>SJYA01002016.1:66185-121431 GCA_006410615.1 Neotragus moschatus
CGCCCCTGCCACCCCCCCCGGCGGGGGGGGGGGGGGGGGGGGGGGGGAGTCCGCAGCTAGCGCTCGGAACGCACCCCTCCAGGCCCGGCAACTCTTAAGGCAGGGGCGGGCCTCACCCCCGCGCGCAGCCCCCCGGCTCGTCCCACAACTTCTCCCGACGCACAACTCCGCGCTGGGTTCAGCCCTGCGACCCCTGGGTTCTCCCCTCAACGCCCCCGCCAAGTCCCCTGTGCCCCACACCCCCTGCACACACACAGACACACATACACATACCCTGAGCGCGCGCGCACACACACACCCCTGCGCGCGCACACACAGACACACAGACACACACACACCCTGCGCGCGCGCGCGCACTCACACACCCTGCACACACACGCACGCCCGGGCACACACAGATGGCCCAGCGGAGCCCCTCGCCCCGGCCCCACCACACCCCCACTGGAAAGGCGCTGGGAGCCACGCCAGCACGACACGCCTGCTGCTCCCCCGTCTCAGTTGCGGCGAAAGAAGAAACGAGAAGAGATGCCCGCGAGGAGGGAACTGCAGGGGGAGAGAAGACGGAGGAGGGGCCCGGCCCGCCCCCGGCCCTCGCCGAGAGGATGCGCCCCCCCGTCCGCGGCGCTGGCCCTCGGGGCGCCCCGATACCTACACGCCGCGCCTCCTTCCGCTCCTCGGCCCGCCGCCTCCCTCTTCCCGGGCCCTTTCTCTGCCCTCCCCGCCCCGGCGCCCTCCGGCGCCCGCCGCCCGCCGCCCGCCGCCCTCCTGGGCCGGGCTCGGACCCCGCGGCAGCCGCGGCCGAGGCGAGGGCGCCGGGCGCCGGGCGCCGCGCCCGCGCCGGGCCCCCCGCGCCCCCTTCTCCTTCCACACTCCCTGCCGTCCATCTTGAATACTTGGGATNACCCCCCCACCCCGGGAGGTCGGCCTCCAGGCTCATTCCATCACGCCCCCACCCGGCTGCAGGTGGAGGCGGACCCGGTTCCCGCCAAATGCGGCTCCCGAAGGCCGGCTCGCGGACGCCCCTGGTGCCGGACTCGGAGACCCTAGGAGAAGCGAGAGGTGCGATTTCCTGCCCGCCTCCCGACGCTCCTGGAGCCGAAGTCCCTCTCCAGCCGGGACCCTCCCGGCCTTTCAGCCTCAGCCCAGGCGATCAGAACAGCGCTCCTGAACCAGCCAGCCCCCTGGGCTGGGCAGGAAGAGGGCAGCTCCGGAAAGATCTGGGCCCTTCGGAGCGGCTTCAGCCCCTGGTTGCCGCGGGGCAGGTCTGACCCTACCAGGAATGTGCAGCATCTGGAGCTCTGCTCCGTCTCACAGATCCCCTGGAACCAGCCCGCCCAGCCCCGCCGGCCCAGTACTGGGCCCACTCGGAGCTGGGAGCTCTGGCACGGAGGAACGAGGGAGCCGGGCAGTGAGTTAGGCCTGGACGTGGGGGTCCCTTTATTCTGGGCCCTGATTTGCTGTAACATGCTTCTCGAGGTCCCGGTCTCCTCTCTGGGCCTGTTTCCTGATTTACAAAAGTTCGATCTAGAAGTTCCTATAGGTCTCTATGTGAGGATGGGAATGATCTGCACTGTACCATCCAACGTGGCAGCCACTAGCCGCCTGCAGCTACTGACCCTTTGAAATTGGCTACTAAGACTGTGTTGTTCAGTTGCTCAGTCCTGTCCAGCTCTTTGTGACCCCATGGACTGCAGCACGCCAGCCTTCCCTGTCCATCACCAGCTCCGGGAGCTTACCCAGACTCATGGCCATTGAGTAGATCGTGGCTATCCAACCATCTCATCCTCTGTCACCCCCTCCGCCTCCTTCCCTCAGTCTTCGCCAGCATCAGGGTCTTTTCCAAGACTGAGACTGAGGAAATGGGGGTCTGGAAGTATCTAATTTTAATCACTTCTAATAGCCACATGTAACCAGTGTCGCCAGTTTGGACACTGCAGGCCCAGGATGCTGGTGTTCCTGCTGGTGAAGAGCATTCTAGGGATCTTGCTCGGCAGAAAGTCTTTTCTCCTTGTCCCTAAGGTGCAAAGTCCTCCAGATCCAACGTGTGTCAGTGTCCAGAAAGTGAGGCTCAAATCCCTGCCACCTTCGTCAGAATGCTTTCCTTACCGCTGTCAGATCGTCAGTCTGCCCTGTGGGAGCTGAGATTACACATACCCGCAGCACATGGAAAGTTAGGGGTAGTACAGGATTTGCAAGTTTGCCCCAACCTTCCTGTTTTTCCAAGGATAAACACCAAGATGTTGACCGGAGTTAGGGTGGGGGATGTCCTTGGCCCCAAACTTCCCTCATAGCTCAGTGGGTAAAGAATCCGCTTCCAGTGCAGGAGATCGGGGTTGGATCCTTGAGTTGGGAAGGGCCCCTGGAGAAGGGGGAAATGGCAACCACTCCGGTATTCTTGCCTGGGAAAATCCCATGGATGGAGGAGCCTGCTGGGCTACAGTCCACGGGGTTGAAAGACTTGGACACGACTGAGCGACTAGAGCACCAAGGGCGCACAGCACTCAGGACGTTTTTTCTGAGCTTTACAAGGCGTGCGGGATCTTACTTCCTGGACCAGGGATTGAACCCAGGTCCCCTGCAGTGGAAGCATGGTGTCTTAATCGCTGGACCCGGAGGGTCGTCCTCTTCAGAGTTTTTGTGAGCCCACCACCCCCACCCCCCTGCTGCCACACACACCGTTAAGTTCATTCAGCAAAAGCACTTCTCTGACCCAGGACATAAAGGACCTGGAGTGGAAATCCACCACCAAGACTGATACCGAGGGACAGCCAGCTCCATGGGAAAGGCTCAGCTCCTGGGTCTGCCAAGGTGATGAGAACATGGGCAGCTCAGAGCATGTGTCCTAAGTCAGGGTGGTTCAGAGACCCCCGTGTGCACCACCCCAGCCTGAGGAGCGGAAGCCGTGAGGCAGAAGACCGACTCTGGGTTTATCCTCAGGTTGACCAGGAGGCCGAATTAGCAAGCAGCTGTGGTTTCTGCAGGTGGAGTGGAGGGGAGGTATGGGTGTCCAGGGTTCTGGCGGTTACAGACAAAGACTGGTGCATACAGGGCCCTAACCCAGCAGATAGAGGAGCCACAAGGGCAGCTAAAAGGAACTGTGCACCTGCCTGAGCTTGTATGGTATTTGTCCAGTCCCCGCTCTTGGAGGGCGTCTGCCTGGGCAATGCACTGTGGATAAGGGGAAGACCCGGAGCTGCCTGGGAAACAGCTTCTGTGTTCAACACTGCGTTATTACAGGTGGAAACTGCTAAAAGACTTCTCTGGTGACAGACAGGTAAGGAGTTCGAAGGCAAAGATGGCTCCCAGTGGGGAAGGGAATCTAAGAAGTCTTCCTGAAGGAAGTAGCCTCTGACACTTGAAGATGATAAAAGATTTAAAGGAAAAAAGACGAGGACTTCCCTCGTGGTCCAGGGGCTAAGACTCCACGCTCCCAACGCAGGGGGCTCAGGCTCAATCCCTGATCAGGGAACTAGAGCCCATGTGCCTAAGACTTTTCAGGCCATGACTAAAGGTCTTGTGTGCTTCAAAGATCAGAGGTCCCGCCTGCTGCGTCTAAGGCTGGCACGGCCTAATTGGTTATTAAATAGAAGACAAGAAGATGAGAGGAAGGAAGACCAGGAAATGGCAAGAAGAGGCAGCAACACAAAGGCTGGAAGATGGGGAAGCGGTGACCTGTGCTTAGAATGGGTTGTAAATTCCAGGGGAACCCAGGAGGTAGGAAGGAGAATGGCCAGGTGGAACGTTAGTCTGAGACAGGTGCTGGCGGCCTTGGACACTCTCCCCTGGGCCTGGCTCAGCTCCAGTGACATCATGTTTCTTTTCTTTTTTTTTTTTAACATAATTTTCCTTGAAGTTGCCCTAACCCTTTTCCCTGCTGAACAGCGATGTTTCTCAACTGTTCCTCAGGCTCCCAGTGCCTCCACCCTCAGCTTTCTCCAGCTTCTACCTTCGTCTTCAGGCCCCCATTTGCATTCTATCAACATCCTTCGCAGGGCAGCATGGCCTCTCCGTGGTCTGCTTCAGCTCGTGTCCAGCCTCGGGTTCCCTGTGCCCGGGAATGAGCCGCACCAAGCTCCTTCCTCACTCGTGTCTGTGCTCAGCCCGTCAGTCGGGCCCTCCAGGCTCCTCTGTCCATGGAAATTCCAGGCAAGAATCCTAGAGTGGGCTGCCATGTCCTTTTTCACTTATCATATTTTAAACTCCATCCCATCTTGAGAATTAAAAACGGAGGCCAAGGGACTTCCCTGGTGGTCCACTGGTTAAGACTCCACACCTCCACTGCAGGGGGAGCAGGTTTGATCCCTGGTCAAGGAACGAAGATCCCCTATGCTGCTCAGCTGGGAGGAGGGGGGAGAGGGAAATGAGGGCCAAGAGCAGACAGACATGGTCTAACTTGTCATCAGTTCAGTCGCTCAGTCGTGTCCGACTCTCTGACGCCATGGACTGCAGCGTGCCAGGCCTCCCTGTCCATCACCAACTCCCGGAGTTCACTCAAACTCATGTCTGTCGAGTCAGTGATGCCATCCAGTCTTCTCATCCTCTGTCGTCCCCTTCTCCTCTTGCCCTCAGTCTTTCCCAGCATCAGGGTCCTTTCCAGTGAGTCAGTTCTTCGCATGAAGTGGCCAAAGTACTGGAGTTTCAGCTTCAGCATCAGTCCTTCCAGTGAATACTCAGGACTGATCTCCTTCAGAATGGACTGGTTGGATCTCCTTGCAGTCCAAGGGACTCTCAAGAGTCTTCTCCAACACCACAGTTCTTCAGTGCTCAGCTTTCTTCGAAGTCCAGCTCTCACATCCTAACGTGTTACAGGAGTGTAAAAAAAGGCACCAGGAGCTATTTGGCTCCAGCCTCCGCCCCTGCATTCTTTCCGCGTTGTCTGGGAGTTCCGGAATGCTCCTGGGCTCTGCAGCGGCCTTTCCTCCTCATCGTCTGTGTCCAGGGTCACTCTGGAGCTGGCCCTCTGCCTTTCTCGCTGATCTCCAGAGTCCCTCTAGGTCTCTACTTGGGTCTGTGTGTGTGCGAGAGCTCAGAGGTGCCCGTGAGATCAGTTGTGTCCGGCTCCGCCACCCCCTGGACTGTAGCCCGCCAGGCTCCGCTGTCCATGGTATTCTCTTGGCAAGAATACTAGAGCGGGCTGCCACCTCCTCCTCCACGGGGTCTTCCCCACCCGGGGATCAACCCTGTGTCTCCTACGTGTCTCCTGCATTGCAGGCGGGTTCTTTGCTGCTGAGCCACCAGGGAGCCTCGTAGAACTGGGTAACTGTGAGTCAGCAAGACCTTCTGCCCTAGTCCTCTGCCCGCAGAGGGACCGAATCCGAAACAGTGGAGACACGCTGCCTCTCCGATTGAATGTCAGTGGAAGGGACCGGGCTCCGTGGCTCCGCACTCACGGAGCCAACACAGGCCTTTCCATGAGGAGCTCTTTCCTTCCCCTCCTTCCACAGGGATGTGTTTTGTGTCTCCTGTCCACTGAGGGTTTCCTGTGTGGAAATCTCTGGAATCACTGCTGGGAGACGTTTCTAGCCCCAAGGTGTTCCTAGTTGAGGGTTGAAAGGCAGACACACAAAGAAGGAGTCAGAGAGCCACAGGTGTACAAAGAGGTGCGAGAACCTTCTCTCTGAGGCAAACCCACCTCCCTGAGGTCTTGATGCTGGTCTTGCTTCATCAGTCGCCCTGTTTACTTGCATCTCCAACCCCCTTCCAGGAGCCCAGAGCAAGAGTCGGTGAGTTGGAGCCTCCAGATCGGATTCTGTCCACTGCCTGCTGCAAATTCTTTTGCTTGTTTGTTTGGGACGTTTGGGGGCTTGTTTGCTTTGGGCTTTGTTCTTTGTTTTTGCGGTTCAGGTTCATCGGGACGCAGCCCTTGCTCCCTGGGTTACACACTGCCTGTGACTGCCTTTGCACTACGGTGGCCGGGTTGAGTGGTCCTCACCACAGAGATCCCACAGCCAGCACAACTGAGCCTGTTTCTTAGCCAGCTCGTTACAGCAAAGGCCTGTGGATGCTTGAGGCCTGTACCAGCGCTCAAGGAGGGCCACTGAAATTACCCCGAGATGGGGATGGAAAGACGTAGCGGAGACGTTCACCGTCAGCCTACACCGAGGCTTAAATCGGGCCAAGTCGACCACTTCTCACAGAGCCAGTTGGCTTTCCACGTCTCTCCTTCCCGTCCCACTCACTCGTAAACCCGTGCAGTCCAGCCTCGGCCCTGCTTTCTGCTGGAACGGTTCCCACTAGGACCACCCCGACCCCCTGAAGCCTGGTCCATCATCCTTTGGTCAGTCCCCGCCATGCACAAGCTCTCTTTAGCACCCACCGCTCTTGACTACATCCGTCTTGAAATTCTGGTGGCTTCCAGGAGACTAGACCAGCCTTGAGTTGCCTCTTATTTCTCCCACGATTCCTTCTCTGGTTCCTTCCCTTGGGTCTTCTTCTTTCCCCTCCTGCCTAAGCACACGTCCCGCGAGGATCTGCCCAGGGCTTCTGTCTTCCTCGAGGTTTCTCACTGCATAAAACCATCCCTTTGCCTGCTTTTAATATTAATCTAATACTCACGTCGGTGTGGGTGTCTTTGCGACGTCTAACTTCTGACCTGACAGCCCAGATTTCCATCTTCCCGAAAAAAAATCCCTGGTGGTCCAGTGGTCAAGACGTCGCCACCCAACGCAGGGGACGTGGGTTTGATCCCCGGTCAGGGAGCCAAGATCCCGCAGCCTTGCAGCCAAAAAACCCCAAAGAGAAAATGGAAGCAAAACTAATGAATTCCAGAAAGGCTTTTAAAAATGGTCCACATTAAAAAAAAAAAAAAAGGAGGGGGAGTGGAGGAAAGCCCGGGTTTCTAACAGGATGCTACAGCTCCTCAGATGCTTGCCTCCCTGACCAGACAAGCCGAACCCGCTCAGTGTCAGTATCAGAGGTAACGTGCTGAGCCCTGCCCTACCCTGCACACATCTGCCTCTCCTCTCATCTCCCTCTTCATGGCGGCTCATCCTAAGAGATCCTGCCCTCGACGCGTCCCTCCTCGGGNGGAGGGGGAGTGGAGAAAAGCCCGGGTTTCTAACAGGATGCTTCAGCTGCTCAGATGCTTGCCTCCCTGACCAGACAAGCCGAACCCGCTCAGTGTCAGTATCAGAGGCAACGTGCTGAGCCCTGCCCTGCCCTGCACACATCTGCCTCTCCTCCCATCTCCCTCTTCATGGCGGCTCATCCTAAGAGATCCTGCCCTCGACGCGTCCCTCCTCGGGGGCAGTCTCNAGGAGGGGGAGTGGAGGAAAGCCCGGGTTTCTAACAGGATGCTACAGCTCCTCAGATGCTTGCCTCCCTGACCAGACAAGCCGAACCCGCTCAGTGTCAGTATCAGAGGTAACGTGCTGAGCCCTGCCCTACCCTGCACACATCTGCCTCTCCTCTCATCTCCCTCTTCATGGCGGCTCATCCTAAGAGATCCTGCCCTCGACGCGTCCCTCCTCGGGGGCAGTCTCCTCCATTCCTGTTCTTTCAGCAGCCACCTGTGCGTGAATCACTGCCCAGTCCAGCTCTGGGTGTGTTTTCAGCTGCCTCCTCGCATTCCCAGCGTATGAGGTAGGTGTCAGGTGTTTCTGCCTGCCCAGACTCCATCCTGAACCTGCTAACTGCCCCTTAGCTTTCCTTTGGGGAGACAACCGTCCCCTGCTTTCCCGCCACGTGGGTCACCCAAGGCTGACCTCATCTGCCCCTTCGTGGGGCATTCCCAGAAACCAGGCGTAGCAGTCATCTCTGGCTGTGTAACAAATTGGCCCCAAACTCAGGGGCTTAAGACAGCACACAATTATTTTCTCACGGTTTCTGTACGTCTGGAATCTGGGCAGGCTTCGACTGGGTCCTCGGATCGTAGTCTCTCATGAGACTTTAATCAAAGTGTCACCCAGCACTCGGGTCTCATCTGAAGACTCAACAATGCTTTCAGAGTTGTGGGCAGGAGCCAGTTCCTCGGGGGCTGTCGGACTGAGGGTCTCAGCTCTTTGGTGGCAACTGGCCACCCTCGGTTGCTGGCCACGTGGGTGTCCGCCCCCTGGCGGCTTGCATCAGCAAAGCCAGTGAGTCTGCTAGCGAGACGGAAGTCAAAATCTTCAGTCACCTCATCCCAGAAGTGACAGCACCGGCGTGTTGCCATATTTGACTGGTCAGAACTAAGTCAGTCACCCAGGACGACACAGAGGTGTCATCTAGGAAGCAGGCTCACTGGGGAGGGGCAGCTTCAAGGCTGTCAGCCACAGAAGTTTTAGCCAGTGAAACCACAGTAACTGAGTCAAGGCTGGGTATCTAATCAAAGTCGATCAGAATTAGACCCGAGATGTTTGCCAGGACTTTGGAGAGAGTGGAGTTGCTGGCATTGTTCTGAAGGAGAGGGTAAACTTGAGACTGCTAGAGGTCATAACCACTGTCTTCTGACGGAGAATCTGCCTAAACTGGAAATGGATTAAGGAACAAGAGAGAGAGAGATGGGGAGAGAGATACGCCTGATCACAGCCACACCTGCAGCAGAGCCTCTGGAGAATTTGGTTCTATCAGCCCAGATGTTCCTCCTGCTTCCATCAGTTTCAGAGGAATGCTGCCATCCGCAGCCCGAGGGGTCCTGGTGGATACAATGTCTCAGAAATACCTGGATTCAGTTTGCCCGAATCCAATTATCTTACCTTCGTCTCCCACACAAAGCTGCTGCTTTTCCTAGGTTCTGTTTTGCGGATGAAAGCATGACGAAGTTGTTTAGGGCAAAAACCTTGAAGTCATCTCTGCCCTTCCTCATCTGCTCTGGAGGTGAAATAGCCCGTGCAACATGGCTTCTGTGGAGCCATAGGAGAGGCCGTCTTCCTTCACAACGATGGAGGAGACTCCAAGGTGACCCAGAGAAATGCAAGCTAAACAAGTGAGCAGGGTTTCCTCCTAGTCATTTGAATCCTACAGAATTTCTGGAGGTGAAGCCCATGATTTGGAGGAGGAAAACAGTGTACCTGACTCTCATATCAAAACACACCACAGACACAATGAAATTCGGACAAACTGCCTGGTGACCTTGTCATTTGGAATGCAGTTTGGGCTGGTGTTGTGAAAATATTCCCTCTGACTCTAAGGCAAATCATAAGAAATTGTGTCATTGGAAAGTCACTCATACTTTCTTTGTCATCTTTCTCCTTGGAGTCCCAATCGTAATTCTGATCTTTCCTGTTCTTTCCCTACGCCTCTTTCACCCAGAACTGCCCTGAATCCTGTGCGTTTAGACGCTATCTGCCTATCAGCTTAATATCCACCCTGGGGTTTTGATTCATCCACTGGAAAGCCTTCCTTCCAACCTCCCCTCCATCAGAGTGTGAGTCCGCAACACGGCCCTCAGACCATCATCTGCCCTGAACGGTGACAGTTCTCTAGTGCCCAGATCACAGTTTCTAACCTTTATTGGGTTGTTTTTTAGTCGCCCAGTCGTGTCTGACTCTTTGCGACCCCGTGGACTGTAGCCCGCCAGGCTTCTCTGTCCATCGGATTCTCCAGGCAAGAGTACTGGGGTAGGTTCCCATTTCCTTCTCCAGGGGGTCTTCCCAACCCAGGGATCAAACCGGTGTCTCTTGCATTGGCAAGCAGATTCTTTATCTCTGAGCCACCAGGGAAGCCTTTATTGGGTTGCTGCTGCTGCTGCTAAGTCACTTCAGTCGTGCCTGACTCTGTGTGACCCCACAGATGGCAGCCCACCAGGCTCCCCCGTCCCTGGGATTCTCCAGGCAAGAACTCTGGAGTGGGGTGCCATTTCCTTCTTCAATGCATGAAAGTGGAAAGTGAAAAGTGAAAAGTGAGAGTGAAGTTGCTCAGTCATGTCTGACCCTCAGCGACCCCATGGACTGCAGCCTTCCAGGCTCCTCCATCCATGGGAGTTTCCAGGCAAGAGTGCTGGAGTGGGGTGCCATTGCCTTCTCCGTTTATTGGGTTAAGGAGACTTTTTAAAAAGCTGATGAAATCTATGGGTAAGGTAGATCTTTCTAGAAAAATCTGTATTTTCTGTTTTGATGTACATTTCAAGAGTATGAACCCTCTGGAGTCCATTTACTACATATTGTGCCCACCTTTCATCAATTTCGGTTAGACCTTCACGCAGAGAACACGTTCCGAACTTCTTAGCGTGGCGTTGTGTGCCTTCCAGACTGAACCCTGCCTGCCTTTCTAATTGCAGCTGCTGCCTCATGCAGGCGTGGTTGGTTTATGTCTGATTCCCCGTCAAGCCCCGAGTCTCCCTGCGAGGAGAGAGTGTGCCTTTTAATTTTTCCTTGTTACATCTCCCCAGATAGAATAACAGTTTCCCAGGGGCAACAGTCAGAACATTTAGTACAAGATCAATTGTTAGTTCACTGCTAGACTTTTTTTTTAATTATCTTATTATGGTAAGTATGCTTAATATTCAACATATTTACCCTTCTAACAGATTTTAAGCGTACAGTGCAGTACTGCAGATCTCTAGGATTTATTCATCTTGGTTAATTTAAGCTTTATGCTGGCTGATCAGTAATTTTCCATTTTCTTTGCCTCCAGCCCTTGGCAATCACCGTTCCATTCTTTGATTCTGAGAGTCTATTTCGGAAACGTCATGTAAGTGGAATCGCACAGTGTTTGTCTTTCTGCGATAGGTCTATTTTACTTAGCGTGATATCTTCAAGGCTCACCCATGTTTTCACTCATTGCGGAAGTTCCTTCCGTTTTTAAGGCTGGATCCTACTCCACTGTGTGCCTTTACCACATTTTCTGTATCCATTCATTGTCGATGGACATTTAAGTTGTTCCCACATCCTGACTATTATGAATAGTGTTGCAATGAGCAGCTAGATTTATTAACTTCTAGCAGCAAAAGGATTTTAGGGTGACATGCCAAGCCAGTATGATTCAACGCCATGTGCCCCAAATCTGTATCTGCAGAGAGCTCTGATTTCAAAGCTTTCCAGTTGTCGTGGACCCCACAGGGACAGGGACTGCTCAGACGCTGTGCCACGATTTCGGCTTAGAAAATACAGGTCTCCGCTGGGGAACTTTTTACTGCCTTGGCCAGTACTAATATCAGGAATCGTTTTCGGCAGCTGGAGCCATTTGGGATGCTGGAGAAACTTAAAGAACCGGCTCCGCTGGTGAATTCTCAGGTGGGTTTATTGATTTCATATTGCAGCTCTCAGCTCCACCCCCACCCGCAGAGCAAGCCAGAACAAGACATAGGAATCTCTGCTCTATTGCTCCAAAATGAGCTTTCTCAGGAGATCTCCTGAGAGTCTCGGGAGAGGTGCAATTTCCTCTTGCCCTCTTTGGCCCCATTTAAAAATTCCCTCCGCCAACCCCCACCTCCCATGGGCGAGGGACATTTCCTATCACTCGGTAGGAAATAGAAAGAAGACAGCATGAGTCCATCGCAGCCCAGGACCTCTGGGGACCAGGGCTCCGTCTTGTTTGGCACTGTATTTCTAGGGCTACAGCAGTGCCTAGCACATAGTGAGCCCTCAAATTTTACTTGTTGAATGAATAAATGGGAAAACAGGAGAAGTCAGTGGTCCTGGCTTCTAATTTGTGTTTGTCTTCAGAACCTCTGTGCTTTCTCTGTGGGCACTTGGTATCTTGTGATTTCATCCAACAATCAGCCCTAAGGGATCTGGGTCCTACTAGGCCTGTCAGGACCAATGAGATGACCTCAGATCTCTCTCATACGCAACATACGCATTGTTGTAAGTCAGATGCGCTCCTTGCGTGCAGGGGCCTTACACGATGGTATCCATGTGCTGTGGTTGGGGTTATCAGTTAATGTTAGTTTCTACCTCATGATCCATAATGGCCACTCAAGCTCCAGCCGTCATGTTTTATTCCAGCCTGTAGAGGGGAGAAAGAAGGACTGAAGAAGGATGTGCTCCTCTTTTAAAGAGACTTTCCAGAGGTCGTCTGTGATACTTCTCCTTATATCCCATTGGCTGGAATGTAGTCACATGGTCCCAGCAGATTTCGAGGGAGGAGTTCTTTATATTTTAGGCGGCCAGGTAACCAACCAGCTAAATATCAAGGGTCCTGTTACAAAGGAAGAAGTGGGAACGTGCTGCGAGGGACTGTTGGTGTGGTTGAGTTTGGCCTGGAAAGTCTGGCCTTGCAAAGCCAGAGGACTTTCTCTCTGCTCTCGTCTGTGGAGTGGCGGCCTCCAGCCCAGCCCCGCGTGCAGGCGCCCACAGGGGCCAGAAAGCATGGCTGCTGGGAGGCAGACGGGCACGGGTTCAAATAGGTCTCTCTCTTTCCCTCCCTTTATGAAGAGAGGAAAGCAATACCCACTGTGTACAGTTATGGTGAGTACTTCACTCCTTGGAAATCCCTGGGACAGACTTGTGGCCCATGAATGGTGCTTTTTTAAAAAAAAAGAATTGTGGTTAAAAAACATACAATTCACCTTTTGAGCCATTTTTAGTCTATGGCACTACCACAGTGCTACTGCAGGGCATCATGTGTGGAACCTTCTCATCTTACACAACTGAGCTGCCCCAGCTACTGGAGATCAAGACCCTGCTCCCTCTCCCTCCAGCCCCTGGCAACCACCGTTCTGTTCTCTAAGAATTCGGCTCCGTTAGACCCCTCGTATCAGTAGACTTGGACGTTATTTGTCTTTCGTCCCTGGCTTATTTCAGCAGAGACCAGAGGCAAATAACGTCCATGCTGTAAGATATGGTAAATTTTTTTCTTTTTTAAACTGAATCACATTGCATTGTATGGATATACTTCATTTTCTTCAGCCACTTATTCTTTGTCCAAATGGATGTTTACGTTGCTTCTGCCTCTCAGCTGTTGGGATTGATGCGAGATTGGTGCTTCTTGGAATTTCCCTGGTGGTCCAGTGGTTTGAGTTTCCATGCTTCCCACGCAGGAGGCGTGGGTTCCATCCCTGGTCTGGGAATAAGCTCCCACATGCCGCACAGTGCAGCCAAAAGCTAGACAAACAAATAAATAGCTACAAAAGAGAATGGTGCTTCTTATCAGAGACTAGTTGGTATGAGAGCCTATTCTCCCCTTTCTTTCAATACTGTTTGGTGGGGAGCTTCATGGTTTGCTGGTTTTTTGTTTTCAGGGATGTAAATAATTGTTAGATGAAACATCTTAGGTGGAAACAGAAACAAACAAGGTGGGTGAGTCTGGGAGTTCTATAGATGTTGCATACCATTTAGAGGGACAGGGGACAGAGACGGGACAGTTACAGAGTGCAGCTTCTCTTCAGGTGGCCCGTTTGAATAGATATCTGCGGTGGTGTCACACTGCTGAACCCAGAGTCACGAACATTCCAGGCTCCAGGCGTTTCCCTACAGGCAGGGTGCAGAACCATCACTCGGCTCCCGCTGAAGCCAGCTCTCCACCAGCCCTAAACCTTGACCCCAGGGACACAGCCTGAGCAGCAGGGAGGAGGAAGGACCACGCAGCGCGAATGTGTGGTCCCCTCCTTGAGAAATGACCTGTGAGGCAAAACCCTAGCTGATAATGACCACAAGAAGCGACGCCTCGGGTCTCCTGCCTCCGGTGGTTTCCTCGGGAGACACAAAAGCTAAGAATAACGTCGATGTCATTGTTTTAGGGAAAAAAGGACCTTTACCCAAATACGGACATTGCCCTCTTTGAATCAAAAGCGTTTATAGGCCTAGATGGTGTCTGCGGTATTCCCAAGGAGCTTCCTAGCAGCCAGAGTGAAAAGACAGCCACTCATGAACATGCTGTTGGTGACTGGGAAGCGCAGAGGGCACTCCTAGGGGGAGGGGAGGACGTGGCTCGCACTGGACTCAGGAGAGTGGCAGCATTTGAATAAATGGACGAGGAGTTCCCTGGTGGCGTAGTTGATATGAGTCCACCTGCCAGCGCCGGGGACACAAGTTCGATCCCTGGTCCCAGAGGATCCCATGTGCTGGGGAACAAACAAGCCCGTCCATCACAGCTACGGGGCTGGAGCCGGGGCCCAGGCCTGTGCTCTGCAGCGAGAGAAGCCACTGCCGTGAGGAGACCATGAGAACACGGCAACCACAGAGCAGCTCCTGCTTGCCACGGCTAGAGACTGCCGCGCACAGCAGCAAAGACCCAGCGCAGCCGAGAGTGTGAAAAATAACGACGGACAGGACTCAGAAAGCTGCTTCCCTTTCCTTTCGCTTCAGCCAGTAGGTGCTGAGTGCCAGTTTGATAGGTGCCAGGCTCCCTGCTTGAAGCTGAGGCTAATGACAAAAAGACACGGTCCCTGCCTTCCAGGGATTTTTCAGAATTATCTAGGCAAGGGGAGCAGCTTTCTCTCTCTTTTTTTTCAATATTCTTTTTTTTTCTTTTTTAAAAATTAATGTATTTATTTTAATTGGAGGCTAATTACTTCACAACATTGTGGCAGTTTTTGCCGTACATTGACTTGGATCAGCTATGGGTGTACATGTGTCCCCATCCGGGACTGCCCTCCCACCTCCCTCCCCACCCCATCCCTCAGGGTCATCCCCGTGCACCAGCCCTGAGCACCCTGTCTCATGCATCGGGCCTGGAGCAGCTTTTTCTAATGAGGACCACACTGCCCTTGTCCTCACACTCTGAAGGGGCACAGTCATCTCCAGAGGACCCAGGCCCCACGAGGCAGGGCTGGATGAGCAGGGGTGGGGACAGGGGCTGACTGACCCGCTGTGGCCGCAGGGCAGGAGCTGGCCTTGACAACGATCCTGGACCCCGCAGGTCTGGTGGCCTCAGACCCCCGCCTCTCATCTCACCTTGTGACCAGGCATCTTCTGCTTGGCCTATGACCCTTGGCTCCGGGGCTCTTGTTTGTGTCCACTGTGGATCTCCTTGAGACTCTGGCCCTGAAGCTGGTTTAGGAGAGAAGAGGACGAAGTCCCCGTGGGGTTTCCAGGAGGAAGCCCTCAGCTGTGAGCAAGCCCTTCACACCTGAGACCTGAGCTGGGGAGTCCCCCACCCAGAGGTGGAGCGGGCTGGGAGACACACCGGGATCCCAGGCAAACTGCAGGGTCTGGTTTGAAGCAATGGAGCCTTCCCAGCTGGGGTGACCTTCAGCAAATCATTTTGTCGAGGCTCCTTTTCTTCATCCAGGAAGGGGGCAAAGCAATACCAGGGATGACTGCAGAGTTTCAGGGAAATGCTGAAAAGGAAGTCTGGTGTGGGGCAGGTGGGAAAATCCCGCGTGAGGGGGCTTAAGCAAGGGGGGGGAGTGGGGGATTCACGGGAGCCCCCTGGAGAGAAGAGGAGAGGAGAGGAGGGCGTTCAGCTGAGCGGGACCCTGCCCCTGACTCTGTGGAGCCGGTCTGCTTGGTCACCCAAGGAGAAATGGGGCGACGGGGGGTGGGGCCGGGCGGCCAGGCTGCCACCGCAGGATGATGGATAAGCCTGTTCCCGGCTTGTAATTAACATAGAGCAGCTCTGAGATCCTTCCCCTGCGGGAGTGCTCCCCGGGTGAACACTACAGGGAGTGCCTGGGAGGCCCTCCTCAAGGGCTTGGAGCTGAGGCTGGGTGTAGAGTTTGCAGGGAAATTCTGACACAGCCTTCCAGAGGTTTGTACGTGTGTGTGAATGCGAGTGAATGTGTCTATTTGTGACCCCAATATTAGCGTTTTTTAAAAAATATTTATCTATTTGCCTGCTTTGGGTCCTTGTTGTGGCACGTGGGATCTAGTTCCCTAACCAGGGATCGAACCTGGGGCCCCCGCTTTGGGAGTGTGGAGTCAGCCACTGGACACCAGGGGCTTCCCTCATAACAGTGAATGCCTGTACGTGTGTGTGCGTGTGCACGCTTGTATGTACTTGCACATACCTGGGCTTCCCTAGCAGCTCGGCTGGTGAAAAATCCACCTGCAATGCAGGAGAGCCCTGTTCAATTCCCGGATCGGGAAGATCCGCTGGAGAAGGGATAGACTACCCACTCCGGTATTCTGGACTGGAGAATTCCACAGACTGTATGGCCCATGGGGTCGCAAAGAGTCAGACATGACTGGGCGACTTTCATATCCATGGGCTTCCCGGGGGATGCTGGTGGTAAAGACCCCGCCTGCCGATGCAGAGGACGGAAGAGACGCAGGTTCGATCCCTGGGTGGGGAAGAACCCCTGGAGGAGAGCACGGCAACCCATTCCAGTGCTCTTGCCTGGAGAATCCCATGGATAAGGGAGTCTTGCAGCCTGCAGTCCGTGGGGTTGCAAAAAGTTGGACACGACTGAGCAACTTAGCAGTCATACAGCAGGCACACGTACCTACATGAGTGCACACGTGTGGAGTAGTAGTACACGTGTGCTAGGTTGCTGATCAAGACACGGTTAAATATACCATGAGAGGAATATGTGAAATGTAGATTTTTGTCTAGGTCACTTAAAGCAGACTTGCAGTTTGAACAATTCCCTTGGCAGATAGGTAGCCTCGGTCCCCAGGAAGGAAATAATGACGTGTCCTTGCCCCATCCAGCACAGGTCAGGATGGAAGAGGTGTCCCAGTTTGCTTAAAAGCTTTTTTCTGGGAGAAGGGGAATTCATATTTCCCCAACATTTCTTCTCAGGATTCGAGATGGTGGAGATCTCCCTGGTGTCCATGGCTAAGACTCCGTACTCCCAGTGCAGGGGCCTGAGATCGATCCCCGGTCAGGGAACTAGATCCCACATGCCACAGCTAAGACCCTGTGCAGCCAAATACATATATATTTTTTTTAAGTTGAGATTGTGGAGAGATTTTGGTCATGGGCGAGTATAATTTCAAACAACTCTTAGGACAGAGAATACGAAATTACCTTGAAAAAAATGGAGTCTAGGTTATTAAGCATTGGGGTCTACTTCCAACTCTGCTATGCACCAGTTTAGAGGCCTTGAGGGACTGGATTAATTACTCTCTAAGGCTCCATTTTCCATTGGCAAAAAGGGGATAATAATGATATGAATTTTTGAGAGTCCCTCAGACTGCAAGCAGATCAAACCAATCAATCCTAAAGGAAGTCACCCCTGAATATTCATTGGAAAGACTGATGTTGAAGCTGAAGCTCCAACACTTTGGCCACCTGATGCGAACAGCTGATCATTTGAAAAGACCCTGATGCTGGGAAAGATCGGGGGCAAATGGAGGGGGGATGGCAGAGGCTGAGGTGGTTAGATAGTATCACTGACTCCATGGACATGAATTTGGGCAAATTCCAGGACATAGTGAAGGACAGGGAAGCCCGGCGTGCTGCAGCCCACGGGGTCGCAAAGAGTCAGACGCGACTTAGCAACTGAAAACCCCAGTGGTGTGGTGCCCTCACATTTTATTCGAATTCGAAAAGCAGCAAATCTCCTTAAATTAAAAAAAATCAAGGTTGCATGATTTCAGGATGGGTATGCTGAGCGGTTTCCAGGCTGTTCACAACTATGGCCTGACAGCGTCCTTCGAGTTGGCAAAATAACCAACCTTCGTTAAGTTTCCATCGTTAATCAAACTGCTGCTTATGGATATCATAACTTCCGACTGGGACATTTCTGACAAAGGTGCTGTTATTCTAATAGTCAACATTATCATTAAAAACATTTCCTGTATCCTAGAATGATGTTATCTTAAAGTCATTAAGTGGCCGTGTTCGTGCCAAGAAACACTCTCCAAAATCAATAACTTTGTAATGGAAGTTAGATATGATAAAAAGCACTATGAGAAAGCCCGAGTAACTGTCGCAACATGCCAAGAAGTTAATTTAGGAGTGCCTGCTCAGTGAGACACGAGATGTTTAGTGTTTAGTGAATGAAAAACAGCGCAAAGGCAGATGTGGTTGGAGATCCCTCTCCGGGCTGTCGTTCTTGCTGCTTGGCCACCAAGTCACGTCCGACCCCACGGACTGCAACACACCAGGCTCCTCTGCCCTCCACTCTCTCCCCGAGTTTGCTCAAATTCATGCCCACTCAGTCGGTGATGCCACCCAGCCCTCTCATCCTCTGTTGTCCCCTTCTCCTCCTGCCTTCAATCTTTCCCAGCATCAGGGTCTTTTCTAATGAGTCAGCTCTTCGCATCAGGTGGCCAAAGTATTGGAGCTTCAGTTTCAGCATCGGTCCTTCCAATGAATATTCAGGGTTGATTTTCTTTAGTTTTTTTCCCATTTTATTTATCTTTTTAACTGAAGGATAAATGCTTTACAGAATTTTGTGGCTTTCTGTCAATCATCAAGAATCGGCCGTATTTACACCCATGTCCCTCCCTCCCAANTTTCAGCATCGGTCCTTCCAATGAATATTCAGGGTTGATTTTCTTTAGTTTTTTTCCCATTTTATTTATCTTTTTAACTGAAGGATAAATGCTTTACAGAATTTTGTGGCTTTCTGTCAATCATCAAGAATCGGCCGTATTTACACCCATGTCCCTCCCTCCCAAGCCTCCCTCCCATCTCAGTCACCATCCCAGGCTTCGAGATGGTCACAGAGCCCCAGTTTGAGTTCCCTGAGTCTTGCAGCAAATTCCCATTGGCCATCTATTTTACATATGGTATTGCAAATTTCCATGATACTCTCTGTATTCATCTCACCCTCCATTTCCTTTCGGATTGACTGGTTTGATCTTGCTGCGCGAGGGTCTCTCAAGAGTCTCCTGCAGGACCACAGATGGAAAGCCTCAGTCCTTTGGCACTCAGCCTTCTTTGTAGCCCAACTCTCACAAGGGTACACAACTACTGGACAATCTGCAGCTTGAAATAGGGACCTGTGCCAGCAAGATGATGTCTCTGCTTCTTATTATGCTGTCTTTCATGATTATTCTTCTGGAAAATATGGTGTCAAATTATGTAAGTCAAATTATCCAGTGTCTTTGGTAACACATTTTTCATAAGGTGTGATCTCCTCTTAAAAGAAATTATGCAACCCATGAAAAATTCTCAGTGTGGTAAATGCCCAACACATGTGTAGGTGGTTTTTGCTGTTACTGTGGTTCTCAGTCCTAGCCCTAAGGGCTTATGGGGACCAAGCAGAGTCTGACACAGCGTGTGGCTCAGATCCAGAAGTCTTCTGGAATCTAGGCAGAACCTCAAGAGCCCCTGTTTTGAAAGCAGCGGCTGAATGAGTATAAACTGTTAATTTTGGAATCAAAGTTTAAATCCCCATATCAGCTGTTCAGGGCTTCCCTGGTGGCTCAGCTGGTAAATAGTCTACCTGTAACACGGGAGGCCTGGGTTCAAACCCTGGGTTGGGAAGACCCCCTGGAGAAGGGAACAGCTACCCACCCCAGTATTCTGGCCTGGAGAATCCCATGGGCTGTATGGTCCACCGGGTGGAAACGAGTTGGACACGACTGAGCGCCCTTCACTTTCACTTTCGGCTGTTTCAGAATCTTGGAACAGGTGCTTCCCTGGAGGAGTGGCTAAGCCTCCCTACTCCCAGTGCAGGAACTTTGAGTTCAGTCTCCGGTCAGGGTACTAGTGCAGCCAAATAAATAAATATATAAAAATATTTTTTAAAAATATCTGGAAGAGATGGTTGTGTCCAAGAGGCGACACAGGACCAGGCTTCAACAGCGACACCACGTGGCAGTAAGGACTCACTGCAGTGTAGCTCGGACCACTTCAGGATTCTCGCTCAGAATCAGTTCAGTTCAGTTCAGGCGCGCAGTCGTGTCCGACTCTCTGCGACCCCACGGGCTGCAGCACGCCAGGCCTCCCTGTCCATCAGCAACTCCCAGAGCTTGCTGAAGCTCATGTCCATCACGCCAGTACCATTCACCACCCCCACCAGGGGAGGACTGGGTCCCTGGGGATGGGGAGCAGACCCCTGGAAATCTGCCTCTGCCAGGGTGGGACAGCGGGGCAGGCCAAGAGGGCGGGGGTCTCAGAAATGTGTGTCTATGAGTGTGTGGCCTTCTGTCTTTCTCAAAAGTGACGCTAGCCAAATGGAGGAGCTGGGGGTCAAGGACGCCAGTCACAGAGACAGCAGAAAAGGAAGCGTGAATCACACACAAGCAACATGACACCTCGTGTAACCCTAATACGTTGTTTCTAATATTATAATGATACAGACAAAAAGCTCTTGATTCCTTCAGGAAAATGTCAGAGTAGCAAGTTGCTGGGGCAATTCGCTAATCTTTCTGTACATACACGTCAAGTCCACTGTGGTCCATTAGAACGGTGGTTACCGTCATTCTTGCTTCCTTAAAGGCATGCCTTTGGCAAAAAGACTCTGCAGGTCTTTTCTTTAGAAGTGGACACATTTGCAGAATTCCCTGGCGGTCCAGTGGTTGGGACTCTGAGTTTTCACTGCTCAGGGCCTGGGTTCAATCCCTGGTTAGGGAACTAAGATCATGGAAGTTGTGAGGTGTGGATGAAAAGAAAAAAATGTGGACAGCTTTTCCTGACTCTTTGAACCTAAGCCGGCCTGGTAACTTGCTCTGGAAAATAGAACGAGGCATCAGTGATGTGATGTTACTTCCTGGCTTCAGATTTGAGAGACTTTGCTTGTCTCTGTCACTTTCTTAGACCCCCTGCAACGTCCATTTGAACAGGACCAGACTGGTCTCCTGGAATAGGAGAGACCCGTCGGAGCAGAGTCCGTGAGCCAATTCGTTTCAGCCAAGGTCCCAGCCGTATGGAAGAGACTGTACAAGCCCAAAGCCAAAGCTCATCAGACCTGCCAGCTAACCCCCCAGCTGACTGCAGCCGGCAGATAACTGAGGCCACGTAACCTACGGGGCCCTCGTGGACTCACTTACTCACCAGCTAAGTAGATGCTGATCATATTAAACCAAACCCCCAAACTGACACGTCCTCTTACAAGAAAATCCTCAGTTCAGTTCAGTCGTTCAGTCGTGTCCGACTCTCTGCGACCCCATGAATCGCAGCACGCCAGGCCTCCCTGTCCATCACCAACTCCCAGAGTTCACTCAGACTCACGCCCATCGAGTCCGTGATGCCATCCAGCCATTTCCTCATCTGTTGTCCCCTTCTCCTCCTGCCCCCAATCCCTCCCANTCTTCACGGCTGCTGCAGCAAAGTGCAGCCGCTGCTCCTTACCTTGGATGAGGGTATCTCCACACCACCACCCTTCCTGACCTTCAACACGGGATGGCTCCTCTAGGCCCTCCTGTGCCCGCACAGCCACAGCTCCTCAGAGCTGAGAATATCTAAATGCCCTTCACTCTCAGACTTCCTACTCTTTCTAGGTGTATGACAGTCTCTCCTCCCCTACCTGGACGTGGTGATTCGTTCATCCAATCATTCACTCACTCAGTGGTTTGGTTTCTTTTTTGTCTTTTTTTTAACGGTAAAGCACTTTGATAGGCACGGTGGGGCACATGGTATAGGATATAAACAAAGAGATCTGATTTGTGGTCTAGTTTGGGCAAAAAGGAAAGAAGCCTGGCCAAGGAAGCCACCTGTCCAGACAGCCTGGAACCAGTTTACAGACGTGTGGTCTTAGGGCTCCCAAATGGCTCAGTGGTAAAGAAAGTGCCTGCCAGTACAGAAGACGTGGGTGCCATCCCTGGGTCGGGAAGATCCCCTGGAGGAGCGCACGGCAGCCCACTCCAGCCTTCCTGCCTGGAGGATGCCATGGACAGAGCAGCCTGGCGGGCTGCAGACCACGGGGTCGCAGAGAGTGGGAAACGACTTAGCCACTGAGCACACGCCCAGTCTTCGCATAGTTGCTTAATCTTCCTGAGTTTCTGCTTCCTTATCTCACAGACAAGAAATACCAGACTCTCAGTGCGGTGGGGAGGGTCAAAAGCTCCGCAAGCTCTGTGCCCATGGGTCAGGACCACCCCTCCTTCAGATCTGGGCTTGGCACTCAACACCGTGCTCATCACATCAGGGTCTCCCCAAAGAGGAGTGAATCTTCCGGCATTTGGGAGGTGACTGCTTGCAACAGTTCCTCATGGAAGACTCAGTGCAAAGGCAGCCCCCTTGCTGGAAATTTGGCATCTTCCCGGAAGGCCGAGGAAGCGGGAAGAGAAGGGCCCGCAGAGATGGCTGTGTGCACAGAGCAGGATTGGGGTCTCCCCGTGCCCGCCACGCTGCTGGTCAGGTCTGGAGGACCCGGCGGTTAGCCTTGGTTGGAAGACCGAACTGCAAGGAAAGCTCTGTCTGGGGACCTGGCCTTTGGGGTTTTGCCCCCAAAACAGTCCACCCGGGGAGCTGGGTCCCGAAGCACAGTCCGAGATGGGGAAGCAAGCAAAAGTGGGTGAGCGACAAGGCAGGGGATAAGCCATGAGCAGCCGCCATGTCTTCTATTTCCCCCTCTCAGAAACCCCCCAACAGAAGCCAGAAACACCTCTCAGAAGCCAGAACAGGCGTGACCCAGAAGCAGCACACGGGAAGCCTGACTTCCCTGACGGGCCAGGGGTTAAGAGTCCGCGCTTCCCCTGCAGGGCGGGGGGCGTGGGTTCGATCCCTCGTCAGGGAATTAAGATCCCACACGCCACATGACGCAGTTAAAACACAGGAAAGGGGCCCCTCCCATCCTGCCTTTCAGCCCTGAGCGTGGCACCCCAGCCCAGGACAGGGAGAAGGAGACCCGCCTAACTCGGTGGGGGAGGCATGGTAAGTGGGAGCGGGCAAGGACGACCAGGCAGGAAATTAATCGGCATGTTTGAACTGACAACACTGTAACAAGGAGAGGAGAAGAGGCCACAGGAGAGGTGTGGTGGGCCAGGGTGGGAATGGGAGGACCGAGAAACATAAATAGAGACAGGAGATGGAGACAGAACCATGCGATGAGAAGCAAGCGGATGGGAAAGAGAAGGGCTCAGAGCTGGAGCATCCGTGAGTCCAGGGGTACAGGCTGGAAGTGGGGACAACGTGGCAAGAGACGTCTTCGGAGACTAAAGAAAAATGCTCTGTGTTAGAAGTCTATCTCCCTTATCTGTCTCCCCCATCAAGACATAGGTCTTAAAGGTGGGCCCTAGGTTCACGCCATCTTTATCTCCTCTGCACTGAGCACAGTGCCCGACACACTCGGTGCTCAAGAAACCGGTCGAGCAAATGACTATGAAGAGAAGGCAGGGTCTGGAGATAGAAGGGAGGGACATAGAGGAGAGTGGATGAGAGCCCAGACTTCAGGCATAAGGATGCACTTCGCAGTGCCAGTTCTGGCAGCTAGACTGCAGGATTCTGGGCAAGACTCAGCCTCTTCAAGCTTAGACTTTACCATGTGAAGCTCTAAGGACTGATGTCCGCAATCTGCCTGCCAGTGCAGGAGACACAGGAGATGAAGGCTTTATCCCTGGGTTGGAAAGATCCCCTGGGGAAGGAAAAGGCACCCCACTCCAGTACTCTTGCCTGGGCAATGCCATGGACGGAGGAGCCTGGCAGGCTGCAGTCCACGGGGTCACAGAGATTCGGCACGACTAAGCACACACGCATGCAGAGCTCTTAGCGGACGGCCTGTGTAAGTTCTCAACAGCGTCAGCCACTGTTGTTACTGTTGTTGTTGCAAACAAATGAACAAGATACAGGCTGTGATAAATAGATCGCACTGGAAGCGCTCTCGCGGCTCTGCCCTTCCCCTCTGTAGCGCTTTCCCACTCTGCTTCTAGGTCTGGCCACATGCCTTGCTTTGGCCAACAGGACGATGGTAGATTTGATGCAAGGTGAGCTGCAGGGTGTGAAAAGGACTGCCTGTCTCTGACACTTCTCTTGGAAACTGTGCCACTGCAGGTGAGCATTGCTGGAAGGATCCAGGAGACGGATGTGCAAAGGAGAGCCAAGGTGGTCCAGCTGAGGCCACTGTAGGTCAGTCACCCCCGATCACCCCACCAACTCTTACAGACATGTGAGCGAGCACAGGGGAGGTCTGCCTGGCCCAGCCCAGATCAGTGAGATCAGCCCTGACTCCCAGACTTTGGTGAAATAATAAACGGTTGCTATTTTAAGCCATTAAGTTTGGAGTGACTTGTTACACAGCAGTAGCTAGCTGATACAGGGGCCATGGAAGCCCTCATCTTCTAAAATTGAAAGGCAAATGAGAGAGAAAGTCATGTCTGCCAGCTTTTATTTGTGAAGTCTGCTGTATCTGTACCAGAGAAAGCAGCAAAAAGTGCTTTGGAGGAGTCACTGGAGGGAAGCTGGGCCCCTCACGGGACCCCAAGGGAGCCCTTCGGGTGGAGGGCAGGCCTGAGGTGGGAGGCGGGGAGGGGTGAGTGCAGAGTGGGCTGCAGCTAGGTGAGCTGAGGCCGTGGAGGCAGGCTCAGCCCTTGGGGTCATATACTCGGCCCATGAAGACCGGGAACCTGTGCTGCTGGTCCCACAGCAGGAAGAGGAAGGGCTGCTGTACTTCGAAGAGCAGCAAGTTGCGGGCCACTGAGACGACCGAGGCTGCGGTCGCCTCCACCCCGCCCTCCGCCAGCTCCATGGTGGCCTGGTGCCGAATCCCAGACACCTCCACGTTCGGGTCCTCCGTCAGCCCGCACAGGTTGATGTCGTAGATGAAGTCAAAGTAATCTAGGGTGCAGACGGGGGAAAACAACGCGTCAGAGGCCTGCACAACTGTCAACACGGGCACGCAGCCAACATTCAGCAGACACCGTAAACGGAAAGCAACCTCCAAAAACTGTATAAAAAGTGAAATTTAAAAAATAGTCATTTAAAGCACTTTTTAAATTAAAATATTACAGTAAGAAACAAAACCAAGAGAGAGCAGCACGGGAAACTCAGCAGTTGGAGACGTGGGCCCTGAACTTCCTGGTTGATCCCAAGTTCCAACCTTCTCTTTCTCTTCCTCTTCCTTGTTTATCAAATTGTAATCATGTTACAGTGTGCCTTCTAGTTCCGTTCGTGGGCTCCTTAATCCGGCCCATCTTCACTCCGGTCACCACTTCCTCTCGAGTGGTCAGAGGCCTGGCCCCAAGCCCCCTAAAACCCTGACAAGTGACGCCGTGGCTTCCTCATCAGCAAGGACCTTGGAAACGAGGTGACAAATCAGAAGGACGTAAGTTCTCAAATGCATCACGTACCCGGGCGTGAAACGGGATCATCTATTAGGAGACCAAGGCGGATAAAAGAAAACGGAGGGATATGTACGGCACGTGGGTGTGTGTGTTTAGTTGCTCAGTCGTGTCCGGCTCTGTGCGACCCCATGGCCTGTAGCCTGCCAGGCTCCTCTGCCCATGGGATTCTCCAGGCAAGAATCCTGGAGTAGGCTGCCATTTCTTCCTCCTGGGGGATGTTCCCAACCCCGGGATCAAACCCGGGTCTCCTACATGGGCCGGCAGATTCTTTACCGCTGAGCCACTTGGGAAGCCCAACCTGAGATGAGGGATGTGAAAAATACTCAAGAGAGTGTCGACCACATTTTAAGGCCCATCCCCGGCACACGCGACCTCTTCCCCTCTGGGGGCCTAGAAGCAGCCTGGGGCTGCCGGCACTCACCCAGCATGTCCTGGCTGCTCTGCACTTTGATGCGGGGCATCGTCAGGTGAGTGGGATGGAACTTGGTCAGCTCCAGCTTCTTCATGACAGCTTTGAAGACGGAGGTGCTGAGAGCCTGCTCCACGTCTTGGAGGTGGTGTTTCACAGTCTGGGGCACCAGGATCACAAAGCTGAGGTTGTGGGACAGCTGAAGGCGGCCCACCTGGAGGGGAGAGACGCCCCTTATCAGCCTTCCTGCCCCACTCCCCCCCGGCCCCTACCTTCTGGGACCCGAGGCTGGGCTCCAGGCTGCACTGTTCCAGCAAGGAGTCAGAACTAGGCTCGCAGGCTTTGTCATGAGATGGGGAGGCCAGGCAGGCAAACAGCGCTGGTCTGACCCTGTACTGGTGGGATGCAGAGAAATGACCCAGAGCGTCTGACTTCGCAGGAAGCAAGGGGACCTCTGCGCCCACCCCTTTCCTGTAGGCTCTGCGTAAAGTGTGGGAAGCAGATGACGTGCCATCAGAGTCACCAGCGTTGTCCTTTCAGAGGCTTTGGATGGCTTCTCCCTGCCTATGAGGGAAGGGATAAACCTCCTGGTCTGGCATCCGACACGGTGCACAGGCTGGTCCTAGCCCGCCTTTGCAGCTTGCCAGTAGAAAGACTCACAACTGGAGGCCAGACAGAAGTAGGGGAGAGGTGCAGCAGCCGCAAGTCCAGTACACGAGCGTTCTCAGCTCGGGACGATGGGCCCCCGGTGGACATTTGGTGATGCTTGGGGCTGGCAGAAATAGGCGCTCAGAGCGCTGCTGGCGTCTCGTGGGTAGGAGTCAGGCCTGCCGCTACGTCCTGCAGTGCCGGGGACAGCACCTTATACGAAGAATCATTGAACCCAATAGTGCCAAGACTGGGAAAGCCCAGACTGATAGGATAGAAGAGACTATCCCTGAAATGGCATCAAGGTTCAGGCTGAGAGATGGACAAGAATAGTCTACAATGCAGAATTCAACTGGGCAATGAAGACGTTAACTGAAACCGATCAGTTGCTGGACTTTGAAAAACTGGCCCAGAAGAACCAGGCTGCACACTGCTGCGTCACGTGAGGAGCATGGCCACTCGGGCGCTGCTGCCAGAGGACCTGCCCAGGGGCGCTGGCCGGACGCTGCGCTGCCCACGCTGTGGCCTTGAGATTTCCAGCGAGTAACCCTAGCATTCAGAAAACGAAGACCGTGGCACCTGTTCCATCACTTCATGGGAAATAGACGGGGAAACAGTGGAAACAGTGTCAGACACTATTTTGGGGGCTCCAAAATCACTGCAGATGGTGATTGCAGCCATGAAATGAAAAGACGCTTACTCCTTGGAAGAAAAGTTATGACCAACCTAGACAGCATATTCAAAAGCAGAGACATTATTTTGCCAACAAAGGTCCGTCTAGTCAAGGCTATGGTTTTTCCAGTGGTCATGTATGGATGTGAGAGTTGGACTGTGAAGAAGGCTGAGGGCCAAAGAATTGATGCTTTTGAGCTGTGGTGTTGGAGAAGACTCTTGAGAGTCCCTTGGACTGCAAGGAGATCCAACCAGTCCATCCTAGAGGAGATCAGCCCTGGGATTTCTTTGGAAGGAATTATGCTAAAGCAGAAAATCCAGTACTTTGGCCACCTCATGAGAAGGGTTGACTCATTAGAAAAGACTCTGATGCTGGGAGGGATTGGGGGCAGGAGGAGAAGGGGACGACAGAGGATGAGGTGGCTGGATGGCATCACTGACTCGATGGATGTGAGTCTGAGTAAAATCTGGGAGTTGGTGATGGACAGGGAGGCCTGGCGTGCTGTGATTCATGGGTTCGCAAAGAGTCGGTCACGACTGAACGACTGAACTGAACTGAACTGAACCCTAGCATACTTGAGTTGGTAAACTAACCCCCTTCGTTGGGGAAATACTCTTTAAATCCCAGGAAAATTTGGAACGAAGTATGTGAATGACAAAACAAAGCAATTCTGTAGTATGAACACTGGGTGATAAGTTCAGAGTAATCTGTGTTTGTTATTTAAAATAGCATGTATAATTTTTAAGAGTTAGACATGCTAGCTTTATGCTTTTGGACAAAGAGGGGTAGGATAGTTGCATTCAATTTGAGAATAAAGTTGAGATGTTTATTGGATGTCGATTTACTCTTCAAATTTAATTTTCACAAGTGGGCTTGAGATGCCAGCAAGATGTGACAAACAGGGGTGTAATTCTTAATATGACTACATCAAATAAGTGAAGTGAAAGTCACTCAGTCGTGTCCAACTCTTTGTGACCCCAGGGACTGCAGCACACCAGGCCTCCCTGTCCATCACCAACTCCTGGAGCTTTCTCAAACTCACGTCCACTGAGTCGGTGATGCCATCCAACCATGTCATCCTCTGTCGTCCCCTTCTCCTCCCGTCTTCAATCTTTCCCAGCATCAGGGCGTTTCCCAATGAGTCAGTTCTTCACATCAGGTGGCCAAAGAATTGGCGTTTCAGTTTCAGCATCAGTCCTTCCAATGAATATTCAGGACTGATTTCCTTTAGGATTAACTGGTTTGATCTCTTTGCAGTCCAAGGGACTCTCAAGAGTCCTCTCCAAGACTCTATACTCTTCTCCATGGACTCTATACAGTCCACAGGATTCTCCAGGCCAGAATACTGGAGTGGGTAGCTGTTCCCTTCTCTAGGAGATCTTCCCAACTCAGGGATCGAACCCAGGTCTCCCATATTGCAGGTGGATTCTTTGCCAGCTGAGCCACCAAGGACGTCCATATCAAATAAAGTATTTGTTTAAAACCCATGGAACTGTAAAGAATGGGGAAAGTGAAAGTGAAAGCGTTAGTCGCTCAGTCGTCTCCGACTGTTTGCGACCCCATGGACTGTAGCCCGCCAGCCTTCTCTGTCCACGGGATTCTTCAGGCAAGAACACTGGAGTGGACTGCCATTTCCTTCTCCAGGGGCTCTTCCCAATCTAGGGATCGAACCCAGGCCTCTTGCATTGCAGGTGGATTCTTTATCGTCTGAGTCACCTGGCCAAACCCAAAGAGTGGGAGCGGGGTTGCAGAAAACCCTCCTCCTTTGTCATTAAAAGCCCCTCACATCGATACTCTCCCCCCAAATACTCTGAGTTAGAGCGATGCCCCAAGCCTGCCAGGCATCGTCACGCTTTCTGCCTTGCACACGTATTCTGGTTCTGTTAAACAGTTGGGAATACTGAAAGCCATTGGGTAGGGGTGGATGGATGGAGAGGTGGAGACGTGCATGGGTGGTTAAGAGTGGTCAAAAGTAGCTGCTTCTGTGACATCTTCCTAGCCACTCATTCTGAGTGAGCTGCTCCCTTTAGCATCTTCCGTCAAATTCGTTCATTTATTCCACAAACATAATGAGCTCGTATTATATGTGGCATTGCTCTAGGCCCTCAGATATTGTAGGGAAAAGAGAGAGAAAGTCTCAGATCACAATATCTCAGAGAGATAGACAATACTGCAATTAAATAGGCAAACAGACAATGTAATTCAGATAGTGGTAAGTACCATGCTTTTGAACTGTGGTGCTGGGGAAGACTCTTGAGAGTCCTCCTGACAGCAAGGAGATCCAACCAGTCCATCCTAAAGGAAATCAACCCTGAATGTTCATTGGGAGGACTGATGCTGAAGCTGAAGCTCTGATACTTTGGCCACCTGATGCAAAGGGCAGACTGCTGGAGAAGACTGAGGGCAGAAGGAGAAGGGAGTGACAGAGGACAAGATGGTCCAATGGCATCACCAACTCAACGGACACGAGTTTGAGCAAACTCTGGGAGACAGTGAAGAACAGGGAAATCTGGCGTGCTGAAGTCAATGGGTCACAAAGAGCTGGGCACGGCTCAGCAACTGAACAATACAAAGACAATACAGTACCCTGGGTATATTAGTGATAAGACAAGACGCTGTTGCAGGGTGAGGGGAGGCGACTTTAAGCAGGGGGAGGTCTCCTCCACCTGGATGACCTTTTAGCTGACACCGGATGAGCCAGGGGAACAAGTCAGGTGGCAGTCTGCCTCCAGAGGGTCCAGCAGAGGGAAAGGGCAGGCAAGCTTCCAGGGTGGAAAGAGCCTGGCCTGCCCCAGCACAGGCCCCGTGTTTCTCAGCCTGAGCCGCGCCACTGGGGATTCCCTGTGCGCTGCTACCCTCACAAGGCAGAAATATCTGGTCACTCACGTGCACGGTGCTACATTTAAAGTGGGAAACCAACAGTGGCCTGCTGTGCAGCACACGGAACTCTGTTCCGTGTGCTGTGGCAGCCTGGATGGGAGGGGTTTGGGGGCGCGTGGACCCATGTACATGTAGGGCTGAGTCCCTTCGCTGTTCACCAGAAACCATCGCAGCATGTTTGTTAACCGGCTATGAGTGTGCGTGTGTGTCCTCAGTCCTGTCCGACTCTTTGTGACCTCATGGACTGTGGCCCACCAGGCTCCTATGTCTATGGAGTTTTCCAGGCAAGAACGCTGGAGGGGGTTGCCATTTTCTTTTCCAGGGGATCTTCCTGACCCAGGGATCAAACCCACATCTCCTGCATCGCCAGGGTTGGTAGGCAGATTCTTTACCACTGAGCCACCTGGGAAGCCCTAACTGGCTGTACACCGATACAAAATAAAAAGCTTAAGAAAGAAAGAAAGAACAGCATAAGGGAGAAAACCCAGAAGGCATCTGGTCTCCCTTCCTTCCCTCTCCATTCACTGAAATCATACTGTTCAGTTTCTGCCAAGGAACTTAAGCCAGTTAACACTTGCACACGCAGCCACTCACTACACACACGAACACATGGGTATACCCAGGCATGTGCACACAGATGTGTGTGTGCACCGGGGCACACCCAGAGGAGTTCCTAAGCAGGCAGGCTCTATTGGTGGGCTGACCGGGAAGAGAAACCAAGACACAGAACAGGAACACGACTCACTTTTCGCCATCTGACACAGCAGAAGCGCGGGAAGAAACTTTAGAATCTTGCTTTCCAACCTCAGATATATAATGCCTCCCTTGGCCCAGGCTGGAGAGGGGGAGAAGGAGAAAAGATAGGGTGGAAACAGAGATGGAAGCAGGAGAAAAGATGGGCTTTCAGTGGAAGGGTGCGCCCCACACCCATGCAGCCAGAGCAGAAAGGAAGTCAGGACAAGCAAGAGGCTCTGAGACGGGAGTGGGGAGGGCCAAGGACTCACCCGGGCCTTCAGAGTCGGGTCTGTGAAAGAGGCCACAGGGTACTTCTTGCTGTTCATCATGGGCACTTTGATGGCAGAGGATTTGGTGTGAAAGGGCTTCAAGCTTGTTCTGCCCTTATCAAAGGCTATCTTCCACTTGGCTGGAGGGAGGAGCAGGGGGAAGGTGATGCTAAGGCGGGTGGGCGGGGCAAGGGAGTTAAACGCCCTGTGGGCACCGCCCTGTGGGCACCGGTGGGGCAGGTTCGAGGAGCCAGGGCTGGGATCTGGGGTTGAGTGGGTTTTAAGCCAGGAGGGGAAGGCAGACCTCAGGATGGGGAGACGCCCCTTACCGCTCAGGGCGACCGCGTTGAGGAGGATGAGGCGGGTGTCCGCAGGCAGGCTGTCCAGCAGCCGCCTGATCCTGAGGTTGGTCTTCTTGGCCACCCAGTCGTTGATGAGCTCCAAGCTGGCGGTGCTGTCATTTCCCAGGGGCCTCGGGCTGCTGCCATAGAGCCTCTGAGAGGCGGCGGCGAAGGTGTCCCTGATGGCCAGGTCTGGAGGGGTGGGGAGCAGGGGCGGGTGAGAGACGCAGGCTGCAGGTCCCAGACACCCTCTCACCTGCTTTCCGGGAGCAGCCCTGCGAGGGAGCTGGCCTCTACCCCATGAACGCGGTGTGGAGCAGGGCTGCAGCCCCTCCTCTGACAGACGCTCCGTGAGCTCAGAGCAGGTGACCCTGAGCTGAGAGCAGGAGGCCCCATCCTGGGCCTCTACTGCCAAACGACCGTGGGGAGCTCTTCGAGATCTTAGCTTCTATTTGCCCGTATTTTCCTTCTTTGCTTCAGTCAGACCGCTTTCTAGTCTCAGTGGAAGGTTGTAACAAGACTTCCTGGATTTTGCTCTCCAAAACCCAGGCCCACTGGAGGAAAAAAGTAGTTGAAACAAAAAATTTCCCTGAACTAAATACGTAATATTGACTGCAGCTGTATTTTCTGCCAACCCAGCAAGACAGAGGATAAATTCAACTTATAGCAAATGAGTAAAAAGCGGCAATGTTTATTGAACCCCTCTGAGTCATAATTTTCCCACCTCTAAAAAATTTTTTTTCTTTTTTTCAAGGTAATGATGTGGTAGATGAGCTTTCTTTCTTTCCTTCTTTTTTCTTCCCTATATTTTCCTTTTTTTCTTGCCACGCAGAGCAGCACACAGGCTCTTGGTTCCCGGACCAGGGCTTGAACCCAAGCTGCCCGCAGCGGAAGCACGGAGTTCCAACAACTGGATGGCTGGGGGGTCCAGTACTTTCTCAGTGTTTGTTTGTTTGTTTTTTAAACAATGAATGGGTATCGCTTTTATCATTAAAAAGACAGAATTTTTTTTCCCCCAATTTAAAAGCGTATCATAGTAAAGCTGTAATTTTTCAGCTCAGCAGAACTGAGGTTTCAGAGGTAGTCATGGCTGAAGCCCACAACACTAAAGGGCTCTGGTTGAGGCTGGGTGGCAGTTCAGAGCAGATGTGTATAAGAGACAGGATATATAATGCCTCCCTTGGCCCAGGCTGGAGAGGGGGAGAAGGAGAAAAGATAGGGTGGAAACAGAGATGGAAGCAGGAGAAAAGATGGGCTTTCAGTGGAAGGGTGCGCCCCACACCCATGCAGCCAGNCCCCCACCTCCCCGCTTCTAGTTCTCACATTCCCGCTGTCCTCTCTTTCCCCAGTGCTATATGGATGGATGATTTAGCCGCTCAGTCGTGTCCTGCTCTTTCGACCCCATGGACTGCAGCCCGCCAGGCTCCTCTGCCCGTGGGACGGATTCTCCAGGCAAGGATCCTGGATTGGGTTGTTTTTCCCTCCTCCACCCCCAGTGCTAGGCACCCACGGAAATCCCGAGGGCCCTGCTCAGCCCCTGCCGTCCTTCCCCTGACACTCACCTGAGCTGTGGAAGATCTGAGAGAATGAGGTGAAACCTTCAGATGTCAAGGCCTTCAGGGCGTGGTGGACACAGCTGAAGTTCTGGGGGTAAGAGAGGAGGTGCTCCAGGCTGACCCTGGTTTCTCCTCCAGCCCCTGCAGCCAAGAGCAGAGAGAGACGGGGGACCAGGATTAGGAGACCAGGCTGCAATGGCAGAGCGGGGCGAGGCGGGGGGTTAACCCCGTATCATCAGAGCCAGAAATGGTTTCAAAGACAGCACGTGTCAGAAAGAGAAGGGTGGGGGAATTATGAACAATCTAGAATTTTCTAGGACTAAATATTCCCTTCCTTCGTTTTCCTACCTAATTTCAATACCACTCCTCACCCAAAGCCTGGCCCAGTCACCACCTGTCAAACATGACCTCTTATTTAGTCTGTTCAGGTTTACAAAAGTTCAGCCTGTAAGCAGGGACATGAGGTCGTCATTAAGAAGAGAGAGCGGAGACTCATAAAAGATGTCCAATACCCTTTCCCTTGTTCATTATTAAATGCGTATTGTCCACACCTTCTATGTAGCAACAGATAGAATTCAGCAAGCACCCACTTTGTTCCAGGCATCGTAGGTGCTTCTCCCATAGTATCTCTTTGAATCTTCACTATAGCCCTTTTATGTAAGGACAATCACTATCCCCATTACGCAGATGAGAAAACTGAAGTTTAAGAGAGGAAGTAACCTACTCATTTTAAGATCATGGAGTTCATAACTGGAGGGTGGAGAAAAAATTCAAGCCGGTTTTGGGGGGGCAATTAAAAAATTAACTAAAACCAATCAAACGAAATGTGCACCCCAGGGGACATTTGGCCACATCTGGAGACATTTCAGGCATCATACCTGGAGGTGTGGGGAGCCACTGGCGTCTGTCGGATACAGGCCAGGGATGGTGGGATTCTGAGACTCTAGCAAGAAGGTTCCCCTGTTCCTCACTGTATTGGCTCCAGTAGCCTTCCTGGAATTCCCCTTTGCAGTGACAGCTGTTTCCATTGCCTGGAGCACTTTTTTGTGCCATTTCTAAGGTGAATTACCCCAGGGGACTGGACGGTGGTCTTTCAGGGAAGCGGAGGGATTAACATTTTTTTGACCTCCTACCACATTAGGCACTGGGCTCTCTGCTTAATTTTTCTTTTTTTTAAGGGTGGCTCAGACGGAGAAGGCAATGGCACCCCACTCCAGTGCTCTTGCCTGGAAAATCCCATGGACAGAGGAGCCTGGTAGGCTGTGATCCATGGGGTCTCGGAGAGTCAGACACGACTGAGAGACTTCACTTTCACTTTTCACTTTCATGCATTGGAGAAGGAAATGGCAACCCACTCCAGTGTTCTTGCCTGGAGAATCCCAGGGACGGGGGAGCCTAGTGGGCTGCTGTCTATGGGGTCGCACAGAGTCGGACACGACTGAAGCGACTTAGCAGCAGCAGCAGATGGTAAAGCGTCTGCCTGCAATGTGGCAGACGATCCTTGGGTTGGAAAGATCTCTTGGAGAAGGAAATGGCAACCCAGGCCAGTACTCTTACCTGGAAAATTCCATGGACTGAGGAGCCTAGTAGGCTGCAGTCCACGGGGTCGCAAAGAGTCGGACAGGACTGAGCAACTTCACTTTCACTTTTCACTTTCGAAACCATTTCCATTCTATACAGAGGACTCAGGCTCAGAGGAGGTAAGTGATCTGCCCAAGGTCACACAGCTAAGAAGCAGCATTGCTACGATTCTGCTCTCTGTCTGTCTCTCTGCGTTTCCTTATGGCCTTACCCTGAGCCATGATGGACGGGCTGGACCTTATTTGGACGCTCTGGCACAGTTCATAGGATTTTATGAGCCATGCTGCTGCTGCTGCTCTTTAGTTGCTAAGACGTGTCTGACTCTTTTGCGACCCCATGGACTGTAGCCTGCCAGATTCCTCTGTCCATGGAATTCTCCAGGCGAGAATGCTGGAGTGTCCAACCCTCAGCGATCGCATGGACTGCAGCCTTCCAGACTCCCCCATCCATGGGATTTTCCAGACAAGAGCACTGGAGTGGGGTGCCGTTGCCTTCTCCAATGCATGAAAGTGAAAAGTGAAAGTGAAGTTGCTCAATCGTGTCCAACCCTCAGGATCCCATGGACTGCAGCCTTCCAGACTCCCCCATCCATGGGATTTTCCAGACAAGAGCACTGGAGTGGGGTGCCATTGCCTTCTCTGTCCTTTGGCATAGCTGTGACTATACCCAGATACCTACCCCACCTCAGTGAGTGAAAGTGAAAGTCACTCAGTCATGTCTGGCCATCTTCCCAACCCAGGGATCAAACCCAGGTCTCCCGCATTGCAGGTGGATTCTTTACCAGCTGACCACCGAGGAAGCCCAAGAATACTGGAGTGGGTAGCCTGTCCCTTATCCAGGGGATCATCCCAACCCAGGGATCGAACCAGGGTCTCCTGCATTGCGGGGGGGATTCTTTATCAACGGAGCTATCAGGGACCCCGCCTCAAGGGAACGTCAAACACATGAACTAGAGACAACTCGGGTTCTTACCAAGCAGGATTTGGGTGAGGAGGCTGGCGATGCTGAAGGGGGAAAAGATGAAGTTGGTCTCCTTCTTCTTCAACTCTGAGAAGTCGTAGTAGAGCCTCAGGGAGAAGTCTGTCAAAGCCTCCCCCAGCACTGCCTCTGCTGAGTGCATCTCCGAGTCAGAGCAGGAGGTGACGGGCGTCGGGCAGAAGGGCTCAGCAGTGGGCTGGCTGGTTGATTGGACCGGCTCGGTGGAGGGCTGGCTGAAGGGCTCCGTGATAGCGGCTGGCACGACGGTCAGGTTAGTCATCGGCAAGGCGGGAGAGTCCTCGTTGCCTTGAAGGGACTCGCTGTGGAGAATACCTCCTTTCTGGCTGTCTCCTTCACCTTCCCCTTCTTGTAAGCTCTCTGGGCCGACGATCATATCTGAGGCGACTCTGTCCTGTGGTTCAAGAGACTTTCTTTCTTTCATTATGAGGCACAGTCCCCTTTAAACACACACACTCAAAGAGAAGGTGGGATGTGTTGTTTGGTTGCTATGTCTGTCCGACTCTTTGCAACCCCACGGACTGTAGCCCACCAGGCTCCTCTGTCCATGGGATTTCCCAGGCAAGAACACAGGAGTGGGTTGCCATTTCCTTCTCCAGGGGATCTTCCCGACCCAGGGATCAAACCTGTGTCTCCTCCACCGGCAGCTGGATTCTTTACCACTGAGCCACCAGGGCATCGAAGGTGGGATACCAGAGAACTGTTCCTGGCAAAGGTTGGTAGGACAGGGGCCTGCCCAAGAGCCCCGCCGTGGATTGCTTCAGAGAAAGCCTGCATTATCCCACTTAACTGATAAAAGAAACTGATGCTGAGACAAATTCAGCAGCTAGCACATGGTCTTAAGAGAAGCTGGAGGAAAAACGAGGGGTCAGACTTGGGTCTCCGCTCCCAGAGGCCTTGATCGCCCCCACCTCTGATCCATCTCAAAGGGCAATGCTAAAGTCAACTTCTGCACACGCCCACTGAATGCACAAGCCAAGGCAAACACCCCCCTTTCTCCCTGGCTCACCCCTTGCCCCTGACCTCCCTCACCACTGGGGGGAGCCTTCCCACCCTCACCCCGCAGCTCGGGTTTCCACGAGGAGCTCTTGCTTTTTAGTTTCAAAATGCTGTCCGTCTCCTTTGCCTTTCTGCTTTTTCTCCACTTTGTGAGTCAGGGCCAGTCAGCTCATCTAAGTGCCAGGCTCTGGGCCACCGCAGCGGGTACGGGGGTGGGGGGCCAGGCAGGATTAGACCTCAGGTGGGTCTGAGTCCTTGCTCTTTCCAAGCTGTGTACTCAACTCTGGTGGGAGGACCCCCGGTGCCGATCCTAGGAGGAGCTCTCCGAATTCCCCAGAGCCTGAAGGGTTAACCTCAGCCCTGCTCCCGCCTGGCCCGCGCAAGGGTCACTCACCCCAGCCAGCAGCAGCAGCAGCAGGAGGGTCAGCGGGGTCAGCCTGGAGGCCATCTGGGAGGCAACGTCAGCCCGGACCTGCAGGGCCAGCAAGCTTCGGGTGCCAGCTCCGAGCCTGGGGGCCTAGGGGCCCTCCCGCACGCCCACCCCCACGGGGCCCGCCCCCATTCAACGCTCCCACTGCCTCCCGCCCGGCCGCCTCCTCCCGGCGCCTCCCCCTGTTTTGTTGTTCCCAGACCGCGTCCCTTTCCTGGCTCGGCGGGCCCCTCGTCCCAGCCCCCTCCCAGGCCCCGGGGCCCGTCCACCTGCTCCGTCTAGAGGGTCCCGCTGCAGCTCAACAATGAGGCCGGGGTGGGGAGGGAGGAGGGTCAGAGGGGTCGGGGGAGGGGAGGGGAGGGGCAGTGGCGACGCCCAGAGACCGCAGAGACAAGGGGGGCCTGCGGGAGTGAGGGAAGTGAGGACCGGAGACCGCCTTCCTCCCCAAACCCCCATCCGCCAGCACAAACCTGCTCCTAAGTTCCGATCGCTGCGCTGCCTCGGGGCGACTCAGCGGCTAGTCCCCCAGGGTTAGGGAGGCTGCGATGAGTGGGGGTTCGGGCATAGCTATTGGTTGGCCCAGGACACTGCTCAGTTACAAATTAAGGCGGGTAGAGCGCTGGTGTGGTTTCCCGTAAGTCAGGCTGGGCCGGACCACTTGGTCCAGCCCCCTCCTGGAATTTCAGCTCAAAGTCCCTGGAGATCCGGGCTGGGGAAGCTGGGGTGCAGATCTCAGCTGGGCACAGCCAAGCATCCTGTTCCCTCTGCACCCGGCGGTGATGGAGCCGTCCCAGACCCAAATGTCCCAGACTTGCAGCTTACCAGCAAGCTGCCTTCCTGGAACTGCTCGTTGGGCTGGATCCCTAAAGGAACGCTCTGGAAAGAGGCCCAGTGGTGCCGCACAGCACTTAAACGCCTGGCTCACTTGGTGAGCCTTCTCTTGAAGATAAAGCCTGGACTGGACCTCCTGAAGTCCTGCCTTCACCCCTGCTCTCCTCCGCAGCTGTCCCCTCTTCTTTTCTTGGTGATCTGGAGTCCGTGGTTCTACCCCTCTGTAACACGCGAGGAATCTGGGACACCCAGTCCAGCAAGCATTTGCCTCAAGTGAAAAGCAGAAAACTGGGAAAACCAAAACAACCACCCAGAAAGCTGGGTATCTGTGTTGAGGGGTGAGAGGCTGGAGACTGGGGGCCGACACACCCCGCCCTGAGACCTGGCTTGTGTGAACCGAGCAAGATGCTTTCCCTCTCCACACCTAGCTTCCCTCTCAGGGTTCCCAGATACAGGAAGAAGCTCAATTAAATTTGAATTTCAGATAAACAAAGAAAGTTTCTTTGAAAATATGTCCCATGCAATATCAGGACCTACTTACATTAAAAAAATTTTTTTTGTGTGTGTGGATATTTATCTGAAATTCAGATTTAACTAGACATTCTGCATCTTACTTGCAAGTCTGACACCCCTACCTCTGCAAAACACGGTGGTCTCTGATGGCCTGACACAGCTCTGACGCTCTGTGGTCGGGNCAATATCAGGACCTACTTACATTAAAAAAATTTTTTTTGTGTGTGTGGATATTTATCTGAAATTCAGATTTAACTAGACATTCTGCATCTTACTTGCAAGTCTGACACCCCTACCTCTGCAAAACACGGTGGTCTCTGATGGCCTGACACAGCTCTGACGCTCTGTGGTCGGGTCACTGCCAGGCCTGTCCTGTTTGGCACCTTCTGGACAGTTGGCTACTACCACCAGGGCTGCTGTTCCAATGGGCTGATCAAGAACAGAGACAAGAGAACATTTATGAGCTCCTGGGGGCATCCGTGGGAAAGACTCACAAAGACGGTCCCGGCTTCGCAGGTCCTCATTCCTTGGGGCCGCGGGGGAGNCTGGACAGTTGGCTACTACCACCAGGGCTGCTGTTCCAATGGGCTGATCAAGAACAGAGACAAGAGAACATTTATGAGCTCCTGGGGGCATCCGTGGGAAAGACTCACAAAGACGGTCCCGGCTTCGCAGGTCCTCATTCCTTGGGGCCGCGGGGGAGCCTCCCAAGTCGGAGGGAAGTCCCTTTACGTCGTGCTGCGGCCGCCGACAGCTGTACAGACAGGGGTACTCCTCCGTCCCCCGGGCGCGAGCTGGGGCCACCTGGACGCAGGAGACAGCTGAACAAAAAGAAGCTGGTGGAAAGCCACCTCCTTCAGCCTTTCATTAGTGCTCGTGACATCTACGACATGGGTGCTAACATTAATTCCATCTGAAACGAATTTTATAAAATGACACTCTGACTTCCCGGGTGGCATGGTGGATAAGAACCCAGCTGCCAATGCAGGGGACCTCGGTTCGATCCCCAGTCTGGGAAGAATCCACGTGCCTCGGAGCAGCTAGGTCTGTGTGCCACAATTGCTGAGGCCTGCCCCACCGCCCCCACCCCCCACCCCCATGCTGCAGGTACTGAAGTCCATGTGCCCAGAGCCTGTGCCCCAGACCCAGAAAAGCCACCACAGTGAGAAACCCGTGCACCACAATGAAGGGTGGTCCCCGCTTGCCGCAACTCGAGAAAGCCTGAGCACAGCAACGAAGACCAGAGCTACCAACAATCAATTCAGTTCAGTTCAGTTCAGTTCAGTCGCTCAGTCGTGTCCGCTCTTTGCGACCCCATGAATCACAGCATGCCAGGCCTCCCTATCCATCACCGACTCCCAGAGCTCACTCAGACTCACACCCATTGGGTCCCTGATGCCATCCAGCCATCTCATCCTCGGTCGTCCCCTTCTCCTCCTGCCCCCAATTCCTCCCAGCATCAGAATCTTTTCCAATGAGTCAACTCTTCGCAAGAGGTGGCCAAAGTACTGGAGCTTCAGCTTTAGCGTCATTCCTTCCAAAGAAATCCCAGGGCCAATCTCCTTCAGAATGGACTGGTTGGATCTCCCTGCACTCCAAGGGACTCTCAAGAGTCTCCTCCAACACCACAGTTCAAAAGCATCAATTCCTCAGCACTCAGCCTTCTTCACAGTCCAACTCTCACATCCATACATGACCACTGGAAAAACCATAGCCTTGACTAGACGGACAGGAGACTCAACAGAAAGTTATTTGATTCACCTGACATCACATGGCTAGTGACAGAGCCAGGATGTGGCCCACGTCTGTCTGAGCTCCAGACGCGGCATTAATGGCCATGAACCAGTCTGAAGCTGGCAGCAGAGTCAACAACCTGTGTCTGGCGGCAGGACCGTGGAGCTCTGTGCACTAGGGTCTCAGGCCAGACAAGGACCGGCGCAGAGGTCTTCGCCAGCTCCTCCGGACTTCTCAGCTCTTTGGCCAAAGCCATCTCTTCTGGACATTTAAAGGGTGTCTCTGCTTTGTGGCTACTGTCTTGCCCGGTGAAACTGGGAACCAAGCTGAAGCCCTTTTCCGCTGTGAATGGCCTGAGGTTGACTTAATCAGGGTGTTCGCCTTAGTGTGTGCAATTGGATGGCTTCCCTCATAGCTCAGTTGGTAAAGAATCCGCCTGCAATGAAGGTGATCCTGATTCGATTCCCAGGTCGGGAAGATCCGCTGCAGAAGGCACAGGCGACCCACTCCAGTGTTCTTGGGCTTCCCTTGTGGCTCAGCTGGTAAAGAATCCGCCCACAATGCGGGAGACCTGGTTCGATCCCTGGGTTGAGAAGATCTGCTGGAGAAGGGAGCGGCTACCCACTCCAGTATTCTCGGGCTTCTGTGGCTCAGCAAGTCCAGGCTTTCTCTGTCATGAGAACCTTCCCTTCCAGTGGGCGAGGAGGGCTAAGCTCACAGGAGGCCCTTTCCCTGCATGTGTGCATGGCGTCTCCTCCCTGCGGGGCTCCTGGTGTTGGATAGATTCAAGTTCGCACTGAAGCTTTTTCTGTAAAGCGTTTTATCATTCCTTTTTCCATCTCCGGTCCACCCGCAGGTACCAGCTGCTATGGGTGAAGGCTGTCTCACAACCTACCTGCCTGCAGTGTCTCCTCGGAAGAAGAATTACCCAAAAGCTGGGATTAGGACAGAAGACTCAGGGTCACCAGGCTCTCAGAACAGAGAACCGTTCAGATGACTGTTTCCTCGTTTCTCTCACAGAGGGCACACGAGTATCAGTACAGACGCAGAGAGGTCGCGTGACTATGCACAAGAGTGCCTGGGCGTTAGGTCGCGGTCCTCTCCGGAATCCTGGCTGAGGAACACCGTTCAAGGAGAATAAATTTTCTTTTTTTTCCAATCTACTTGTATTTATCTGGTTGCACTAGGTCTTAACTGCAGCCTGTGGGATCTAGTTCCCTGATCAGGGACTGAACCCAGGTTCCCTGCATTGGGAGCCCAGAGTCTTAACCCCTGGACCACCAGGGAAACCCCTCATTTCTTATTTACTATGGATCAGGGCCCAGGGTCTGTCATGTCAGACGCTGACCTGCCAGAAAAGGATGAGATGCAGATCGTTTCTCGCCAGAGAGGCGAGTGAGGTGCAGACACGTCTGCTACGCTAGCCCTGCCGGGGAGACCGGAGGCTCGCTTCGCCTGGGACGCGTGTGGCCTCGTCCCACCACCTCTGTTATGTGTGTGCAGCAGCACACCACCTAGTCGACCACACGCGCGCACACACACGCGTGCGCGCACACACACGCGCGCGCGTGTCGCGCACACATGCACGCGGCATGCACACGCACACACGCACACATGCGTGCGCACACACATGCACACATGCGCGCATGCACACACACGCGCACACACGTACGCACACGCGCGCGCACACACGCATGCACACATGCGTGCATGCACACACACGTACGCACACACGCGCACGCGCGCACACACGCGCGCACGCACACACATGCACACATGCGCGCATGCACACACACGCACACACACGTACGCACACGTGCGCGCACGCACATGCACACATGCGCGCATGCACACACACGTACGCACACGCGCGCGCGCACACGCACGCACACACGCGCGTACGCGTGCACACACACACACACCAGCTTCTTGCATCATGCTTTGAAACTGCTCTGTCAACCTGATGGCTGTCTCGTTAATGGTCTCGCTGTATATTTGTGTGGGAATCACGTTTCTGCCATTCTGAGGGCTGTGTCTTAGCTTTCCTGTTTTAATTCTTGTTTTTTTTTTTTTTTTTTTCTGGAGGGGCAGGGCCGGGAGAAACATCCCCAGTGGCACCGGGGCAGCCCAGCCCCTACACGCAGCTCTCCCCAGTGTTGGGGTTGGCTTTGTGAGGATGGCGCAGCGCTGGCTGAGCCTGTCTCTGATTCCCTGCAGTCTTCTCAGGAAGGCCGGGGCTGGCCGCCGTGGGTGATGGCCGGGTGAGGGTCCTGAGGCCGGTACTCCTTCACATCTTCTCACCGAGCTGTCCCCTGCGGGCTCTTCCCTGCTCCACTTCCCAGGGAATGTGAGATGCACACACAATGGAGAAATATTCAGCCGTGAAAAAGGAGGGTAGTCTATAACACGAGACAACAGGAGCGGGCCTGCAGGACACGACGCTGAGTGGAAGAAGCCGGACATAGACAAGGACAGCCTGACTCCGCTTGCACGAGACCTCAAGTAGTCAGATCCATGACATCCGAGACCGGAATGGTAGCTAGCAGAGTTCGGTGGGAGATGGGGAAGGAGAATTATTGACCCATAGGCATAAAACTTCAGTTAACTAGGAAGAACAGCCCTTGCGAGTTCCCTGGGGGACCAGTGGGTGGAACTCTGGGCTTCCACTGCTGAGGGTGCAGGGCCAATCCTTCGTCAGGGAATTAAAATCCCACAAGCCACAGCCAAAAAAATTATAAACAAGCCCTAGAGATCTATTGTACAACATTGTACTTACAGTCCACACCAATGTACATTTTAAAAAATTTAAGAGACTAGACCTCATGTTAAGTGTTATCACAATAAAATAAAATAAAGCCCCCTATTTTCATCTTCCGTCAGCCAACTGGTAGGACATAGCTGGGAATGGAAGACAAAGACTTGGATTAGGTCCAAATGATTATTGAGAAGCACACGCCAAACCCTGACTCACAACCTATTTGAAGACCCTGGAAGGTCAAGGAAGATAAAGCTTTTCTGGTTGGAACAAAAATGTATTGTGACTCCTGATGGGTGTTCTAAATGGGCTCATTTATTTCTTTCTAAGGAACTTTTATGGGCTTCCCTGGAGGCCCAGATCGAGTTCCTGGGTCGGGAAGACCCCCCGAAGAAGGCAGTGGCCACCCTCTCCAGTACTGCTGGAGAATCCCACAGACAGAGGAAGTCTCTGTCCTGGCAGGCTACAGTTCATCGGTGGCAAAGAGTCTGAGATGACTGAGCAAGTAACACTTTCACTTTCAAGGAAATTTTACACTCTGCCTTCAAAATTACCACTCCAATGTCACATGTGGACTTTTAAACATTTTCAAACAATCCAGACATCTACAAAATGAAAAGTTATTCCAGATACAGCTTCGGGTAACAGTTCCAGGTGTATTCTTAGAGGCTCTGTAATTGTGAAGTTATGTCCGCCTCTCACACACATAATTATTACTCTTCCACAATTTCTTTCCTCATCTGGGTGTCACAGACACTGTTCCACGTCCTTGCAGGCAGTCGTACCTCACTCTTCCTCACAGCTGCCTAGTGTTCCTTTGTGTACATGTATTACCAGCTATGGAATGAAGTTCGTGACATTGTACCGGAGACAAGGATCAAGACCATCCCCATGGAGAAGAAATGGAAAAAAGCAAAATGGCTGTCTGGGGAGGCCTTACAAATAGCTGTGAAAAGAAGAGAAGCAAAAAGCAAAGGAGAAAAGGAAAGATATAAGCATCTGAATGCAGAGTTCCAAAGAATAGCAAAGAGAGAGAAGAAAGCCTTCCTCNGATTGGGGGCAGGAGGAGAAGGGGACGACAGAGGATGGGATGGCTGGATGGCATCACCGACTCGATGGATGTGAGTCTGAGTGGACTCCGGGAGCTGGTGATGGACAGGGAGGCCTGGCATGTTGCGACTCATGGGGTCGCAGAGAGTCGGACACGACTGAGCGACTGGACTGAACTGATCACTAACATTCTTTGATCTCATGCGAAGAGACATTTGGGTTGACTCCCAGGCTGAGCACCGAAGAATTGATGCCTTTGAACTGTGGTGTTGGAGAAGACTCTTGAGGGACCCTTGGACTGCAAGGAGATCCAACCAGTCTGTCCTAAAGGAGATCAGTCCTGGGTGTTCATTGGAAGGACTGATGCTGAAGCTGAAACTCCAATACTTTGGCCACCTGATGTGAATCACTGACTCGTTGGAAAAGACCCTGCTGCTGGGAAAAATTAAGGGCAGGAGGAGAAGGGGACGACAGAGGATGAGACAGTTGGATGGCATCACCGACTCGGTGGACATGAGTTTGAGCAAACTCTGGGAGATGGTGAAGGACAGAGGAGCCTGGCGTGCTGCAGTCCATGGGGTCGAAAGGGGTCAGACATGACTTGGCAACTGAACACTAGCCAGGCCGCTCCCTGCCCTGTGGCTCCAGGAGGCTCCCTCTGGTCCGCCTGCTGTTACTCTCCTCACTCAGCACTCGCCTGGCCTCTAACCTTTGGTTCCAACTCTCTGCTGTCACCTTTTTGGGTAGAAACCCCAGGTCTGGACAGTTTACTCAGTTGTGAATCCGGTTCCTCCGGACCGGGATTTCCTCTTTTGACCCGCTGCTCCTGCCTGCCGCCCTCGGCATGACAGTGCCTGCCCCAGCCCCAGGGGGTCAGCCCACCTGCCCAGCCCTCATCCATCCCTGCCTGACAAGGGGGGCAGGGAGCCAATATCCTGGTGTCCCCCGAAGTGGATGCAAAACCCACATAACCGCTAGCCCTGCTGAGGACTCTTCTCCGCTCCACCCTCTAGCATGGAATTACCTTTGCTCTACAAACCTTGCAAGCATCTCATCATACAAATATTTACCTGCTACAAATGGGAGTTTTTCAGATAGAAGAGAGGCTAGACACTCCCCCCCGGCCCGGGGTCCTGTAATCAGATGTAGGGCAGAAGGGAAAGCACATGTATCTTTGAGTTACCCTGACTCGGATTCAAATCCTGTTTTTCTACGTAAAAAAATTATTTATTGAAATAACACTGGTTTATTTGACCGTGCTGGGTCTTAGTCAAGGCACACAGGATCCTTAGTCGCGGCGTGTGAACTTTGAAGTCGAACATGGGACCTAGTTCCCTGATCAGGGCTTGAACCCCTGCCCCCTGCACTGGGAGTTCAGAGTCTTAGCCACTGGACCACAGGGGAAGTCCTTAATTTTCTACTTATTGACTGTCTTAGGGAGGCGGGGGGTGCTAACCTCTCTGAGGAGGAGTCATAGTTTCAGAATCTGATTGATACGGAGGTTGTACTGTCTACCCTACAGAGTCATTTTGAGGATTAGGTAAGACAGGTGACAAATACCTAAAATGTGTTTGAAAAGGTAGCTTTTGAGGGCTGATGACTACCTTCCCATAAGTTCCAGAAAAAGCCATCATTTTTGTTTCCCGTTAGCGTGGTCATAAATTGGGCACCCATGAATGGGGTTTTGCATCAAAAGGGGCTTATTCTTGAGTCAGGCATCCTTGCAAGCCCATCTAGACTCTTAATTTTATTTACTTTTATTTTTTGATCTCACCTCCCGGCCTGCGGGACGTTCGTTCCCCAGCCGGGGATCTAAGCCACATCCCTTGCACTGGAGGCATGGAGTCTTTACTACTGGACCATCAAGGAAGCCCTAATTGCATTCTATGATGAGACACAGAACGCAAAAGCAGTCTGCAGTGGCCGCCCGGTGACTTTGTGTTTGTAACATTAAAAAACTACAGCGATTCATAGAGAAAATCACACAAAATAAACATAGAGTTTAACAAATATTATAAAGTTCACATCCATGTAACCACCACCCTGCTCCAAAACGAGGCTATTACTGTCGCGCTATGAGCATCCTCTGCTCGCCTCTCAATCGCAAGGCCGTCGTCTCCCTGCAGGAAGCCACGGTCGGAATGCTGCAGTCATCACTTCCTTACTTTTCTTTACGTACTTGCCTCCTATGTCACCATTCTTAAACAACATCGTTAGTTTTGCCCATTTTGGAAACTTATATAAGTAAAATCACGCAGTGTGTGTTCTTAAGCGTCTGCGTTTTCTCGCCAGCAGTGTGCTTTCATCGTCTGTCCAGATCGTGGCATGTGGCTGTGGTTCGTTCATCTCCGTGGTCCTGTGGAGTTCCGTCGCGTGAACACACCGCAGGGCCGTCCGCTCTAGCACGGACGGGCCCTGGTTTCCCGCTCTGCACGAGGCAGCTAGGAGTATACCCGTGCGTGCGGCCAGTCGCTCTAGGGTCTGTGCCCAGGACGGCCATTGCTGAGTCGAAAGGTGTGAGCACCTTCATTTTCTCTACCACCTCCAAAGGCAGTTTGCGATTTAAACCCTCATAGCAATTTATCAAACTATTGGGTTAGACCTTGGGATGGTGAACTTTAGGAACCGAATGGACTGGGCCATCGTGCCCAGGTATTTGGTCGAACATTATTCTGGAAGTTTTGATATTTCTCTGGAGCATTTTTTTCATAAGATATTAATATTTAAATCAGTGGACATTGAGTAAAATAGATCACCCCTTATAATGTGGATGGGCCTCATCCAATCAGCTGATGATCTTAACTGAACAAAGACTGACTGCCCCTAAACAAGAAGAAATTCTGCCAGCAGACCGCCTGTGGACTCTAACAACGATTCTCCCCCAAGTCCAGCCTGCCAGCCTACCCCGTCAGGGTTCGACTCACCCAGCCTCCATAATCATGTCAGTCAGTTCCTCAAAATAAACTTCTCTCTCTTTCTCTCTCTCTCTCTCCCCTTGTCTGTCAAAACACCCAGGACACACACACGCAACCCACACCATATGTATATGAGACTCTGCACACCCAGTGCAGATGTCCCAAGTTTGACCCTGCGTGCCATAACCGGAGACCCTGCACGCCTCAGCCAAAGACCCTGCATGCTGTAACCAGAGACCCTGCATCCATAACCAGAGACCCTGCGTACCTCAGCCAAGGTCCGGTGCAGCCAAATAAATAAATAAATATTAAAAAGTTTTCTATCCTAATTTGAACCCTTGACCTCCACCTTGGGCTCTCTGTATAAGGCTGGAAGGTGGGAGGAGACTGACTAACCTCTCACCCAGAGGGTCTGGAGCTTTGCCTCCATCCAGTCCATCAGCAAGCCTTCCAGTAACATCTCCAGAACGTCTCCTGAGTCCACTCACCTCTCTCCTCTGCTGCATGACCCCAGTCCCCCACCGTCCTGCGTCACCTGGACCCCTGCATAGCTCCCTAACTGGTCTCCATGCTTCCACACTGCCTCTTCCATGCATTCTGCACTTGGCAGCCAGAGCTGTGAAAAACAGCAGTTCACCTTCCACAGAAGACCACTCGGACGGGAGCCACATGGACGACTTTCTTTCCGCACTTGTTAGATCTCAGCTCTCTAGCCTGTCTAGCCTGTGAGGCTGGCCCAGCTGACCTCTGCCTTCCTGCCCAGTCTCCTCTGGTTTTACTCAGCTCCCCCGTCCCATCGAGCCCCCCGTCCCATCGAGCCCCCGCCTTCTAGACCATGCAAGCTCTTGCTGCCTCTGTCCTTTCTGTTCCCGGGACAGGGCTTTTCCTTCACTGACTTTCCGCACGGCTGGTTCATCCTTTGGATCTGAGCCTTCAGAGTTATTCTTTTAAATATTTCATCTATTTGTTTGGCTGCACTGGGTCTTAGCTGCAGCAGGTGGGATCTAGTTCCTCGGGANCCATGCTTCCACACTGCCTCTTCCATGCATTCTGCACTTGGCAGCCAGAGCTGTGAAAAACAGCAGTTCATCTTCCACAGAAGACCACTCGGACGGGAGCCACATGGACGACTTTCTTTCCGCACTTGTTAGATCTCAGCTCTCTAGCCTGTCTAGCCTGTGAGGCTGGCCCAGCTGACCTCTGCCTTCCTGCCCAGTCTCCTCTGGTTTTACTCAGCTCCCCCGTCCCATCGAGCCCCCCGTCCCATCGAGCCCCCGCCTTCTAGACCATGCAAGCTCTTGCTGCCTCTGTCCTTTCTGTTCCCGGGACAGGGCTTTTCCTTCACTGACTTTCCGCACGGCTGGTTCATCCTTTGGATCTGAGCCTTCAGAGTTATTCTTTTAAATATTTCATCTATTTGTTTGGCTGCACTGGGTCTTAGCTGCAGCAGGTGGGATCTAGTTCCTCGGGAGGGGCTTGAGCCCAGGTACCCTGCACTGGGAGCGCAGAGACTTGGCCACTGGACAACCAGGGAAGTCCTACGCATGAGCCTTTGGATGCTCCTCAGAGTGGCCTTCCTGATCCCCTTCGCTGTTATTCTCTTCCACAGTGTCCTTTGGTTTTCCCACTATGTTTATCATAAGGGGCAGTTATTTTTTAATTGGAGGAAAACTGTTTCAGTGTTGTGTTGGTTTCTACTGTACTGGATGTATCTTGCCTGAGTGAAAGGCAGATGTCCTGAGCGCGGGGACTGCTTGTGGGAACTTGATGAGCTGCTGAGAATCTCAAGGGATCACATGTAACCATCAGGGACAGCCTCGCGTGTGTGTGGGAGAGGAGCTGGCTCACTGAGTCTCCTGGAAATGTTCCCCACCCAGTGAGAACTACAAACTCGCCCGGCACTGGCCTCCACAAGGATGGAGGCACAGCCCCCGGAGCCAGTGGCCTTCAACACCCCCTGAAAGGGGTTCAGGGAGGAGGTCAGAAACGAGGCACTCTGTGCTCTGGGAAAAACTGGCAGAGCAGGCCTTCAGATAGTTTCATGTTTTCAAGAGAAGGTTTATGCGCCGATATTCCTGAGTCTCCTCCTATTCAGAAAAGCGCTGAAGTCATCAAAGGTGGTGCCTGGTGGTACATGTGCGTAATGGAATATTACTCAGCCGTAAAAAGAAGTGAAATTGGGCCTTCTGTAGCGACGGGGATGAACCTAGAGTCTGACATACTCAGTGAAGTAAGTTAGAGAGAAAAACACATATTGTATGTTAACACGTTTATAGGAAATCTAGAAAAGGGCTGCTGCTGAGCCTGGTTGCAGGGCGGGAACAGAGACGCAGATGTAGAGGGTGGACGAGTGGACACAGCGGGGAAGGAGAGGGCGGGACGGATTTCGAGAGCAGCACTGATACACACACCACCGTGTGCAAAACAGAGCTGGCGGGGAGCTGCCACACAGCACGGGCGCTCAGCTCGGGCCGTGATCACCCGGAGGCGTGGGGCGGGGTGGGGGGGTTAAGAGGAGGGGCATGTGTGCACACATGGCCGACTCACTAACACCACGCGGTGAAGCCGTTATACTCCCATTAACAAAAGAGGAAAAGGGGGGCCCTCTGCTCTTCCTGGACAGCAGCAAGCCTTTGCCAGCACCTGTGCTTGACAGCAATGCCCCCTTCGCCGAAATCACGGAGGATACTGGCCTCCCCTCTGTGAGTTAAAACNAGACCCTGCATCCATAACCAGAGACCCTGCGTACCTCAGCCAAGGTCCGGTGCAGCCAAATAAATAAATAAATATTAAAAAGTTTTCTATCCTAATTTGAACCCTTGACCTCCACCTTGGGCTCTCTGTATAAGGCTGGAAGGTGGGAGGAGACTGACTAACCTCTCACCCAGAGGGTCTGGAGCTTTGCCTCCATCCAGTCCATCAGCAAGCCTTCCAGTAACATCTCCAGAACGTCTCCTGAGTCCACTCACCTCTCTCCTCTGCTGCATGACCCCAGTCCCCCACCGTCCTGCGTCACCTGGACCCCTGCATAGCTCCCTAACTGGTCTCCATGCTTCCACACTGCCTCTTCCATGCATTCTGCACTTGGCAGCCAGAGCTGTGAAAAACAGCAGTTCACCTTCCACAGAAGACCACTCGGACGGGAGCCACACGGATGACTTTCTTTCCGAACTCGTTAGATCTCAGCCCTCTAGCCTGTCTAGCCTGTGAGGCTGGCCCAGCTGACCTCTGCCTTCCTGCCCAGTCTCCCCTGGTTTTACTCAGCTCCCCCGTCCCATCGAGCCCCCGCCTTCTAGACCATGCACGCTCTTGCTGCCTCTGTCCTTTCTGTGCCCGGGACAGGGCTTTTCCTTCACTGACTTTCCGCACGGCTGGTTCATCCTCTGGATCTGAGCCTTCAGAGTTATTCTTTTAAATATTTCATCTATTTGTTTGGCTGCACTGGGTCTTAGCTGCAGCAGGTGGGATCTAGTTCCTCGGGAAGGGCTCGAGCCCAGGCACCCTGCACTGGGAGCGCAGAAACTTGGCCACTGGACAACCAGGGAAGTCCTACGCGTGAGCCTTTGGATGCTCCTCAGAGTGGCCTTCCTGATCCCCTTCGCTGTTATTCTCTTCCACAGTGTCCTTTGGTTTTCCCACTATGTTTATCATAAGGGGCAGTTGTTTTTTAATTTATTTTTTAATGGGAGGAAACCTGTTTCACAGTGTTGTGTTGGTTTCTACTGTACTGGATGCATCTTGCCTGAGTGAAAGGCAGATGTCCTGAGTGCGGGGACTGCTTGTGGGAACTTGATGAGCTGCTGAGAATCTCAAGGGATCACGTGTAACCATCAGGGACAGCCTCGCGTGAGTGTGGGACAGGAGCTGGCTCACTGAGTCTCCTGGAAATGTTCCCCACCCAGTGAGAGGATGCCAACTACAAACTCGCCCAGCACTGGCCTCCACAAGGATGGAGGCACAGCCCCCGGAGCCAGTGGCCTTCAACACCCCCTGAAAGGGGTTCAGGGAGGAGGTCAGGAACGAGGCACTCTGTGCTCCGGGAAAAACTGGCAGAGCAGGCCTCCAGATAGTTTCATGTTTTCAAGAGAAGGTTTATGCGCCGTTATTCCTGAGTCTCCTCCTATTCAGAAAAGCGCTGAAGTCATCAAAGGTGGCGTCTGGTGGTACATGTGCGTAATGGAATATTACTCAGCCGTAAAAAGAAGTGAAATTGGGCCTTCTGTAGCGACGGGGATGAACCTAGAGTCTGACATACTCAGTGAAGTAAGTCAGAGAGAAAAACACATATTGTATGTTAACACGTATATAGGAAATCTAGAAAAGGGCTGCTGCTGAGCCTGGTTGCAGGGCGGGAACAGAGACGCAGATGTAGAGGGTGGACGAGTGGACACAGCGGGGAAGGAGAGGGCGGGACGGATTTCGAGAGCAGCACTGATACACACACCACCGTGTGCAAAACAGAGCTGGCGGGGAGCTGCCGCACAGCACGGGCGCTCAGCTCGGGCCGTGATCACCCGGAGGCGTGGGGCAGGGTGGGGGGGTTAAGAGGAGGGGCATGTGTGCACACATGGCCGACTCACTAACACCACGTGGTAAAGCCGTTATATTCCCATTAACAAAAGAGGAAAAGGTGGGCCCTCTGCTCTTCCTGGACAGCAGCAAGCCTTTGCCAGCACGTGTGCTTGACAGCAATGCCCCCTTCGCCGAAATCACGGAGGATACTGGCCTCCCCTCTGTGAGTTAAAACTGTCAGGAAACAAAGGATGTGGCAGCCGTGAAACCATCTTTAGAGCCACCCGGACAGTGAGCCCTGAGGGAGCTCAGGGACCTGCCAGCACCCCCCACACCCCAACAGAGCACCCTGAGGAGGCTCAGGCAGAACACTCTGCGTGCCGGCCCCAGGTAGCCGGGCTGTGCTTCAGAGGAATGACCTCTACGGCTCCAGACTGTGCATCTTCCCAAACACAGAACCGGCTGCCCTGGGGGCTCAGATGGCAAAGCATCTGCCTACAACGCGGGAGACCCAGGTTCAGTCCCTGGGTTGGGAAGAGCCCCTGGAGAAGGAAATGGCACCCCACTCCTGTACGCTCGCCTGGGAAATGCCATGGATGGAGGAGCCTGGGGGGCTACAGTCCACCGGGTCGCAAAGAGTCGGACTCGACTGAGCGATTTCACTTTCATGTTCTTTCATACATAGAAAAGCACTAAATTAATTTGGGGTATCTCATGTCCTTTAATTAACAGTAACCCTTTGATGTCCCAACTATCTGGTCTTTGTCACCAAAACTCCTGTATACCCTTCCTATCTCCCCCCTGCCTCTGCGAAGCTGTCCCTCAGAGTGATGAGAGTCTTGTCTCTGGGCTTGAAGCCCTCAGAATGTCTGCTGAATAAAACATAACTCTCAACTTTTAGGCTGGATTTTTTTTTTTTTTTTTTTTCTTTTTTCAGTCAACACCTACCTCTTCAGAGCAGTTTCTCTATGAAATTCCATCTTTCAGGCTACAGTCCTCATTTTTTCCAGAATAAAACTGAACTCATGGGATTTCCCTGGTGGTCCAGTGACTTAAGAATTCTCTTTNTTTTTTTTTTTTTTTTTTGCTTTTTTCAGTCAACACCTACCTCTTCAGAGCAGTTTCTCTATGAAATTCCATCTTTCAGGCTACAGTCCTCATTTTTTCCAGAATAAAACTGAACTCATGGGATTTCCCTGGTGGTCCAGTGACTTAAGAATTCTCTTTGAATTCTCCTTGGGATGCAGGGGACCCAGGTTCAATCCCTGGTGAGGAACGAAGACCCCACATGCCCTGGGGGCAATTAACCCAGAACTAGAGAGTCCCCATGCCATCTGATACAGCCAAATAAATAAATAAATAAAAGTAAGTTTAAAAGCTTAACTCACAAGTCTCACATTGTGCATTTTTTTCCCCATTGACCAGGGGATTCCACCTGCTGGTCCTTAACAATTCCATCTTTCTGATCCCTCCCCATCCTCACGTGAGTTAAGGGAAGACAACCACCCATAAACAGGAAGAGTGGGCGTTCAAGAAGCATGCCAACGGCGCACTGGTGACGGCTGCTAACCTCTGCTGCGGCTGGGGGCTAACGCGGTACATTCTCATGGCTCAGAATCGGACGTCTCCTCCACCTGTGAGAAGCTCTGATTCCATCCCTGGTCCACGCGATCCTCTTTCACCCACTGGTGCACAGAAGAAACTCACCAGATATTCCCTAAATGACTGGATGAGCGAGGTGGCTGGACAATGGCCNCCAGGTTCAATCCCTGGTGAGGAACGAAGACCCCACATGCCCTGGGGGCAATTAACCCAGAACTAGAGAATCCCCATGCCATCTGATACAGCCAAATAAATAAATAAATAAAAGTAAGTTTAAAAGCTTAACTCGCAAGGCTTACATTGTGCTTTTTTTCCCCCATTGACCAGGGGATTCCACCTGCTGGTCCTTAACAATTCCATCTTTCTGATCCCTCCCATCCTCACGTGAGTTAAAGGAAGACAACTACCCATAAACAGGAAGAGTGGGCGTTAAAGAAGCATGCCAACGGCGCACTGGTGACGGCTGCTAACCTCTGCCGCGGCTGGGGGCTAACACGGTATATTCTCATGGCTCAGAATCGGACTTCTCCCCCACCTGTGAGAAGCTCTGATTCCATCCCTGGTCCACGCGATCCCCTTTCACCCGCTGGTGCACAGAAGAAACTCACCAGATATTCCCTAAATGACTGGATGAGCGAGGTGGCTGGACAATGGCCATCAGGGACAGAGAGGAAAGAGGCCCAGGACGGTGTCTAGCGGTTACATCCTCCCACACACACCCCAAGAGGCACTTTTGACAGCTACTACTCAGGGAGNTGTGTGTGTGTGTGTGTGTATGGGGAGGGGACTGCCGTTATGATTGTGGACCCACTGGCCACAGATGTGCTTTCCCCAGCTCCTTTCTCTGCCCCAGAGTCAGAGGCATTTAGGTTTGCAGACTCAAAATCCAGCTCTCCAGTGCTCCGTGATGGGGTTCCTGGCCCCACCGGTTGGTCCATCTTCGAGGCTCAGGCCACCTTCCTGGCCAGATGAGCAGCCAACCCGAATGCCCGCCCCCCACAGAGCCCTGCCTGGGGGCAGCAGGTCGGGCGAGATGCATGCCCGGAGGGGGCCAGTGGGAGGAGGGACTCTTACAACCAAGTGCTCTGGGGATGGAGTGGTTGCATCGTAGCCCGGTAAGGATTTAGGTGCAAAACCTTTCCGTTTCTGCTGATGAATCATAAAGTGAAGAGTCTCCTCTCCACCCTAGAAATCTGACTGTACGGTCTTTCGTTTTGCTTTCAGAGATTTACTTATGTATTTCGCTTTTTGGCCAAGCTGGGCTCGTCACTGCTGGCTTTCCTGGAGTCTCGGCAAGGGGGAGCGACACGCTAGTTGCAGTTCCTGGAGTTTCAGCAAGGGGGAGCTCCTCGCTCGTTGCAGCCGCGGGCTTCCCATCGCACGTCCCCTCTTGCCGAGCGCGACTCCAGGCTCACGGACTCAGAAGCTGCCGCTCATGGGCTCGGTAGTTGTCGCACGTGGGCTTAGCTGCCCCGCGGCCTGTGCAATCTTCCCCGACGAGGGATCGAACTGGCGTCCCTTGCACTGCAAGGTTAACCACTGGGCCACCAGGGGAGCCCCGACTCCATGGTTTTTAAGCCACTGCTGTCCCGTTCAGTGGCCGGTTCCTAGCGTCAGGCTTTACGCCGGGAGGGGTTTCCCTTCCAGCTTGAGTCCAGGGGGAGCCATGGAGACTGTGTGTTTGCTCAGCTGTTAAACACAAGGGTCCACCCCTGAGCGTTCACTGAGGGGGCAAGCGGTTCATCAGGAGGAGGCTTGTTTAGCTGCAGCCAAATGGAAGATGCTTGCTTCCGCATCTACGGAGGGCTCGCGGGGCACGGAGCCTTGTGTGACCCCAAGCGCTGTGGGGAAAGCTGGCTGTGAGGGACCCGGCCGCCCTCAGGCAGAGGGGTCGTCGACCCACCGCAGGAGCAACGCCCCCCGTTTTATACAGCAGGCAGCCAAGGCTAACCGAGCCCTCCAGTGGGTTGCCACGCCCACTCCCTGACCTGGGCGGAGTCCGCGCCTCTGCCACCGGGCCGAGCTGGCGGCTTTAATTTCTGTGTTTTTCCTGGGCTGCTCTCATCAGCACACATGCTCCCAACGGCTGATAAAGCCAGACAGGATTGTTAGCAGGAAATTCGAGTCAGCTCTGGGCTTCCCTGGTGGCTCAGCAGTAATCGGCCTGCAAGGCAGGAGGTCACCCTGGAGGAGGGCGTGGCGACCCACTCCAGTCTCCTTGCCTGGAGAGTCCCATGGACAGAGGAGCCTGGCGGGCTGCAGTCCACGGGGTCCCACAGAGTCGGACGCGACGGAAATAACTAGGCAGCTGCAGCAGCGTACTCAGTTCTAGGGCTCATCTCTAGAGAGCAGTGGAAAAACAGGAACACAACCTCGGCCAGAGTTCAGGGATTACCTTGGCACAGACGAGGAGCTTCTAAAGCCACTGGCTATTTGTTTTTTCTTTTTTTCATTTTTTTGGCCGCACCACACAGCATGCAGGATATTCGTCCCCTGACTTGGGACTGAATGCATGCCCCCTGCAATAGAAGCGTGGGCTCCTAAGTACTGGGCCGCCAGGGAAATCCCCAACCACTGGCTCTTCAGAGACAGAGCACGGAGTATCTTAGAGTCAAAGGAATCACCTCCAGGCCCCACGAGCCTAGTTGGAGTGAGAGTTCTAGAGAATCTTCTCCAGTCCCTGTCCTGGAATTCCCTAATGTACGAGAAGTGTGGAGAGGGGGAAAGACGTGGGAAAGTGCCACCCGTGGCTGGAAACGTGAGGATGCCGTTACTTTGGGCCACTGCTTCAGTTCAGTCGCTCAGTCGTGTCCGACTCTCTGCGACCCCATGAATCGCAGCATGCCAGGCCTCCCTGTCCATGCGACCCCATGGACTGCAGCCTACCAGGCTCCTCC
>SJYA01002016.1:149981-172177 GCA_006410615.1 Neotragus moschatus
ACCCACCCCCCCCAGCCTCCTGGCTCGACACACCCGTGAGAGCTGAGCTAAGACTTCTCCCGTGGAGGTTCTGTCTTTCCCCCAGGGAGGGTGGCAGGAAGGGGGGAGGACACACCCGGCTGGGAGCTTCCGCCCTCCTCTCTTGTCCATGAAATGAAACGACTTATGTGGGAAAACGAGAACGTGTGTGGAGTCAAAGGCAACACTGGTGTATCTTCTTAAGATAAAAATTGAGATTCCAAAGACATGTTGCGCTTGTGGCCAGCCTCTTCGGCACCTGCTGGGAATCACGTCACTCTTGGGAGGGGTGGGGATGAAAAGGGGAGAGGGTGGTGGGGCTTCTAGATCCGGCCTTAGCCTCTGGCCTTGGTGTTTCCATCTACGAATTGGGCACATGGGGTGGGCTCGAAAAGACCTCCCCAGAGGCCTCTGGGGCCCGGGTTACGGCTCTGGCTGGAGGGGGTGGGGCTGGGGTGTGGCAGCTTCCGCCACGGGCCTCCCTGCTCCCCCCACAGCTGATCTACAATGCCGGTGTGTCCTTCATGGGCATTATGTTTGCCTGGTCGGGCCTGGCCTGCCTCATCTTTCTGAACTGCGCCTTCAACTGGCCCAGGGAAGCCTTTCCCTCCCCCGAGGAAGTCAACTACAAGTGAGCAACCTTGGCAGCGGGAGGAGGGGAGATGGGAGGGGGCCCGCCTGCAGACCTGGGAGCCCGGTGTGGTGGTGCGACGCTAGGCGCAGCTCAGAGTCAGGAAAGCGAGCTCTGCGGGCTACCTGAGCTTTCCGAGCTCGGCTTTCTCGCCTGGACCTCGGGCCGCTCCGACCCCCCGCAGGTGTTCTGCATGGCTGGGGCATGACGCTGGCAGCCGGACATGGGGAGCGCTATCCTTCTGTTCAGGCTGGAGGACGGGGTCAGAGTGGCAGGGATGCATGCCACGGGGACCCAGGAAAGGGGTCTGCAAAAGAATGATGTCCCACCCCTTGTGGGGGAACCTGAACGTCAACTTACACACACACACACACACACACACACACACACCGTGCCCCGTCAGTTCTCCAGGGCACTGGGGTGATGCTCCGCAACCAAGTACCTCGGGCGCCAGTCAGATAGCTGATACTGATCGAGCGTCCTCTGTGTGCCAGGCAGTGGTCATTCTCAGACTCAGGATGTGGGTTCCGATATTAAGTCCATTCCTAACAGGCGCAGGGGCACACAGTCACTTTTCTGGAGTCACACCATTGGGGCGGGGTGGGGTTGGGGGCCGCACGGTGACTCTAAGGTTGCGATCAGGACTCCAGAACCTGGGACTCCCCTGGACTCCATGCCTTCATTTCCAAGGGCCTGAGTTCAATCCATGGTCATACAACCAAGATCCCACACGCTGCGTGGTGCAGCCAAAAGGAAGATAGAACTTCAGAGCCTGAGTTCTTCTTTTAAAAAAATGTGTTTATTGAGGTATACTTCATTTACAGTGTTGTGTTGGTTTCAAGTGTACAGCAGGGTGATTCAGATATACATATATTCCTTTTCTGATTCTCTTCCCTGCTTGTTATAAAATATTGGGTACTAGGCAGTGGGTCTCTGCTGGTTCTGTTTTATGTTGAGGTAGAACAGTGTGTATATNTCATTTACAGTGTTGTGTTGGTTTCAAGTGTACAGCAGGGTGATTCAGATATACATATATTCCTTTTCTGATTCTCTTCCCTGCTTGTTATAAAATATTGGGTACTAGGCAGTGGGTCTCTGCTGGTTCTGTTTTATGTTGAGGTAGAACAGTGTGTATATATGAATCCCAGACTCCCAATCTATCCTTCCCTCTGCCCGGTCCCTCGCCAGAATCTGGGTCCTTAGGGCAGCCTCCAAGGCAACAGCCTAAGTGGAAAGCGGCTTCATCCACCCTTCACTTAGCGGGTGCTGAGCCGGGCCCTGGGCTCCCAGCCGCGCAGACACAAGCCCCGCGCTGGGGAGCACGTCAGCGCTGGGTACAGGGGACTTGGCACCCACAGGACAGCACCCGCCAGAGGCAGGCTGCGGAGGTAGGGCTCCGTGGGGCTGCTTCCCACGAGCTGCTGCCCGGCTCCTGGCAGGGAGAAGACCAAGCTCAGAGAGCTGGCCCTGGACCACAGGGTGACCGGGGACCGCTTCTACTCCTACGTGAGCACGGTGGGCCAGCGGCTGAGCCAGAAGGCCCCCAGCCTGGAGGAGGGGGTCCTCTTTATCTCATCCCAGGACGTGCGCGGCGGCGCAGAGAGCTCTGCTGAGAGTGAGTCCGGTCCCGGGCCGGCCTCGGCGGGTGGAGAGGCCGGGGCCTCACGGGGAGTGAGCACCCTTGGCTGGGTGCTCATTTTCCCTCCTGAGTTCTCACAACAGCCCCTCGCCCCCCCCGCCCCTGTCTCTTATACACATCTCCACCCCTTGTGGGGGAACCTGAACGTCAACTTACACACACACACACACACACACACACACACACCGTGCCCCGTCAGTTCTCCAGGGCACTGGGGTGATGCTCCGCAACCAAGTACCTCGGGCGCCAGTCAGATAGCTGATACTGATCGAGCNCCCGGCGGACAGGTGGGCCCGCCTCCCGTTTCTAGAACGGGGGCAAAGTCGAAGCCAGAGAAGTCCAGGATGCTCGGGTTCACGGGTCCTCGCCGGATTCCTGGAATCCGGCGGCCGCTTCCGGAATGGGGCAGGTCCCTTCCAGGCCTGTGGGAGAGCGGGTTTCTTTCCGCGGGGCTCCCTGCAACCTCCAAGCCACTTGCGTGAGACGCCGCCCGGGGAGCCGGCCTCTAGGCTGAGTCCGCGCGACCCGGTTGGTGGGCGCCCCTGCTGGCCGCGTCGGGGAGCTGCGCCTGCCTCCCGCCCGGCCGCGTGGCGGGGCGTCAGCGGTGGGGTGCGGGGAAGACGGATGGGAGTCCCGAGATGGGGGTTTGAGTACAGCTCCTCGGTTCCAGGCCACGTGACTTGGGTGGGTCGCTTAACCCCACTCTCACCTTCCCCGTCCCTTAAGCTAGCACTAAGAACACCCTGATGCTGGGAGTGACTGAAGGCGGGAGAAGGGGACGACAGAGCATGAGATGGCCGGATGGCATCACTGACTCGATGCACACGAGTTTGAGTGAACTCCAGAAGTTGGTGATGGACAGGGAGGCCTGGCGTGCTGCAGTCCATGGGGTGGCAAAGAGTCTGAGCTGAACTGAGAACACCCACCTCACAGGGAAGTTAGTTGGGAGGATTGAACCAAGGGAGGAACGTGAGCTCCCTGTAAACTGAGGCATGCTGTGAGGTTCTGAGGTGGTACCCACTGATGGGTCCTCCAGGCAGAGCTGTTACGGGCTTGAGCTGAGTCTGTCTGACCTGCGGCTCCCAGCCCTGGGACCTTGGGCAGGTCCCTGGCTGTGCTGAGCGGCGGTTCCCCATCTGTCAGTGTGTTGCACGCTGGGCTGTAGCACAGAAGCCGCCCTGAGTTCACTCCCTGGGTTGGAAGATCCCCTGGCGGAGGGCACGGCAACCCACTCCAGTATTCTTGCCGGGAGAATCCCACGGACCGGAGCCTGATGGGATATAGTCTGTGGGGTTGCAAAGAGCTGGACGCGACTGAGCCCAGCACAGTTTCGTGACATGGGATGATGCATGTCAGGTGTGCAGCACATGGCAAGTGCCTAGTAAACAGTAGCCAGAGTTACTACCAGGCTAGGCCCAGGGTACACACCTGGAGGTCACCTGAGAATGTTCTGGTGAGGGAGTTCCCTGGTGGTCCAGTGGTTAGGTCTTGAGTTCGAACCCTGGTCAGGGAGCTGAGATCCCACGAGCCACGCAACGCGGCCAGGAAAAAACAAAAAAGTCTCCTAGTGAAAAAGTTGCAGAGCTGGGCGACTCGGAGGCCAGAGAGGCCACGGCAGCCCCTCTCCGAGGCCACTGCGGCAGTGCCCCCCAGAACGGCAGGCCCTGGGACGCCGCGCACTGGAGCTCTGGGGCTCAGGGGCGCCCCCCGCTGTCCCCCCAGAGTCTGTGCCCCTGCGGAGGAGCCTCTGCTCCCCCATTTTCCTGTGGAGCCTCCTCACCATGGGCATGACCCAGCTGCGCATCATCTTCTACATGGCCGCCATGAACAAGATGCTCGAGTACCTGGTGACGGGCGGCCAGGAGCATGGTGAGGTGCTGCCGAGCCCCAGGGGCTGGGGCTGGGGGGCGCGCTGGCCGAGCTCCCCTCACCCTGGCTCCCCCCCCAACAGAGACGGACGACCTGAAGCAGAGGGCCACAGAGACAGGTAGGAGGACAAAAGCTTGGGCCCGGACCCCTACCCTCCCTGTTGCTGGGCGATCCATCCTTGGGTCCTGCGGCCTGGCTGTGTGGGGGATCTGAGAATCTGGGGGTCAGAGGGGGGAAATATTGGCATTTCCCCCTCCTCTGCTGGAGGTGGGTGACAGTGCCCACTGGATTGCCTGGCTGTGTGGGGGATCGAGAATCTGGGGGTCAGAGGGGGGAAATCTTGACGTTCCCCTGCCCTCTGCTGGAGGAGGGTGACAGTGCCCACTGGATTGCCTGGCTGTGTGGGGGATCTGAGAATCTGGGGGTCAGAGGAGGGAAATCTTGGCGTTCCCCTGCCTCTGCTGCAGGAGGGTGATAGTGCCCACTGGATTGCCTGACTGTGTGGGGGATCTGAGAATCAGGGGGTCAGAGGGGGGGATCTTGGCGTCCCCGCTCTGCTGAGGCTGGGCTGCTGGCTCCCCGCCTGCCAGCCTCTGACCCCACTCCCCTCCCGCCCTCCCAGTGGAGTTCTACTCCTCTGTCTTTGGGGCCTTGCAGCTGTTGTGCCTTCTCACCTGCCCTCTCATCGGCTACGTCATGGACTGGCGGATCAAGGACTGCGTGGACGCCCCCAACCCCAGGTGACCTGCCCCGGGGTGGGGACAGCTCTGTGTTTTCACACCCAGTGTCTTACTCCATTCTCCCGAGGAACCCAGGAGAGGAGGGGCTCGTGCCCATTTTACAGATGAGGAAACTGAGATAGGGAGGGGACGCGGCTGCCTTGATGATGAGCGTAGCTGGCAGCAAACGCTGCCTGGGCACCAGGCATCTGCACTGTCCTGTTTAAATCTTGCGCCGGCTCCCTGAGCTAGGTACACAGAGGAGCCGAGACGCAGAAAGTTTCAGGAACTGACTCTAGACCATGNATCTTGGCGTTCCCCTGCCTCTGCTGCAGGAGGGTGATAGTGCCCACTGGATTGCCTGACTGTGTGGGGGATCTGAGAATCAGGGGGTCAGAGGGGGGGATCTTGGCGTCCCCGCTCTGCTGAGGCTGGGCTGCTGGCTCCCCGCCTGCCAGCCTCTGACCCCACTCCCCTCCCGCCCTCCCAGTGGAGTTCTACTCCTCTGTCTTTGGGGCCTTGCAGCTGTTGTGCCTTCTCACCTGCCCTCTCATCGGCTACGTCATGGACTGGCGGATCAAGGACTGCGTGGACGCCCCCAACCCCAGGTGACCTGCCCCGGGGTGGGGACAGCTCTGTGTTTTCACACCCAGTGTCTTACTCCATTCTCCTGAGGAACCCAGGAGAGGAGGGGCTCGTGCCCATTTTACAGATGAGGAAACTGAGATAGGGAGGGGACGCGGCTGCCTTGATGATGAGCGTAGCTGGCAGCAAACGCTGCCTGGGCACCAGGCAGCTGCACTGTCCTGTTTAAATCTTGCGCCGGCTCCCTGAGCTAGGTACACAGAGGAGCCGAGACGCAGAAAGTTTCAGGAACTGACTCTAGACCATGCAGCTTTTAGTAGGAGGTTCCGGAACCTTTGTCATGATGAGCACACTCTGGAGCCTTCTTAAGGTTAGGAAGAAATAGATCTGGTGCATTAGATATCTACTGCTGTGTAAAAAAGTACTCTCAAACTTTGCATCTTTAAACAATATTTATTATCTCATCGTTTCTGAGAGACAAGAATCTGGGAATGACTTAGCTGGGTGGTTTTGGCTCAACTGTCTTTTTGAGTCTGTTCAGACGGGTGTAACAGAATGGCAGACAAAGTAGCTTGGGATCGGTGGAAATTTGTTTCTTACAGCTCTGGAGGCTGGAAGTCCAAGAGCGGGGTGCCAGCATGGGTGGGTGAGGGCCTTTTTCAAGGTGGCATATTTCTCATTGTCATCCATAGAACTTGTGGCTCAGACGATAAAGAGCCCACCTGCAAAGCCAGGGACTGGGTTTGATCCCTGGTGGGAAAGGTCCCCTGGAGGAGGGCCTGGCAACCCACTCCAGCATTCTTACCTGGATAATCCCATGGATAGAGGCGCCTGGCGGGGTACAGTCCAAGGGGTCGCAGAGAGTCAGACAGGACTGAGCACACAGGCACACACGCAGGCACACCAGACGGTGCTGGAGGGGCCATGCTTTGAGAAGCCCGTGGCTGGAAGAGAGACTTTCTCCCTTTCCTGGTGCCCTGAAATGGGAGGGAGGCCGCTGAGGAGCCTGGGGCCAGTGACGGCCTGTCCTGCGCAGGGATGGGGTGGCCACCAAGTCCGTCAGACCACGCTACCTCGAGATCCAGAAGCTCACCAACGCCATCAACGCCTTCACCCTGACCAACCTGCTGCTCGTGGGTTTCGGCATCACCTGCCTCATCGACAACCTGCACCTCCAGGTACCAACTTCCACGCGCCCCACGCTCCCTGCCTCACGGTGGTCTCCCAGGCACCAGCCTCCGGTGGCGGGGTCCCCATCCTCTGGGTCTCCAGGTTCTGCCCGGTTCTCCAGGAGGCGTCTCCAGGAGGTCGGGTGGGCTAGGAGGTGGGCTAGGAGACCGCCCGTGAGCTCTGTGCTCCTCCCCGCCTCTCCTCACCCCCTGCTCCGCCCCCACCCTCCCTCACCTCCGCCCNTCTGTGCCGGGGCCTCTGCCGCAGCGGGGAGTCGTCCTCAGCCAGGCCACCAGCATTGCCTCCCTCCCTCCCTTCCCTTCCCCACCTCATCTGAAGTTTCTAGGAAGGCCAAAGGCTCCTGGGATGGGCCGCCTGGGTCTTAGGAGGGAATGGCGAAGCCTGAGTCCCCACCTCCCCAGGAAAGAGGCAAAAACCACTCCTGGGATTGAAAGGAAAACCGGAGGAGGCGGGCAGGGCTCGGAGAAAGATAACAGCAAGCAGATGGGTGACTTTCAGGGGCCTTGCACTCACTCCCCACAACAGCTCCCTTTAGGCAGGCGCTGTCACCCCCAGGTTGTAAATGCAAAACCAAAGGAGGGACGCTCAGAGAGGTTAAGTGACTTGCTCAAGGTCACACTGCAAGTGGCAAAATAACTTGGTCATTCACACTTTCTCCTTTCTCAGGAGGCTGCTGGGAGGTGCCCCAGGCCTGCCCTACCTGCCCCACCCCCAGGGGCCCTGGGAACAGGAGAGGGGACCGTGCAGAGATGAAAAGGGAACATCTGATAGGTCTGGCTGGAAGCATTAAAAATTCATCTAGAAACCTGACCCCAGCTGGACCTTGGGCTACCACCTGGACTGTCCCCAGCCTGGCAGCCTCTCAGAGCCTGACCGGCAAATGTCACTTCCACAGGGTCCTGGGAGCCCCCTCCCACCCTCACCCCACAAGTCTTTGCCTTTCATAGGAGAGGGGTTATCTCATGCATTTGGGAGCTAACATCCGGAGTCAGCAGCTAAAAAGCAGGGCTGACAGCCCTCCCCCGACTCTGAGTGTAAGAACCTGAGAGGTTTAAGGGCTTATGGACCTTGTCATCTGGTGTCCTTCTCTGCCTCTCCCCAGGCAGAGAGATGCTCACACTCAGGTTAAGATTCAGGCGCCTGACTGTGATACCCACGATGGCCGGTAAGGGGCAGCCACCTCCTGGGAGCCGGCCCTAGCCTGAGCCTCTCCCAGCAGCTTTGAAGGAGAACAGAACCCCAGGCCTAAGGTCAGCAAGATGGAGCTCTGGCCTTGGGGAGGGACTCGAGTCTGTTATCTGAGGCAGGGGGTGAGGGTCCCATGTCTGGGGAAGACTGAGGAACTTTAAGAGAGGTGCAAAGTGGATTTGTGGGGTTCACATTCATGGTAATGGAGGCCCCACATGGTGCCATCTTTCCAGTTGGAGTGAAGGTATTGCAGGGGGGGTGAGGGGAGAGAAAAAGATAGAAAGCGAGGAACGGACGCTGCAGGGCCTCCAAGGCTTTGCTAAGACGTTTTATCTTTAACTTGCAGGGGAACAGGGAGCCCGCGGTACGTGCCTGAGTAACAGAATGACATAATGCGAGTTCTGGTCGGATGGATCTGGCCAACACGGGCCAGCGGAGTGGGTGGCAGCGAGAGATCGAATGCAGGAAATCGGGAGAGGAGGTTCCTGCTATTTTCTTCCACATTCTAGGCATGAGGTAATGGGGAGATGCATCAGGCAGGGAGCCGGGGTGGGGAGGAAGGGGAAGGAAGGGCTGGGTGGGGGCCGCTGGGGCACCTGGTGGGTGAGCTGCTGGGAGAGTCAAGGAAGAAACGGAGGAGTTCACCGCCACTGGTGTTGGGCAGCCAGAGAACACGAGCTGGGGGTGGGCACTGGGTGGGGGGGTCCAGGAGGTTCCTCTCGGACCGGGCGGTCTTGCACAAACCCCCTCCCCTCTCTGAGCGGGCCTACACTGCCCCCCTCGGAGCATCCCTGGGGGGTGGACTGGATGTCCTTGCAAGGCCCTCTGGTCTCAGGGTGTGCAGCTCAGGCTTATCCGTCTGGGTTGTCTGGGAGGCTAGGGTCTGGATGTGTGAGATCTCGGGGTGGTCTCCTTGCGGGGACTCACGGGAGTGGCTGTGCACGCCCATCGGTGTTTGGGTGCATCTGCCTGCTTGTGGGACCCGTGGGTGTTGGCGTGCCTGCACGTGCTCTCTCTTGCTCTCCTTTGGTGCGAGTGCGTGTGAGAGAGCGTGTGAGCGTGGGTGTGCACGTGATGGGTGTCCGTGGGTCTGTCTGGGCGGATGGGGGCGGGGGTGGGGGAAAGTGGCCTTGCTNGGGGGGGGGGGGGGGGGGGGGGGGGGGGGGGGGGGGGGGGGGGTGGGGGGGGGGGGGGGGGGGGGGGGGGGGGGGGGGGGGGGGGGGGGGGGGGGGGGGGGGGGGGGGGGGGGGGGGGGGGGTGTGTGGGGGGGGGGGGGGGGGGGGGGGGGGGAAAGTGGCCTTGCTGTCGGCTTCCTGCCGAGGCTCACCCCCCACCCCTCGCTTTCACCGTTCTGAAATAGCATCTGGACCAAAGGCCCATGAATATTTTACGATGATAATTCTGTGACCTGGACAGCCTGCTTCTGATTTACCAGCATCCTCCCCCTCCCCCTCCCTGCCCAGGCCCCAGCAGTCCCTCCTCCTTCGGAGCTCTTGCAGGCTGGCCCCCTAAGCCCGCTCATCAGTCTCCTCAAAGCCAGCATGACAGGTGCCCCCATGAGACCCCAGACTCGGCACTCTCCACTGCACCCCAACCTCACACCTTTATCCAAAGTCTGCCTGCTTCAGGCCACAGACAGTAACTCTTTCCCGTTCCATCCTCCGCACTCCACCAGCCTTCTGGGACCCCTAGCCAAGGCCACAGGCCCTCAGCATCCTTAAGCCCTGGCACCACGGTATCCTCTTTCCATCCCCAGCTTCCAAGTTACATTCTTAACCCTAAATTTAAACCATCCAAGTCTCCCCCAATTGCTTCTGGCAGACGAGACTCACCCAAGTTCTTCTCAGCCAAGGCTCTCCCCTTTCCCTAGCCTCTCCTCCACATACTGGAAAGATGAAGCTTCTCATCATACCTCAAGTGAGCAAGACACCCCCCACTTGGGATTCTCATCCCTCTGATCACCAAAATCCCTCAGCTTCTCCACTAACCCGCTTGGAGAACTGCTTCTCTGACCAGATTCCTCCCTGATGTTTTCTGCCCCACAGGAGCCAAGGGGAAGAACCCATTGGTCTACAGGGTTGCTGTGTACAGCTGTGCAGGTTGCACACTGCACAAGGGCCGAGTGTGAGCTGAACTCCAGCCTTTTGCAGTTTGCTAAAGTGTTTGCTGCGGTCTGAAGCTGTGTTGCCCTAAGGAAGAGGTCTTTTTCAGGTTTACCCAAAGCCACGTTTGGGCTGGCTATGACCATCGCTGCCCATGTTATCACTCCTTTCTGCAGGGGAAAGTGAGAGATGCTGCTTTTTCCTTCCCGAACAGGGTCTGGGAGAGAACCATTAGCCGGGGTGGAGGCCTTCCCCAGTCCTGGCTCCTCCGGCACAGACAACTCAGGGTCGGCTGCAGCCGCTTCTCCTGGACAGATGAGGAGGTGAGGTGTGATCAGCACTCTCCTGGCTTTCGGATTTCACCTGACCTGCCAGGGACTCCATGGTCACCCCCCTTCTTCCTCCGCCTTCAGTTTCTTCTTGTAGGGGCAACAGCAGGAAGCACTTGGATGCTGTGGAATGGCTCTCGATTGCTGTCTAACTCTCCTGGCCCCTGAAAGCGTGAGGGTTCTAAGCCCTTCTCCCACTTTTGAGATCCTGAGCCAATAAACATAACAGGAGATAAAATAATAGAATTTTTTAATAAACTTTCCCCCCCCAAAAAACAATGTCTGTTGATTTTCACCACACAGGGGCCATGGTGGAGAGGAACGTTCTCTCCAGGCACCCTCAAAAGTGTCCAGGGTAGACTTAGGAGAAAAGTATTTCTCCAGTGTCAGGAAGTTGAGGCGGGGGGCGAGGATTAAGCAGAGGCCTGGGGCTGGCCTGACGTCCCTCCAAAGGGCTCCGGGGAGCGGCGTCCTTCCCAGAGCTTAAGAGGGCTCTGCTGGTGGGCGCTGCTCCGCAGACAAAGCTCCTCTCGAGTCCACCATAGGCGCTGGGGGATGGGGTCCGCTGCGGCCCGAGGTGCCCACTCAGCCTCGGGTTGGGCACGGGTTGACGGCCAGAGACGGGGAGAAAACCTCGGCCATGTCTTTGGGTGGCTGGGCCACCAGACGTGCGCTTCTGGGGCTGCCAACAGCCGGCGGCCCGGGAGGCGGGGAGAGGTGACCGGATCCCTGGGGATGCGAGGCGCTGGGAGGAGAAGGCAGGCCGCCAGCCCGCGGTGGGGACTGGAGACGGAGGATGAGGGGCGGGGATGAGGGGCCGGGGAGACGCCGGCCGCTTCAGTCCCAGCACCGCGGTCAGAGGTGGTGGGGCGCCAGGATCAACAGGCAAAGCAGCGGGGCGGCGAGCCCGGGCGCGCGCGCGGGGCCGCGGGAGTCCGGGGGCGCCTGGCAGGCGGCGCCGGGGCACGTCTGCTCGCCCCGCCGGTCCTCGCCGCCGTAGCCGCCCCAGTAGTCGTCCTCGGTGGGCGCGTCGCCACCCGGGCGCCCCCGCGCGTCCTCGGCGGGCAGGTCGCGGTAGAGGGTGGAGGGGTCGGCCGGCGGCGCCCCGACCTCTGCCACCCCGTACAGGTGGTTGGAGGAGCTGTTGGCGCGCGCGCGGCCCCCGGGCCGCGTGGGCGCGGCAGGCGGGCAGGCCTGGAAGTCGGCCTCGCGGAGCGCGCGCAGGTCGCGGCCCCGGCGCTCGGGTGGCGAGGCGCACGTCACGTCGGAACTGGACACGCGCGCGCGCTGGAACCAGGCCCAGAGCGGCCGCGCGCGGCAGTCGCACGCCCAGGGGTTGGCGTTGAGCCGCAGGAACTCGAGCGCCGGCAGGTCGGCCAGCGCCTCGCCGGGCAGCGAGGCCAGGCTGTTGTTGAACAGGTAGAGGATGGTGAGGCGGCCGAGGCCGCGGAAGGCCGCGCGGTGCACGCCCTGCAGCCGGTTCCCGTGCAGCAGCAGCCGGTCCAAGCTGCCCAGGCCGCGGAACACGTGCTCCGTAAGCAGCCGCAGGCGGTTCCCGTGCAGGAAGAGGTGGCTCAGGTTGGCCAGGTCCGCGAACAGGTCATCCTGGGGCGGGCATGGGGGAGAAGAAGACGGATGAGTGCGCCTGAGACGGCCCACGCTAGGGAAGGGCGGGGAGCAGCGTGGCAGACCAGGAAGGGGTCCGCCTGCTAGAGTCCTGGGTTCGAATCCTGCCTCCTCTAACTTACTTGGGCGAGGAAAGCAGTGTAGTTCTTGGAACTTTGGGGTGCATCAGAATCCCCTGCTGATCCCTGAGCCCTGCCCCGCCCCCAGTTTCCGATTCAGCAGGTCTGGGGTCGGGTGCTGAGATGCTGCACGTCTTCACAGTTGCCCGGTGATGCAGACGCTGCAGCTGGGAGGGCTGCACTTGGAGAGCTTACGATTTGGTTGAGCATTTCGTCTGCGCATCTCACTGATCTCCTGACTCCAAGTCCTGGCCCTGCTCTTAACTGACCCTTGAGCAAGCCACTCGGTATCCCTGTGACTCAGTGCTTCGTCTGTAAGATGTGGTTAAATGAAACAACACGTATTAATATACGGGGCGGGCACTGCCTGAGTTAGCCATTATTGTGAACTTGGCCAGCAATCTCTCTCCTCATCCGTAAAATGGGGTGAGTGTACCTCCTCCTGGGTTTGTTCTGAGCCTTAAAGAAGGCAATCCACGTGCGGATGAGATGGGTGAAGTCAGGGTTTAAATGCAGCTTTGCCCTCTTTGCAGCTGCGTTACCTTCCACGAGTTATTTAGCCTGTTTACTCAGTGTGTGTAACTCAAGAGAACAACTCTTCCAGCAGATTGAAGGGGGGTGGGTTACATGAGATCCGGTAACCATGTGGTACCCAGTCAGCACAGAGACTACCATCAATAAATGATGGTTATTATGAATGGGGGCTACCTGGGTGGTCAGTAANCGCGCGCGCGCTGGAACCAGGCCCAGAGCGGCCGCGCGCGGCAGTCGCACGCCCAGGGGTTGGCGTTGAGCCGCAGGAACTCGAGCGCCGGCAGGTCGGCCAGCGCCTCGCCGGGCAGCGAGGCCAGGCTGTTGTTGAACAGGTAGAGGATGGTGAGGCGGCCGAGGCCGCGGAAGGCCGCGCGGTGCACGCCCTGCAGCCGGTTCCCGTGCAGCAGCAGCCGGTCCAAGCTGCCCAGGCCGCGGAACACGTGCTCCGTAAGCAGCCGCAGGCGGTTCCCGTGCAGGAAGAGGTGGCTCAGGTTGGCCAGGTCCGCGAACAGGTCATCCTGGGGCGGGCATGGGGGAGAAGAAGACGGATGAGTGCGCCTGAGACGGCCCACGCTAGGGAAGGGCGGGGAGCAGCGTGGCAGACCAGGAAGGGGTCCGCCTGCTAGAGTCCTGGGTTCGAATCCTGCCTCCTCTAACTTACTTGGGCGAGGAAAGCAGTGTAGTTCTTGGAACTTTGGGGTGCATCAGAATCCCCTGCTGATCCCTGAGCCCTGCCCCGCCCCCAGTTTCCGATTCAGCAGGTCTGGGGTCGGGTGCTGAGATGCTGCACGTCTTCACAGTTGCCCGGTGATGCAGACGCTGCAGCTGGGAGGGCTGCACTTGGAGAGCTTACGATTTGGTTGAGCATTTCGTCTGCGCATCTCACTGATCTCCTGACTCCAAGTCCTGGCCCTGCTCTTAACTGACCCTTGAGCAAGCCACTCGGTATCCCTGTGACTCAGTGCTTCGTCTGTAAGATGTGGTTAAATGAAACAACACGTATTAATATACGGGGCGGGCACTGCCTGAGTTAGCCATTATTGTGAACTTGGCCAGCAATCTCTCTCCTCATCCGTAAAATGGGGTGAGTGTACCTCCTCCTGGGTTTGTTCTGAGCCTTAAAGAAGGCAATCCACGTGCGGATGAGATGGGTGAAGTCAGGGTTTAAATGCAGCTTTGCCCTCTTTGCAGCTGCGTTACCTTCCACGAGTTATTTAGCCTGTTTACTCAGTGTGTGTAACTCAAGAGAACAACTCTTCCAGCAGATTGAAGGGGGGTGGGTTACATGAGATCCGGTAACCATGTGGTACCCAGTCAGCACAGAGACCACCATCAATAAATGATGGTTATTATGAATGGGGGCTACCTGGGTGGTCAGTAATAAAGAATGCACCTGCCAAGGCAGAAGACAAGGGTTCGATCCCTGGGTCAGGAAGATCCCCTGGAGCCCTTCAAGTATTCTTGCCTGGAGAATCCCAGCCTGGTGGGTTACAGTCCATGGGGTCATAGAAGAGCTGGATATGACTTTAGCTACTAAACAAGAACATTATGACAATAGGGTCTTAGTTACAATTAGGTCCCATCCCCTGTCCTTTAACAGAGGACCTTCTTGGAGCCTGGAAGTTCTGCTACTAGGCTGGGACATTAAGGGGATCATGTCAGCTCCACCCCACCCCAGAGGGACAAGAGGGGCTGTGCTCCTTGCCCAAGGCTGGGGAGTCTCTGAATCGGATCTTATTAGTGCTGGAAGGGCCCTGAACTGTGGTTTTGGGAGGCGAAGGGTGGGGGTGGGTGTGCTCCAAGGAGGGGAGCTAGCAGGGGCCCCGGGCTCTGTATTTTAGCTAGTTCACCAAGGTATTGGTGATGGNCTCACAGTTCACGGCCCGGTCTCCGCTCCCTCCCACCCTTCCCCGTCTCCTTTCCCTCTCGCTCCCTTTCCGCGGCCGCCTTTCTGTCCGTGTGCGTCGCTCGTCTGCGGTCCTCGTGACCCCCTATCTCTCTATCTCTGGGTCTCGTGTCTCTCAGCTCCCTTTCCACCCGGTTTCAGTTGCAGGTTCCCAGCCCTCTTGCCCCTCGGCGCTCGGGCGCCCCCCAGTCGGCTCCATTGTCTGCCCTTCCCCGCCTCCCAGCATCTAAATGCCCTCTCCCCGCGACTCAGCCTTCGGGTGGGGTGGGAGTGCAGAGGGAAGGCCCCGAGGCCCCTGTCCTCCCCCATCTCTAGAAAGCAGGGTCCCTGCGCTTCCCAGGGCCCACCCCGCGGAGCGCCCGCGCCCGGGAAGGGGGGCCCGCAGGGGGCGGCGGGAAGGGAGTGTTGGGGGAAGCAGGGTGGGATTTGGCGGCCTTCCCCGGAATGAGCCGCGGCACAATCTGTCGCTGGGTTTGTTTGCCGAGCTGTCTCCGGAGCGCGCGGTGGGGCTGGCTCCGGGGAGCGAAATATCACACGAGGCGGAGACAGACGCAGAGGGGCGGGTGGGCGGCGGGCTGACTCAGGTGTGCGCTGTCATCGGTCCCGGGCCGGCGCTCTTGGAGAGGGGGTGGTTGGGGGGGCCCCGGGACCCCCGACACTGGCAGGTCCCGGAGCCGAGAGGGGAGCTCCCATCCTAGGGTGACTTGCAGGAAAGGGGGCGCCCCTGCCAATGATCCCGGCCTGGGAGCCCAAAGAGACACCTCGAACTTGGGTGCGTCCCAATCGGCGAACATTCCCTGTGCTCACGTACCCCATTACCCCGGCGTCGGTTGCCTATAATTATCTGCTGACTCACTACTTTCCCCTACTAGACCGCCAGCTATTTGAGGGCAGGAAATTCGCCTCATCCATCTCTGTGTCCCCAGCAGGTGCTCAATGAACAGGTCGGGTGGATGAATGGCGCGTGGGTGGGCGGTGGGGTCTCAATTTACAGGAAATACCATCTTCCCAAGAGAGCTTTCCCACCTCTTGTTCCTCCCCTCCTTTGTGCCGTCCCCCAACCCCCAGCCTGTCCTACAGACAGGCAGGAAATTGGAAACAGCTCTTCCGGAAGACCAGAGACCTCTAGGTGACCCAAAGAGAATGCCTTCCTTTTTCTGGGGCCTCAGTTTCCTCATCTGTACAATGGGATTATACCACTCACAGTTATGCTTCAGCTTACCAATAAGTCTCCAGCAAGTCAAGGTATGAGAAAGGGCTTGGTGAAACGAGGTTCTGCCCAGTGTCGGCGGTGGCAGCTGTTGTCCTTACTGTTTGGGTGGTGATCCTTAAGGTCTGTATCTCAGTAGAATCAGACACCCTGTCGGGTGGAACTGAACTTCTGCAGTTAGAGGTTTGGGGATCTAAGGGATGGAAGCTGATGTGGGTACGCTTGCTTACTTGCTCAGTGGTGTCTAACTCTTTGCGACCTTTTGGATGAGTAGCCCACCTCTGTCCATGGGATTTTTCAGGCAAGAATACTGGAGTGCGTTGCCATTTTCCTCCTCCAGGGGGTCTTCCCCACCCTGGGATGAAACCCGGTCTCCCGCCTTACAGGTGGATTCTTTGCTCACTGAGCCATTGGGGAAACCCAGGCTGATGGCCCTCCGGGCAAAGTGAAAGGGGGCATCTGATGCCAGTCTGGACACCTGGCAGGGCTCTGCGGGGTGCTGTGTCCCCGGGACTTGGCACAGAGCTGGCCCGCCCTCTGGTGGCCGTATGTGGATCTGCAGCCGCAAGGGACACCCAGGAGCTCAAGCAAATTGACTGATGGATGGATCGCCACCCCTACCGCCCTGCCCCAGAAGGAGGGCTCCCTGGGTGGAGACCTGGGAGGTCACGACGAAGAAGCAGCAGGACATGGACAGAGACTAGATGAGTCTTGACTTCATCAGTGAGTGCCCTCCTTTCAACATCACCCCTACTCTCAGTGTGACCCCGAGGGCCCCGTCCTCCTGGGCAACTCCATCTGGTGAGTTCACAGAACCTTCTTGGTTCTTCTCCACCTATTTGGCAGCAAGGTGGGGTGGCTCAGGGGTCCAGAGCAGAGCTTTGCCGGGTGCTGTCCTGGGTCTGCTGCAGTCACAGCTAGATGACCTTGGGCTAGCAGTTAACGTTTCCCAACCTCCCGTTTCCTCCTCCGAACAATGGGGGTGGATGGAGGACAGCAAGCAATAGTGGTTCCCGGAACTTCCCTGGTGGTCCAGTGGTTAGGAATCTGCCTGCCGATGCCGGGGGACACACAGGTTGAATCCCTGGACAGGAGAGATGCCACATGCCTCGTGGCAGCTAAGCCTGTGAGCCCGTGCTCTGCAATGAGAGAGGCCACCACCATCAGAAGCCCGCACACTGCAGCGAGAGGGTAGACCCCCACTCGCTGCGCCTGGAGAAAGCTCAGGAGCAACAGCAAATACCCAGCACAGCCAAAAATTAAAAAAAAATTAATAAATTAATGGGAAAAAAAATCAGGGAAACTTGGCGTGCTGCAATCCATGGGATCACCAAGAGTCAGACACGACTTAGCACCTGAACGACAACAAGGAAAGCAATAGCGGTTCCCAGCTCATCGGGTTGTTTAAGGATTAAATGAGACAAGGCACGAAAGAACCTAACAGAGAGCCTGAGCCTGTGCTCAGTAAATTCTAATAACATTCGTATTAACTTTCTTGCTGAGCCTAACAGCAACTGAAAGACACAGAGGCTGCATTTTAGGGGCAGACAGTGAGGTCATGACCCGAAATCTCAGGGGTCCCAAGTGGCAGAGCCGGGTCTGAGACTCAGTTCTTAGTTCGAATGTCCCACCCCACGTGTCTGACCTCCACCTTGCCACCTGCTCCAGCCACAGACCAGGGCTGTTTGCCTAGTGTGATGAGGGCAAACCAGACCTGCATTAGAAGTTCTGGGTTCTAGCCCAGACACTGCCTCTGAATGGCTGTGTAATGTGGGACAGACCGCTATTGTCCCTGGGCTTCCAGCTCCTTCTTTCAAAAGGTGCATCTTGGAGTCAGAACTCTTGAGAAGTCTTGCAAAGCCATAACTGGGTGACACCCCACCTCTGTGACTCTGGAATCAGAAGCTACTGGAAATGAAGCCTCTCAGCTAGAGTCTGTGCTGTCCCGTCCTTCCCAGCCCTGGGGGTGTGATGGGGCCCTGAGAGGAAGATTAGAATTTCTAGGGATCCCTCAAACCCCCTCCCCCAGGCACCCCCACTGGCTGCCAGGCCTGTCGGTGATCGGCGGCTGGTGAGCGGTACTCTGGAGGGAGGGAGAAACCACTGCCCCTGCCCTTTGCACCCAGAACCCTTGCCAATGAGTCCCGGCGTCCTCTGCCAGGCGTGCCGGGGACAGGGATCCTTTCTGAAACAGGAGACAAGGAGACTGCCCTGGTGGTCCGGAGGTTAAGAATCTGCCTTTCAATGCAGGGGGTGTGGGTTCCATCCCTAGTCCGGGCACCAAGATCCCCCACGTTGATGCGCACTTCCGCACACCGAAACTGGGGAAGCCCTCACCCTCAGCAAAGACCCAGTGCCGCTGAATACAGAAGACAAACGGGAGAACACCTAGACTAGAGGTGCTAAAGGGCGAGGGTGTCAAGAGCGCCTTCTCCCCCGCCTGGCTTCTGGGTCTCTGCTCACTTGCATCATTTGTGCGGATAACTGGCCTTTACTAGCTACTTGCTTCATGGCGTGAGTTCACGTGCACTGGCTCATTTGAGACTCAGAGCAGCTCTGTGGATGAGCCGGTGTCCGCGTCTACTGATGTCCGCTTTATACAGATGGAGATACAGACTCGGAGAGGGGCTGCCACTTTTACATCTGAGCAAGAGGGGTCTTGCCCTGGGTCTCGTGCGTCAGAGGGTTTAGCTGTGGTCCTCCTCCAGCCAGCATCCTTCCATGGGGGAAAAAGTTCTAGAAACTCAGCGGCTGTGTCCTCAGAGGGTCTGCATTCCCCTTTTACTTTTTCTTAATTTATTTAGTGTGCCGTGTGACTTATGGGATCTGAATTCACTGACCAGGGGTTGAACCCAGGCCACTGCAGGGAAAGCCTGGAATCCTGACTGTGGAACCACAGGAGAACCCCCTGGACTCCCCTTTGAGACCATGCTTTGGGTATCCAGAACCCTGGGATCTGCTGATCAAATGACCCGAGCCTCCTTCCAGGACCTGTGTGGGCGGCTTCTCCCATCTACCTTTGCGCCCATGTGTATCCCTAGATTGGCTAGGAGGCAGCTGTTTGGAGGGGCTGTGAGTGGAGCTTGGACATGTAAGAGGAATATTCCGATATATCTGTGTGAGACTCCTGACCTGGGATGGAGCTGTGTTTGGGAAGAAGAGGGGTTGGCTGTATTTCTGTAGAGAACTCCGAGAAGTCTTCATTCTAAACTTGAACTTAGCTGTCCAATGCCAGGTTCTTTTGAAGAACACGACAGAGTGATGCCAGTGTGGTAGAAGGCTGGGGGTACCTCGCAGACAGGGACTACCTGGGGTGGACCTGCCAGTCTATGGTACCAGAGCCTCTGTTTACAAAGATGAAGGGCTGCTGGACCAAGAGGTCATGTGGCTTCATCAGAGGTGTCACGACAAAGAAGCCTGGAGCCAAGTTCTGAATCCAGGTCTGGGTGAGTCTTTCTTTCCTTCATGACGCTCCATGCCAGGCCTGAGCGACAGTCAGAGGGTTGGCGCCCTGGAGTTCCCTCGGTTAGAAAGCTGAGTCCCGGGCGTCCCTGATGGCTCAGTGGTAAAGAGTCTGCCTGCTAAGGCAGAAGACACGGGTTTGATCCCTGGTATGGGAAGATCCCACAGGCCTCAGAGCGACTAAACCCGTGAACTACAGCCACTGAGCCTGTGTTCCAGAGCCCGGGAGCCGTAACTACTGAGCCCACGTGTAGAAGCTACGGAAGCCCACGCACCCTAAAGCCCGTTCTCCACAGCAAGGGGAGCCGCCACAGTGAGATGCCCCCGCCACCGCCACGAGGGAGAAGCAGCAGCGCAGCCCAGCACGGCCGGAAAAGAAACAAAACCGTTTAAAGAAAAGCAGGCTGTCCCACTGTGTCTGCTGGAGTGCCCTTCCCGGTGAAGAGCACCTCCCTTTCTCGCGAGACTGTGGGCTCCGTGTCGTCTCTGACTTTGTCTGTTCCACGCACCTGGCCAGCTTGGCCCGGAGGAGGCCCTTGGCAAATGTGGCTGACCTGCTGGACCATCGACTAGTGAGGATGCTAGGAAGCCCTCGTGGTTCATGGTGCTGCTGGGCTGATCCCCAGCAGTAGTGAGAACTCAGGGTTGGAGGGTGGCTGTGGGGAAGGACTAGGAAGCCTTGCCTGGGGGGTGGCTATCGGCGGAGTTGCCTTAGACTCCATCAACCTGGGCACCCGCGCTGCAGACAGAAGACTCCCCTGACTCCCCTTTCCCGGTTGCCCTAATTCTCCAACTACTACCCCCCCCCCTCCCCCACCTTGGAGACCCCAAGTGAGGGAGGTGCTCACCATGTGCTCCCCTGCAGACCTCACACTTCACTTACCTGCACAGCAAAAACAGTCCCTTTCCCCAGCAATTCTGTGGGCCGAAGCCACTGAGTTTGCGAGGAAGCAGGAAGGGCATTGTGGGGGACGACGCAGGGAACCACGAGCTCCAGGACGAGGCACACAGATCCTCGTGCCCTTCCCAGCCCTGTGGTGGCGTTCAGACCCCTACTCTGGGATCAAGCCCCAGCAGCCCACCTGCGGACAGCTTTCTCAGTCTCCCAGCCCACTTTCCTCAACTCATCTCAGGATGAATCTTCCCAAGGCGCTGTATGATCACGCACTCCCTCTGCTCAGAAGGCTCCAGTAGCTAAGTCTGGCTGGCAAATGATTAAATTTATCGACTCCGAAATGCTCATTCAAATGGATAAGAAAAGCCTCCAACAGATGAGCAGGTGAAGGATGTACCGGACCAGTACTCCACCCAAGAGGATAAGCAGAGAGTAAACAAATACTTGGAAAATGGTTCAGCTGGTTAGTGATCAAAGAGATGCAAATGAAAACAGTATGGCGATTGCATTTCATACTTATTAAATTAGCAGAATTTACAACCCCCATCCCCTGGTGCTGCCAGGGTTGAAGGAAGTCTGTCTTCATCCATCTCTGGAAGCAGCCTGTAAAACACTGGCAAACCATCTAGTACAATGTCACAAGAGCCTTGAAAACATGATTACCTTTTGACCCATTAATCTCACCCCTGGGAATTGATTTTAAGAGCACGAGCCAACAAAAGAAAAAAGCTCCAGGCATGCCATATGCATTATTCTCCTGTATTTCTCCAGGCAGTGAGATGGTTAAGGAAACCATGCCTAACGTAGTCAATGCAACATTATGCTGCCGCAAAAATGATAATTATAAAGAATGTGCAGAAGCGTGGAAACCCTTCATAACATGTTTGTTGAGAAAAAGCAGGGTACACAATTTGCATGAACGCTGTGATTGCAACCACGAATAGTAAGTACCCACGGTGACGAAGTCTGGAGGAGAACATGCAAAATGGAAAATTATTTAAGGTTGGGGAAATGATGAGTGGTTTTCCTTTTTGTTTAAGAATGATTCTTTGTTAATGTTGCTGCAATGTTTTCCCAACAGAACGAACACGATAAAAACAAAACCGGTTTTATTGCTTATAGAATAAAGCCAGAACTCTTCAGCCTTCACTCACTATAATGATTGCTTAAATATTAATAATGGATGTAAAAATTTTAATTAATAATGAAATAATTTTAAAGACAGTGATCACATTTGTTAGTTGTCTACTGCATCCCAGGCAGTGAAGTGAGTGTGTCATCCATGTGATTTCACTGGAGCTTCATGACAGCCCTGTGAATAAAAGCTAGTATTGTTCTTGTTTTACAGATTAGGGACCTGAGATCCTGTGACGCTGGGCCCCCTGCATCACTCTGCAGCCAGGGCTGTCTGACTCCACAGCTTGTGCTCGGTCCTGTTGACTGGCTTTGAATGTCACAGCCTGAGACACTTCAGTCACTGGTGTTCCACCATCATGATCTGGGAATAACTGTGGCTCATACGGGCTTCCCGGGTGGCACTAGCGGTAAAGAACTGTCCTGCTTAAGAGCAGGTTCGATCCCTGGGTCGGGAAGATCCCCTGGAGGAGGGCATGGCAACCCACTCCAGCATTCTTGGCTGGGAATCCCATGGACAGAGGAGCCTGGTGGGCTACAGCCCATGGGGTCACACAAAGTCAGACACGACTGGATTGACTTAGCACACACACACGTGGCTCCTACGTCATGTACTGTGTGCACTTAATTGTAAAATTTAGGGGACTTTCCTGGCGGTCCAACAGTGAAGACGCCTTGTTCCCAGTGCAGGGGGTGCTGGTTCAATCCCTGACTGCGGAGCGAAGATCCCACATGTCCTGCTGAGTGGCCAAAGACAAAACGTCAACCAACTCAATGTTTAGCCATCTGAATGCCTACTCTGGTATTCTCCTAAACAAGAGTCCCCTTGGAATCATCTGTTAAATGTATTGGTTGTATTTACCAATGTTCAGTTCAGTTCAGTCGCTCAGTCGTGTCCGACTCTTTGTGACCCCATGAATCGCAGCACAGGCCTCCCTGTCCATCACCAACTCCTGGAGTTCACTCAGACTTATGTCCATTGAGTCCGTGATGCCATCCAGGCATCTCATCCTCTGTCGTCCCCTTCTTCTCCTGCCCC
>SJYA01002016.1:176206-241343 GCA_006410615.1 Neotragus moschatus
CTTGGACCTTAGTCGGCAAAGTAATATCTTTACTTTTGAATATGCTGTCCAGGTTGGTCATAAGTTTTCTTCCAAAGAGTAAGCATCTTTTAATTTCATGGCTGCAGTCACCATCTTCAGTGATTTTGGAGCCCAGAAAAATAAAGTCTGACACTGTTTCCACTGTTTACCCATCTATTTCCCATGAAGGGATGGGACCAGATGCCATGATCTTCGTTTTCCGAATGTTGAGCTTTAAGCCAACTTTTTCACTCTCCTCCTTCACTTTCATCAAGAGGCTTTTTAGTTCCTCTTCACTTTCTACCATAAGGGTGGTGTCATCTGCATATCTGAGGTTATTGATATTTCTCCTGGGAATCTTGATTCCAGCTTGTGCTTCTTCCAGTCCAGCGTTTCTCATGATGTATTCTTCATATAAGGTAAATAAGCAGGGTGACAATATACAGCCTCGACGTACTCCTTTTCCTATTTGGAACCAGTCTATTGTTCCATGTCCAGTTCTTACTACTATTTATGAAATAAATGACCAGGACCCACTGTTTAACACAAGGACACTTACTCCACACCCTAACATAACCTATATGGAATAGAAGTAAAACTAATTGTGGTAGAAGGGGAAAAAAAATATACCCACAGGACTGCAATTCACCTGTAAACTTCAGTTCAAATGATGAGATAAAAACAGAAAAAGGAAAAAAAGGAATGATGACTCTGCTCCCTCAGGACATAGTGGCCTAGGCTGGTGTCACATTCCTGGAGCCTGATTGGCTTCGGTCCCAAGGCTGGAGTATCCTGGGACTGAGGGAGCTGGGAGCATGTGGCAGGCAGGGTGCCTCCACAACGAACCTGGAGTGCCTGTTGCCCTCCGGATACAGGCAGGATAATTTAGGGATTGGAATTAACAATCCCTTAAATCTGTCTCTCTATATACAGTTCAGTCCCTCAGTTGTGTCCGACTCTGCAACCCCATGAATCGCAGCACGTCAGGCCTCCCTGTCCATCCCCACCTCCTGGAGTTCACTCAGACTCATGTCCATTGAATCAGTGATGCCATCCAGCTCTCTCATCCTCCTTCATCCCCCTCTCCTCCTGCCCCCAGTCAAAAAGTACTTACTGAATAGCACAGGGAAGTTTATTGAACACACTGTGATCATCCATGTGCGAAAAGGAAACCAGAAGAGAATAGGTTTCTACTATTTCTATGTCTATCACTTCTATTGGGATGTAATTGACTTCTACAGTTGTGTTTGTTTTAGACGTATAGGAACTCGGTTCAGTTATATTAATACCTAGACGTTTCTCTATGATCTATTCTATTTTCCAATGTGCAATAATACAAAAAAGTGCTAATAGCATTAAAAAAAATCACCCGAGATCATCTTGTAAACCTCTCTTGGGGGGAAAAAACAGGAGCTACCTTCTGCCACAGTTGGCCCCAGTCTCCCGGTCCAGTCTTACTTCCCCCACAGCCCCCACTGTTTCCGCTCTGGCCATTCCTGAGGCTGGAGCCCCTCCTAGTGCTCTGCCAAGCTCCCCCAGCTCCGCCCAGCCCCGCCCCGCCCCGCATCCCCTCCCTGCTCCCAGCCTCAGGGCATCCGCAGGGTGTGCCCAAGCCGGCTGCGGACTGAGCCATCAGTGGACAGAGAGGACGCAGGCCAGAGGGCTACCCGTCACAGTAATTACTCCTGTTTCAGCTTCCCTGGCGGCTCTGAACGTAAAGAGTCTGCCTGCCGCCCAGGAGACTGGGGTTCAACCGCTGGGTCTGGAAATACGCTGGAGAAGGGCACNAGCCGGCTGCGGACTGAGCCATCAGTGGACAGAGAGGACACAGGCCAGAGGGCTACCCGTCACAGTAATTACTCCTGTTTCAGCTTCCCTGGCGGCTCTGAACGTAAAGAGTCTGCCTGCCGCCCAGGAGACTGGGGTTCAACCGCTGGGTCTGGAAATACGCTGGAGAAGGGCACAGCAACCCGCTCCAGTACTCTTGTCTGGGGAATCCCATGGACAGAGGAGCCTGGCGGGCTGCAGTCCACGAGGCTGCAAGAGTCGGACACGACTGAGCGACTAACACTTTATTAAACTCCCACTGTGTGCCAGGCGTTATACTAGAAACTGTATACACATGGTCTAATCAGCTCTCTTCTTTATTTTCTTCCCTTTTCTAGGCCAGAGTTCTTTTTATTGTGTTGTGTTAAAGGACACTTAACATGAGATCTACCTTCTTAACAGATTTTTTAAGGGAACAATGCAAACTTATTATCCGTAGGCACAATGTTGCAAAGCACATCTCTAGAATTTACTCATCTTGACTAGTTGAAACTTTACTGTTGGCTCCTAATAATGACCTTATAAAATGGATATAATTTTTAATTTCTATTTTGTTAGGAAACCGAAGCCCGTAGGGTTTAAGGCGTTTGCTCAGGTCACACAGTGGATGCGTAACAGCCCAGATCCGAGTCAAATACTGTTTCACCTTTAAGCCCCTTTCACCATTCGGGTCCTGGGTCTTATTAGTGATGAGGGTTATACAACAAACAGGCCAACAGCTCCCTCCTCTCTGCCTTCCAGAGTGGGCACATTCATTATGGATGGGATTCTTAATGAGCACAGCCACTTTGGGAGAGAATTTGACAACAGCTATTAAATGTAAAATGCTCATGGCTCCAAAATTCATTCAATTCAGGCTTAGGAAATCATCCTGCAGTTATTCGTGAGATGGACATGGAGATATCTGTAGCTTAACAGTCAAACCAGCATTGTGTATGGTAACGTATGATGTGGGAAACACAACCTAGGTGTCATCAGTAGGGAATTGTTTACATAAAATTTAGCACATCCGTCAAAAAGAGTGAACAAAGTCTGTAAGTTCTTAGGGGCGTCCCTGGTGGCTCAGTGGCTCTATGGTAAAGAATCTCCCTGCCAAGGCAAGAGATGAGGACTTGATTCTCGCAATGGGAAGAGTTCCCTAGAGAAGTTCTTGTATTCTTGCCTGGGAAATCCCATGGACAGAGGAGTCTGGCAGGCTACAGTCCGGGGGGCTGCAAAAGAGTCAGACGCTTCTCAGCACAAGACTTGACAACTACACAACAACAAATATGTTCTGGGACTTCCCTGGTGGTCTAGAGGTTAAGAATCTGCCTGTCACTGCAGAAGACTCGGGTTCGATTCCTGGTCCTGGAAGATCCCACTTGTCTTGGGGCAACTCAGCCTCTGCACCACAGCTACTGAGCCGACAGGCAGCAATAAAGACCCAGCCCAGCAAAAAAAAAAAAAAATATATATATATATATATATACGTATATACACACACACCCATATGTTCTTATATGGAACAATATCAAAGATACAAGCAAAGCAAAGTGCAGAACAGTATAATAGTATGTTACCATTTGTATCAAACCCCTGTGAGATGAAATATATAGAGAGTTATACACACATACACTGATACACACACGGACTCCCTTCGGAAGAACGGAAATAAAACATTAGGGGTGGCTGCCCAGAATTTGGTATTGGAAGGACTCTGGTTGAGCGGGGGTGAAGGGTCTGGCTGCAGGGTTTGTCCAGCCTGCAAGCTGTGTGGAGTTTCAGGGTAATTAGAGGGGCTTGTGGATCAGAGTTCTAGAGACGCCCCACTTCAGCCGCCTCTCAGCCCTGCCCCGGATCCCCGGTAGACTTAGGTGTTACTATGTCACCTTTTGTATCGCTTGTGTTTTAAAACCCTGTGCATGTATTTCCTGTTTAATAATTTAAAATTTATAATTAAAAAAAGAAGAATGTCCTGCCTGAGGCAAGACCCACCTGAGCAGTGGTGGCTTTCCAGGCTGCAGGACGTAACCCTCGTGGCACAGGCAGGACCCAGGCACCCTATCTCTTATTTTTTCAGTCGACAACCTTCGCCTGTCCCTTCTTGGGCCAGCAGCTGGGAGGCTTCAGAGGTGCATTTTTGGTCAAGACACAGTTCAGTGGCTTCTCTAAGTCTAAGGGCTTTATTCTAAGGTGGGGATCATGTATTCTTCACAGGATGGTTTGAGGGGAGGGCAGCTGGTCCTGGGTGGTACCTGTCCTTGTCCGGGCGTGAGTTGGAAAAGGATTTCCAGACATGAGACAGAATGAGATGGAAGTAAAGTTTATTAGAGTGGGAGACGCTATTAGAACAGCAGGCTAGCTCAAAGGAGAACTGACATTGAACAGGGGTCCTTAGTCCACTTTTATACCCGGGGCACAAGGAAAGGGGACGGGTCTTGTGGTCATTTGCTGATTGGATGAGACATGTGTGCTGGGCAGGCGGAAAGTCAGGCAAATGCCTTCTCCCTATGGAGTAAGAGGGGAGAAAGGTTATACTGCTTAGGAGGACCTGAAATCCACGGATAGTCACAACACGGGGAAGGGAGGACCATAGGGGTCTGGTTTTCCTTTCCTGCATGCCAGGATCCTCCTGAAATCCACGGATAGTCACAACACGGGGAGGGAAGGACCATAGGGATCTGGTTTTACTTTCCTGCATGCTGGGACCCTCCTGAAATCCACGAATAGTCACAGCACGGGGAGGGGAGGACCATAGCGGTCTCGTTTTACTTTCCTGCATGCCAGGACCCTCCTTGGTTTCATCCGCTCTTTCTCCTTGATTCACCATGGTACCCAGAGAGGGGACAGGCCAGTGGGGAAACCGCTTTGTGTACAACCTGGGGAACTGTTTATGTTGAGTTGTGAGAGGGTCAAACCAGAACGCAGTGCGAATGGGAAGGATGCCCCTCATCAAACAGAGTACTTTACAGAAAATCCAACCCAAACTGGCTTAACCGGGTTTCCTTGTCCTTTGGGAGGAGAAAGCAGGCTGTACCCCGCCACGGGATAAATGTCTTTCCCTTCTCTCTAGGATAGTTTAGGTCAAAACCCCCTCGAGACAGCTGTCACCTGAAAGGTATTATACACTTCGGTTGGTGCTCCTGAATCAGTCCCAGGCAGGAGGCTGATGCCACCGTGATTGTCCTGGGCGCATCAGGACGGACTTGCAGGTGGGATGAAACCCAGAGCCGCCTCACTGCTGGACAATGCGCTGTACTCTTTCCTTCTTTGCCATCAACCCCAACACGCTACATGACTTGTTTGTTTACTAGGTTTATTGTTCATTGTCTGTCTCGTCCTGAAAGGTGAAAGTGTTAGGCGCCCAGTCGTGTCTGACTCTGCGACCGCACGGACCATAGCAGCCAGGTTCCTCTGTCCATGGGATTCTCCAGGCAAGAGTACTAGAGTGGGTTGCCATGCCCTCCTCTGGGTCACAGATGAAAGTGGCGGGGTTCCGTGGNATGAGCTTGAGCAAGCTCCTGGAATTGGTGATGGACAGGGAGGCCTGGCGTGCTGCAGTCCGTGGGGTCGCAAGGAGTTGGACACAACTGAGTGACTGAACTGAACTGAGCTGCGCTCATTTCTGTTGGGCAGATATCTAGGGATAGACGTGATGATTTTGTGACGTGAGGGCTTGGCTGAAGGTTACCTCCAGTGGGGAAGGATGTTGGCCCCTGCAAAATGCCCACAGCATCAGGGGCAGGGGCAGCAAAAACGGTCATGAGTCTCAGGGACTCAGGCTGTCCTTCTGCGATTCTCTCATGAGCTCCAGCCTGATTTTATTTCTCTGTTTGGCTGTGCTGGGCCTTTCGTTGCCATGAGAACTTTTCTCTAGCCGAGGTGGTCAGAGGCTACTCCCTAGTTGCTGCGCACGGGTTTCTCACGGAAGCAGCTTGCCTGTTGCAGAGCACAGTCTCCAGAGCGACAGGCCTCAGCAGTTGCAGCTCCCAGGCCCCAGAGCCCAAGCTCAGTGGCTGTGGCTCGCGAGCTTCCTCGTCCTGCTGCAGGCGAGAGCTTCCTGGATCAGGGATTGAACCCTAACCTCCTGCATTGGTAGGTGGATTCCTCACCTCCGAGTCGCCGGTGAAGCCCCAGGTCCAGCCTGTTTTTGATCTCCACCACTTCATATCCACCTCCTGCACCCAACTTTCTTACCTACGGAATTCAGCCTCTGACGTGAGATGTGAAAACTACAGTCTTGCAAAACTGCTTAACCAGCTGCCACACTGGGTAAGTCGAAATCCGCGGGACAAATCCGCAGACACAGCTGCCTACTTCCCTGCTTAAACCTGGCTGACAGTGTGGGTGTGTTTGTCTCGATTAGAAACTGCCGGACGGTTTTCAGAGTGGTGCTGCCTGTTTCCACTTGTGCAGCGGCCTCCTCCTTCTATGCTCTTTTCATCCTTTCAAACTTTCCCCACCCTGGTAGGTGAGTATCTGCGTTTTTAAAACAGGCTTTCCTAGGGATTCTCATGAAGGACCAAGGATAAGAAACTGGTTTGGGGAAAGACTTTGGCAGCTGAAGGAAGCCAGTTAGATCTGGAATTCTGTCTTCACGACTTACTGACTGTATGATATTGGTTGACCTTTTATCTGTCTGGGCTTCAGCTTTTTCACCTATTGGATTAATTATTAATCTTTGCTAACAAGTATTGAGTGCTTACCAGATGCCAGACACTGTTCGAAGCCCTGGACGTGTATTAACTCATTCAACTCTCTCAACAAGTGATGAGGAGGGTGTTATTATTATTTCCAACCTAGAGATGGGGAAGCTGACACCAGGATCCACCCATGGCTTCGTGTTTTGTCCCTCCACTGCAAGGCCACGAGGAGACGAGATGGCAACAGGGAAGTGAAGAAGGACAGCCCTGCCGGTACGTATCGACGATTCTTCAGCGGGTCTCAACAGGAGACTGCTGTGCAGTTCTATCAAATACGCAGAATTTAATACAAGCAAACAAGCGGACAAAAAAGCCAGCCATGATCATGACACATGGTGCAGCCGTTCAGGTAGGATTTTCACAGAAGCCAGAAAGATCCAGCACTGTCCAGAGAAAAGGACACCCCTATGGCCGGCCTCCTGCCTTGGATATTCTCGTCCCTTGGCAGCTGGCAGGCTCCAGAGGAGTGCGTCAGCCTTCACCTAAGTGTCAACCCATCAGTTCCCTTCACTCTGACTTTGGACTGAACAAAATATTGATTTCCTTTCCCAAAAGTCTGTCCTTCCTGAAGAGATTGTGCTGACCAGCCAACCTCAGGATTCCCGTCTCCTAGATGGTTTCATTTCTCAGTGTGAATTAATAAATTGCATTTTCAGGTTTAATAGTCAGCCTCTTGTGAGTTGGTTTAGTTTAGGTCATTCCCCGCTCCTTTCCTCCCGACCCCCACCCCGACCCCATGACAACAATTAAGTTCCCAGGGAGAGGCTGGAGGGGAGACATCGACAAGGTAAGAGAGTCCAAAGAGTGGCATGAATATGTGCCCTTTGAGAGTGTGGAGGACAGAGGGGGGCTTCTGGAGGCGGGGGCGGGGGGGCGGAGGAGCTTCAAGGAAGACTTCCTGAAGGAGGAGGGCATTGGCGTAGGAAGAGGGACAATGCCCAGAGGCTGAAACACAGGCTCTGAAGTCTGCTGTATTGGCTGTCTGCACTGGCTGTGACTCGGTATCTAGGCCTCAGGTTCTTCACCTTTAAAGTGGGCATAACTATAGTAGCCACATTATGGGGTAGCTGTAAGGATAAAATGATTATATATCACACGTGAATAGCTCTTAGCGCAGTGCTGGGCCCACAGGCGGCACTCAGAATGGCTGTCAAGGGTGTTCCTTTGTTAACATCCAAAATGATGCTTTCATTGAGGAGAACTCTACGAGAAGGCAGGTGAAAGCCTGCCGTGTCCCCAGAGGCAATTTTGTCTCAAAGGGGTGAGTTGAGTCTGTGTTTCCTTTAAGACCCGGAGGGCAGAAAGCTCTTGGCAGTACACAGCTCCTTCCGGGAGCCTGGTCACAGCCCGTCCTGTGGTTTCACAGCGCTGTCTGTGCAATCTATAAGAACCCATCGGCCTTGAGAACTTCCGTGGTTTCTGAGTCACTGTTAGGCCGTTTCAACTTCCAAGCAGAAAGCCCCAGGGCGACTCACCACAGAGGCCTTGTCTGGCCTCCTGCATGGGGTTGAGAGGTGCTTCTTGTTGCCCCTCAACAGATCCCCAAGCCCGTTCAGCCTCCGCACAGAACCCCAGCATCACCGGGGGTGGGGCTGAGCCAGGTTCAGCACAGGCCCCCAGGAGAAGATGCTCCCGATGACCCAGCTTTGTTCCCAGGGCTGGGCCCGGCCCCCAGGCCTCCTGCTTCTCTGTCCCGTCTTCTGTCGGCAGATCCTGGGGGGCCTTCCCTAATCTCCCCACAAGCATGATTCTGGTGGGGCCCAGAGGAGAGGCAGAGGAGAACAGGTTGGGGGGCACCAGGGTTTCCCCGTGCTCTCCCGGGCAGCGGAAACCGCCCCCTCCCGGGTACTTCCTCACCCCCACCACTCCAGCCCCATGGAAACTGCTCCGCTTCTGAGAGCTGATGGAGAACGAAGTCCGACTCGTGATCTCCGAAGAAGAAGACTTAACTTCGGGACCAGGGACCAGGCCGGATCACTCACGAGCTTTGGTGCAGCAGGGTTTTATCAAAGTGGATGAGGGACAGAGAGAGCTTTTGGCACAGACACCAGAAGGCGGGAGGAGACGGCCCCCTTGCTAGTCTAAGCAAGGCCTTCTGTATTTTTACCAGAGCCGCTCCCCCAAATTACAGCTCAAATTAACAAGACTGCAATTTACAACAGAAAGCGCTTACAGTATCCAAGTTTTAAGAGCTGGAGATTAGTCAGAAGGTTCCTGTTAAGGAGAAATATGTCCTCGAGCAAGATACATTGTTAGACACATTGACTAAATTAAAGGTACACTGATTGAGACAAAGCAATGTGGAAAAAAAGTGATTGTCCCTTTCTGCTTCTTGAGAACCCCAGACCCCTATCTCCTCCTTGGGGAGACTCCTCCCAGACTTCCTATCAACCTACCTAAGAACTGACTCTGCGTTTCTTCCCACTTCCCTTTGCCTTTCCACAAAACAAAAGTGTTTTCATCGGCCCCAGCTCTTCCCTGTTATTTTTCTCCTGGCAGAGCTGGGCATCTGAAAAAATCCTGCTGTTTTCATTTGGGAATCCCGTCTCTCCCCCTGGGTTCGGCTCCTCTTTTCAGCAGAATCCACGATGGTGGGTGTGGGTTGCCGGGTGAGTGAGGCTGGGAGACATAGACCTGTGGGTGAATGGAGAGGCAACACTCTGCTCTCCTGTTAATCAAGGCTGCCTTCCGAAGCGGGTACCCAGCCCCACCCCTATTACTAATAATTGCTACCCGCCCACCTCATTCCAGCACATGCTCTGTCCAGCACTTGTGGGAGCCCCGGCAGAGGGGATGGGTGGGATACAGGATAAGAACGCCTGTCGCGGTCGGAGCAGCAGGGTGTACAGTCCAGCCCTGCCACGTACTGCAGGGGTGGTCCCGGGGGACTTGCTTGGCCCCCGTGGGCCTCAGCTGGCCCAGATAACGGATCCTAACGACACCAGCGATCCCCACAGGACTGTCGTGAGGCCCAGAGAGAACAAGCTCTGAGCACTTAGGGGCACGCCGACAGATGGTCAGCGCTTGGTGAAGAGGCCTCCTGACGCTCGCCATTCCTTCTCTCAGGGGCGGGCAGGCCTCGCTGTTGAAAGCATCTCCCAGCCTGGTCCTTAGCTCTGGTGATTCAGGAGCCAACGGGGCACCCAGGGCCCTCTGTTCCAGCAGAGTCTGTGCAGATCCGGTGGCTTGATGAGCATGAGATGAGAGCCTAGTGGAAGGGGCGGGCGGAGGTGTGGGCCCCGGAGGCTGAGTGCGGTGGGGGCCGTGACTCCCTTTTCTATTGGGGCACTGGCTGAGCTGGCTTTAACATCTGTGGACTCCAGCCTCCACCAGAGCGCACCCCCTCCTCCACGCCTCTCTGGGGCAGGGGTCCTTCCACATTCACTCTAGGATAAACAGAAAGGTCTTCCCAGCGGGGCAGGGGGCCTCACCTTCATGCAGGGCTCTGGGGTGCCTGCCCACCCTCCTCAGACCACTTTGAACACACCAGGGGACCTGCTCAAGGATCCAGCGGTGAGACTCGGCCCCTCCCCATCCTTTCAACAGACTTCCCCAACAGACTTCCTTCTGCAGCTCAGCGTTCAGTCCCCCCGGCCCCCGCTTTGGACCAGTCCAGTCGGTGCTGTGAACTGGTCGCCCGCGGTCACAGGGCTGTGCAGCTGGGAGCAGCTGGAGCTCAGATCTCGGGGGTGGAGGTTCTGGAACAGAGCTCAGCCTTCAGACTGTTAGGAGCACTTTGCCACCCTTCTCAAGTATGACTCTGTGATTTCCTCCCTGTTTTTTGGTAACTAAGTAAGTTTTCTTAACAATGACAGCGGCTGTTTATTAATCAGCTAGTATACTAATTGGACAGTTTCCTTACATCTTTAATCTATATAGCAACTTGATTCCAACTTTATAGAAAAGGACACCGAAACCCAGAGGGGTCAGCAAGAGCAGTAGTTGGCCCCAAAACAGTGTCTTTTTTTTTTCATTGCCTCAAGGATAAATAGTATTTTTCTCCCCGATTGAAATGAAACAGAAAATGTGCGCACTTACATTTTGCCCTCTGAAGGAGGGCCTTCAAACCTCATTCGCGACCACAGCCAGGAGAAGCAAGCCCAGATTATGAACAGACCAAAAGTTTCTGTTTTGTTCTGCTTGTGTTCAGTATGTCAGAAATCAAAGCCATAGGAATGGTTCATGCTTTACCCACACAAAAATATTTGGAGGTGATTTTCTTTTCAAAAAGCTTTCTGGCTGCACCCAGAGTGTGTGGACCTTCGTTCTCTGACCAGGGAGAGGACCTGTGCCCCCTGCATGGGGAAGGTGGAGTCTCAACCACTGGACCCCACGGGAAGTCCCCCACACACAAGTATCTGGAAGGAAAGGAGGGGCAGGAGAGAGCACGTGGACGCGGTCCCAAGTGGGGGTGGGATCCGTCTGGCCGAGAGTATTCAGAGGAGAGAGGTCGGTGTAGACCTGGGGCTGCGCTGGGAGCTGACGCTGCTGAGGGGGGCCAGTCACAGCTCGTGCCAGCGGATGACCTGGTGCAACTCATTCCTATCGCCTTGTTTGGCAAACCGTTCTTCCTGTACCTAAATACACCCGCCTCCCCACCCCTTTGTCATAGCGTCCATCATGTGGCGTCTGCATAACCAGACACACTCATAATGGGAAGGAAACCCGCCCCCCCCCACGGCACCAGTACTTGGGTGGGAAGCAAGAGGCCCAGTGCTTCTCCTCTGGGAGGGGTCTGAACAGGTGAAAGTGAAGTCGCTCAGTCGCGTCTGACTCTTTGCGACCCCATGGACTGCAGCCCACCAGGCTCCTCAGTCCATGGGATTTTCCAGGCAAGAGTGCTGGAGTGGGGTGCCATTGCCTTCTCCAGGGCTTCTTCCTGAGCCAGGGATTGAACCCGGGTATCCTGCGTTGGAGGCAGACGCTGTACTGACCGAGCCACAGGGACGTCCTTGAACAGGTAAGCAGTGTCATCAGGTGGGAACCACGACTGGAACTCTCGCAGCAGAAGGGTGATGATTTGGAAGCAGGAAAAGTCCAGAGGAGAGACAACGAGTGTCTGAAGGGGACAGTGGCCGAGGACGCAGAGGAGAGATATTAAGAGGCACAATCGATAGGACCTGACTGACTGACGCGGGCCGACATCCAAGGGCTGCGCTTCGGCAGCCCGTCCAGGCTCAGGCGCTCCACTGCCTTGCTCTAGCTGGCTCCTGAGCGCTCTCCCTCAGCCCAGGCTCCCTGCCGGCCTCTGCCTGCAAGACCGTCTGGGGGCCCCTCTGTCTGGCCCCCCAGCTAGAGCCTGAGCTCCTGGAGGGAAGGTGGTGAGTCTCATGTCTCTGAATCCCAGCACCGGGCACAAAGCCTAGAGCGCCCCCCTGAGGTTTGTGGAGCGAATCGATCCGTTAAAAAAAGGGGCAGCGTGAAGGGGAAGGAAGTGAGAGGGAAGGGAGGGAGACCTCCGGGCGCGCCGTCGGACCTTACCGTGAGCATCCCGCTCTCTGACGTCACAGGCTAATCCTCATCCGAGTCAGGCTCGACAGTCATCTCGGCAGCACCCGCCTCTCCTGGCTGCTGGAACGCGAGCCACGTAAAACGGGACTGGGTCAAAGAATATTCTACGATCGCATCCCCGCGGGGTCAGCAAGAGGAACATGTGACCAGAGGGGTGCCTTTTGCAGACAGAGCTGTGGGGTGGGGGCGGCGCTGAGAGCAGAGCGCGCGCCGGACAGGGGAGGACGGCCTGTCCGGTGGTCCCAGCTGCGGGCCTGGATTACATTCTAGAGTCTCTCCCTCTCTCTGCTTGACTGTCTTCCCTCCCTTGCTGCTTCCACACGTGCTGATCCCTCAGGTCCCCCGGAGACCAGCATGTCAGCCAAGCAGGAGAAAGGGCTTGGGTTAATTTCAGTGTCTTTGTATCTTGCCGTCAAATGGAAAATCTTGCATCTTAGGTCCTGGTTATCCTAAGCCGCTATATTTTCTTCCTTTGTTTTCTGCCCATCGATCAATTTTTTTTTTTAGAAAAGACTTGTTTTCCTCAGTGTCCCTGTCCCCCACTGTCTCCGGGGGTTTGCTCAAACTCATGTCCACTGAGTCAGTGAGGCAAGTGACTGACGTCCCACGTGCCAGTGTGAAGCCTGGGAGTGCTGAGAGTGACGAGTCAAGGCAAGCTCCTCTGAAGTCCCCTCCCAAGGCTGCTTCTGCAGGCCCTGGAAACCCCAGTACTATGGTGGACAGTCTGGCTACCGCCTGGCTATACGCCTTCGTCAGCCTGTCTCCTGTTTCTTTCGTGACATGATTAGAACCTTAATTTAAGGCGCTACAGGCTCCATCTCACAGCTGGGGCCTCCAAAGCGCTGGCTTGTAGGTGTGCTAAGCTGCTTCTGTCGTGTCCGACTCTTTGTGACCCCTCGGGCTGTAGCCCGCCAGGCTCCTCTGTCCACGGGATTCTGCAGGCAAGGACACTGGAGTGGGCTGCCCTGCCCTGCTCCAGGAGGTCTGCCTGGCATAAGGACAGAGCCAGCATGTCTTGTGTCTCCTGCATTAACAGGCAGGTTTCTTATCAGCAGCGCCGCCTGCCAAAGGGCTGGCTCGGGGCTCTATAATTCACGTAGCTCCTGAGTACCTGAATTTAGGGTCAGAGCCAGCTCTGCCCTGTGCTTGCCTGGCTGCACTTTCTCCTTTCTGTTTTGGTTGCGACCTGAAAATATTCCCTTGTTCTGACTTTTCACTGTCCTCCTAATCTTTTAATTTTTCCTCATTAAAAGGAAGGATGGGCCTGGAATAGCTTGAGTCCCCGAGCCCCAGGAGGAGCCCAGGAGGCTGGGCGTGGGGGTTTGTAGAGTGCTTTGAATATGCAAGAAACTCTCTCCCCCAATTCAGCTTTCTCCACAGGGAACAGGAAATGGTCCCCGCGGAAGCCAGCAGCTCCCCTGCTTTGGGCAGGAACGGGAGCGGGGCAGCTGAGCTGGGCAGCTCTCTCCTGCTGATCACAAGCTCCGGCGGGCAATTATATACGTCTTTGATTAATAAAAAATNTGCTGACCAAGCGCACAACAGCATTAAATCTATGTCGGTCACGGCAGCTGGGAGGGGGAAAGAGGGTCAGTAAGGAAAACGGACGCCGCCGGGGTCAGAAGAGGCCAGGGAGCGAAGGCCCCCGGGCGTGGTCAAAGAGGCCGCGAGATCGCGCGGGCGCGGGCAGAAGGAAGTGAGGGGAGCGCTGGGCCCGCGGCATCTCCGCCCGCCGCCCCGCCCCGGGCTGCCGGGCGCGGGCGGAGGGCGGGGAGGGGCGGCGCGGTGCAAACCTGGGCGGGCGCGCGGCGGCACGCCAGGGGACCGCGGAGAGCCGGCGGCGGGTAGGGCGCGGGGCCGGGGACCGGGGGCCGGGGGCCGGGGGCCGGGGGCACGGGCTCGCTGGGGCGCTGGGGCGGAGAAGGCGGCGCGGGGCCGGGGCCGGGGCCGGGGCCGCGCGTTCCGGGCCTGCGCAAACCACTGCGCGCCCCTGTCCCGAGGGCGGCTGACCACGTGCGAGGGGCCCCGGGCCGCAGGCACCGAGGTGGGGTTGGGGAGCGGCTCCCGGGTGCTTTCCCGGCCGATGGTGATGGGAAGAGGGGCGCGAGGAGGGGGGATGGAGGTTTTGGGAGGGTCCCAGACTTGGATTGCGGGCGATCTTGGAGCGGGGTAGGGGGGACTTGGGGGGATGTTTTTGCCATTAGCCCTGCCGGCTGCATGACTCATCAGCCTACGTGACCTAGGGAAGCTGACAAAATTCCTGGCGCTTTTGTCAGTGAACTGAAGGTAGGAAAACACTCGCTTAACCAAGTTACTGGCAGGCTCAGGGAGGACTCGTGCAGGGTCCTCCAGCCTCTGTGCCCGGCCCAGAACTGCTTCCGTTCCTTAGCGGCTGGGGCTCAGCTCCAGCCTCCCCAGCTGTTGCCAGCTGTGGGATGGAGAAGGTTTGTAACTAACAGTTGGCCTCTGTCCCACAAAGAACCCCTGGTCTGCGCTATCCTGCCCACAGCACCCAGGGGAACGAGCAGCCTCTGCCTGACTTCACAGGATCCAGAGAAGCCCTGTGGATGACTCTTGCGCAAGCCTGAAACAGCCAGAAACCAGAGAGCCACTGGACCCTAGGAATTTTCCAAGGGCTCGGACGCCAGGCCGGGTCAGCCCGGAGGCCACCAGTGGGATCGCGGCATTGGCTTCCCTGGCGCCATGCAGGGCCGCAGCCTGCCCTTCCGTGTGGCCACGCTGGTGACAGGGCTCCTGGAGTGCCTCGGCTTCGCGGGTGTCCTCTTTGGCTGGACGTCTCTGGTGTTTGTCTTCAAAGAGCAGGGTTACTTTAAGAAGCTGTGTGAACCAGACGCCGGGTCACTGGGCAATGCCACCCGGCTGGATGGTAAGGAAGCAGGACCTTCTCTTGAGTATGGTTCCCAGGCGGTGGGAAGAAGGGCTAGACAGGATCCCGGGCCCCCCCATCCCCACACAGGCCAGGCTTTCTGTGGTGAGAAAAGGGGGCGTAAGCCTCCTGCATCCTCAGTCTGGACCTAAGAGGTGCCTGGGGAGGGAGGTGCCCACTCCCAAGGGCTGATTAGCAGCCGTCACGGCTTAGCTGTGAAAGCGGTAACATTCCCCCCCCGGCAGGCTGTCCGAGATGGAAGAGGCTGCCCTGGATGGGTAACAGGCTGGGTGCCTGCCTGCCAGGAAGGCTGGGATGGGTGGGGGGGGGTTGGCCCGTCTGCCTGGACTCCTGAGATGGGCCTGTCCCTCCTCCAGGTTGCAGGGCCCAGGACGAGCAGTTCTCACTCATCTTCACCCTGGCCTCCTTCATGAACAACTTCATGACCTTCCCCATGGGTTACATCTTCGACCGTTTCAAGACCACAGTGGCCCGCCTCATAGCCATGTAGGTCCCAGGGGCACTGGGCTAGGGCTGGGCAAGAGGACTTTGGGCAGAGGCATTGTTTGCAGGGAGCCCCAGGCCAGGCAGCTGGGCCCCTTTGCCCCGGCAGCGCTGCCAGGAGCATGCCTGGGTGTGGACACCCTGTCTCGACCTTCCCTGTTCCCTTAGCCCCTGCTTCTCTCCCCCCCCACCCCCCCTTCCTCTGTGGCGTGTGAAACTGGGCGGTCGGTCGTGCTGAACTGGGCAGGTCAGGCCTGTTTCCCGTGGGGGGTGCTGGCGTGGGGCAGGGCTTGTGAAATCTACAAAGCCCAGAGTTGCCGCTGACACCTGTGAGACTTCAGCTCCCACTGCAGGGCCGCAGGTTCGATCCCTGGGCGCGGAACCGAGATCCCGCGTGGCGTGGCCACAGAGAAAAATGGAACTGTCTCTGCCTTGGTGCAGGGGACCCCGTGTCTTCATCACACCCAAGTGGCTCCTCGCCACCCTCCTCTGGGCCTTCCCCCAACCCCGTCACTTCCCAGAAGTTAGGCAGGACAGCGCCCTGGGGTGTCTTTGGAGGCGGGGACTTCAGCTTCCCTCCCGCAGGGGTGCCCAGGCCGAGTAGTCAAGGAGAAGGAGGGCCACACTGGCTCACAGGGGTGCCGCTGAGCTGACCAGCTTCTGTGATAAGTGGCGGCCTGCGGGGCATGATTAGGACCCAGCGTGGGCGTCTCCCTGGAGATCTTGGGCGCTCAGCTGTTAGAGGGACTGGAGGGCGGCCGGGCCAGACCGTGGCGGGATGGCGCAGCAGGTCCTTGGCTCTCTGAGCCCTTGGGTAACCGTCTCTGTTGTTCTTGGACTCTAGTCTCCTGCCTCCTCCTCTTTCCTGTCCTGCCTTTGCCCTTTCCCTTTTCTTCGGCCTTGAGTGTGTGAAGCAAAACCCAGTCTTCCCACCTGTGTCTGCTCCTCCACTTCTACACAGAACACGTCGCTTCTGAGATACTTCTGGTCGACAGACGTGCCAGAAGTGAAGTGGCAAGCCATCTTCTGGCACCAGCNTGCCCTTTCCCTTTTCTTCGGCCTTGAGTGTGTGAAGCAAAACCCAGTCTTCCCACCTGTGTCTGCTCCTCCACTTCTACACAGAACACGTCGCTTCTGAGATACTTCTGGTCGACAGACGTGCCAGAAGTGAAGTGGCAAGCCATCTTCTGGCACCAGCTGGGTGTCTTAGGGGGTGCCAAGTGCTCAGTGTGCCTGACTCTCTGCAAACCCCATGGACTGGAGCCCGTGAGGCTCCTCCATCCATGGGATTTCCCAGACAAGGACACTGGAGTGGTTGCCATGCCCTCCTCCAGGGGGTCTTCCCAAGCCAGGGATCGAACCCACGTCTCCTCTGTCCCCTGCACTGCAGGCGGGTTCTTTATCCGCTGAGCCATCAGGGAAGCCCTTGGGGGTCTTCTAATTCAACTCAATCCTGACAGTCCCTCTGGAGGCCCTGCAGCAGACCCCACAGGTCAAGGGCTCGTCCCACCAGACCGCCCCTGCCCCACTAAGATGTCATTTGCAATGGTAGGTCCCCAGGTTCCCGACAACGTCTGTCTGAGTCAATTACAACTCTTGAGGTGCCCCTGACCTCCTCCTTGGATTCAGTTCTTTGCAAAAGGGCTCACTGAACGTGGGGAGACACGTTGACCAGTTCCTGAAAGGGCATGATAAAGGATACAGATAAACAGCCACGTGAAGAGACACAGGGCCAGGTGGGCGGTGGTTCCGAGCCCAAGAACTCTTGTGTCCCTGTGGGCTTGGGGTGACCTGGGAGCTCTCCAAACTCCACACTTAGGGGATTTTATGGAGGCTTCCTCACATAGACACGATCCATTATTAAGTCCACTTCCTGCCCTCTCCCCTCTCTGTAGAGAAGTGGACGCAGGAGTGGAAATTCCAGGCATCTCACTGTGGCTTTTCCACCTCTCCACAGTTATCTCATCAGAACAGTAGAACAAAAGAGGCTCATAGTGTTTTCTCTGCAGGAACTTATAAAATTATTAGAACCCCTGTGTCAGGACCAAATATATAGTTCTTGTCATAAATNGGCATCTCACTGTGGCTTTTCCACCTCTCCACAGTTATCTCATCAGAACAGTAGAACAAAAGAGGCTCATAGTGTTTTCTCTGCAGGAACTTATAAAATTATTAGAACCCCTGTGTCAGGACCAAATATATAGTTCTTGTCATAAATCAGAATATCACACATAAACCCTGTTTTTATTACCCCCTGCCTTACAAGATGCCCAAACTTCTAAGGAATCCCAGTAACCTTGGGATCTTGGTTGTGAAATCATAGCATCCTAGAACTTTAAGCTTGCGGTCTGGATCAGTCCAGTCATTTCCTTTACAGAAAGAAGCTTCTAAGAGAGTGTAGTACCTTGCCCAAGGTCACACAGCAAGAGCCGTTTGAACTCAAGGTTTTGTAGACCAGACACAAACATTTAAGGGCTTGGCTAGTTGGGACTTCTAGGTTGGAGGACCTTGGCTCCACACATCCTTGCCCCTCCACGCTTCTCTCTTTTTTAAAGAAATGCTTGTTTGGATGCATTGGGCCTTAGTTGCAGTGCGTGGGGTCTAGTTCCCTGAACAGGGGTTGAACCTGGGCCCCCGCGTTGGGAGCTCCGAGTCCTAGTCACCGAGTCGCGAGGGGAGTCCCCCAGGTTTCTCTCTCCATGATGATATTCCCCGTCTCCCCTTCTTTGTTCCAGATTTCTCTACACCAGCGCCACGCTTACCATAGCCTTCACCTCTGTAGGTGAGTGTCGTCGGGAAGGACGTGACCTCGGGCACCTGGTGGACGGGGCAGGGGCAGAAGGGTCATGGGGGGACACCGGCCGCACGACTACTCATATCCACAGACTCCGAGACGGAAAGGGCCCTTGAGGGCGTTATTGCTGGTCTCTAAAAACAGCTTAGTGAGAAATATGAGTGATAAGGACGGGAGAAATTGCTTCAGAGAGGAAGAATTGATTCAGAAGACTGCATCCTTCTGTTGGTCTTAAAGTGTCCTCTCTTTTTGAAAAATGAAATAATAGGGAATTCCTTGGCAGCCCCGTGTGCAGTTCTGCTTGTGTTTATGATCCTTGATCGGAGGACTAAGGTTTCACAAGCCGTGCAGCGCGGCCAAAGAAAGATGAAAGAGAAGAAACGATAATATAAATGGTAATCGTTGAAAATATCCTGACTTAGCAGGGTGCAGACCGACAACTCTATGGTAGTCAAAAAATTTTCCTCCTCAGATTTTACTGGTCTTCGTGTGTGATGTGTTCAGTCGCTCAGTCGAGTCCGAACCTCTGTGATGCCATGGACTGTAACCCACCAGGCTCCTCTGTCCATGGGGTTCTCCAGGCAAGAACACCAGAGTGGGTAGCCTTTCCCTTCCTCCAGGGGATCTCCCCAACACAAGGACTGAACCCAGGTCTTTCGTGTTGCAGGCAGATTCTTTACCATCTGAGCCACCATTCAATGCCCAGTCTGGTTTATTTCCCACTTTCTTCATGGGAATAAAGTGTGGAATGTGTAGAGGAGAAAACAGGTCAGAGACCCCCTTGCAAAGACTTAGAAAAGGCCCCGGAGCAAGTTAGTTGGGGGGTGGGGCTGGGACCCTGGCTGTGCTCTTTGCTGGCAGCGTCTTCTCCCCGGAGCTGGGCTGTGGGGCTCAGTTTTGGGCTTAGGAGGTGAGAGCGCCTCGCTCTGCTGTGAGTGGCGCTCGCCCGACGCTGGTGATCTCCACTGGTGCTCAGTGAGCACAGGCCGACTGAGGTTTCTCTGAACAGACCTGAGGAGGTGGCCTGGCACCTCAAGGCAGTTATTTAAAACCCATTCTGCTCATCAGCACGGCTTCGTCCCTAAAAGCCTGAACGTGACTTTCAAGTGGCTGAGTGTGGAGGTAACGGCTGACTACGTTTTGACTCCCATCGGTGAATCACTGGAGCCACAACTTGCTCTTCCCCCAGAAAATGGAGCTTTTTGATTTTGGAGAAAGTGTTGAGACCACAGTGATGCTATTTTTGAAAGGAACCTCAGCCAGCCTTCAGGGCGTCTGGGGAGGCACCTTTTCCAGAGACAGAAATTGAATGGTATGGAGTGTGAATGCGGTCAGATAAGCAAGTTGACAGTGTGTCTCCAGGTGGGGAATATTTGCCAGAATGATAGTTACTTTGGAGAATATTATTAGGAAGCCACGTATGTTGTGTTAAGGTTGAATCATGGTGGTGGGAATGTTACTGTGTATTTATTTCTCATTCAGGCCTCTGATTTCATCAGGAAATCACATAGGGCTGGGATAATTTTAACACTGGCAAGAGCAGAAATCAGGCTTTGAACATTCTAACTGCAACTGCATTCGGTTACAATTTATTAACAGTGTTTTCCTTGTACTTATTTTTATAGTTAGGGCTTCCCGAGTAGCTCAGACTGTAAAGCGTCTGTCTACAATGCAGGAGACCTGGGTTCGATCCCTGAGTTGGGAAGATCCCCTGGAGAAGGAAATGGCAACCCACTCCGGTATTCTTGCCTGGAGAATTCCATGGACAGAAGAGCCTGGCGGGCTACGGTCCATAGGGTTGCAAGGAGTCGGACAGGACTGAGTGACTAACACACACACATTCACAACAAGCAACACCAGTTTCATTTCATTGACACTCGTAATATAAAGTTTCTCTTTTTTTTTGGCTCCCTTGCTGTTTCACTGTGGGATCTCAGTCCCCTAACCAGGGATTGAACCCTGGCCATGACAATGAAAGTTGGCATTCTAACCACAAGGCCACCAGGCAACTCCAAGTATAAAGTTTCCTTCAAAAATAATAGATTCCTTTTGGATAGTGAGTCACATTAAAAAAAAAATTCTTTTTAGCAAATAAGACAGGCATAGCCTATGGCCCAGATCATGAAGGTAGACAGAAGGAAGGCAGGGCCCTGAAAGGGCGCTGGCAGCGCAGGAGACGTGGGTTCGATCCCTGGCTCGGGAAGATGCCCTGGAGGAGGAAGGGGCAGCCCACTGCAGTGTTCTTGCCTGGGAAGCCCATGGGGAGAGGAGCCTGGTCGGGTGCAGTCCGCGGGGCTGTACAGTGTCGGGCGCGACTGAGCGGCCGGCACCAGCTCAGCCCTTGGTGCTCGGGAGTTTCTCAGTCCTACTCTTCTTGCCCGACCGCTGCCAGAGCTGTTGGAATGATTTTTTTTTTTCACATGTCAGTCATTTCAAGGGCAAGAAGTTCTTTTTATTCATCCTACTTTTCTAACGCCAGGCAAACACGTGCCAGAAAGGAAATGCTCAAAGTCTGATGAACAGAGGAAACGCAGTGCACGGGCATTTTCTGACTCAGATCGCACAGTGCCTCAGGGAGGCGGAAGAGCAGGCACTGTTGTTCCCATTTATCAGATGAGATGACTGAGTCGCAGATTCAGAATCCAGCTCAGGGCAGTGAGTTAGAGGCTGGGTGTGTGGGCTCAGTCCAGGCTCCTCTCGCCTGCAGTGTCAAGATGAAGAGGGTTGCGTGGGATTTAGTGAGGGAAGCGGGCAGCAGGTCGAGTCCTGCCTCTCTCTAGACATCCAGCCTGCTGTCGACCAAAGGTCATCTTGGATGGGGAGGAGGTCCCTTTGCAGGAGCATGTGAGGCAGCCTTGACGGTCCCCTGAGACCCTTGGAGGGTGCTGGAAGGGCGGCCCGGAATCGGGGCCTTGAGCGCAGGCTTGTCGGGAGCAGGGGGAGCCCCAGCGTGCGGGGCTCCGTGTCTCGGTGGCCGAGGCGTCACCCCACCTCTGTCTCGGATCCTCACAGACTCAGCTGCGCTGCTCTTCCTGGCCATGCCTATGCTCGCTGTGGGGGGCATCCTGCTCCTGATCACCAACCTGCAGGTGCGAGCCCGCCCCGGCCGAGGGTGCCTGGCAGGACCTTGGGGTGGGCGGGGGAGGCGCAAGCCCCTGCTGCTTTGGCGGCCTCTGATGGGGTGGGCCCCAGCCGGAGTGGCAGCTCCTGGTGTGGAGGGGGCTCTGCATACGAGGGCCTGACGCTTGCTGGGTGCACAGGAAGTGTTTCCACAGGCGAGTGAATGACTCGGGCTGGTCCTGTGTGTTCTCCAGATCGGGAACCTGTTCGGCAAACACCGCTCGACCATCATCACCCTGTACAACGGAGCATTTGACTCCTCCTCGGTGGTCTTCCTCCTCATCAAGGTAGAGGGTGGCGATCGCCCGCGTCCCCTGCCGCTGGCTGGGCCTTGGGGCCGGCCCCAGGCATCCATAATCAGCTTCTGGCGTAGAAGGCAAGAGCCTGGACCGAGACTCATTCTTAGAAATAAGTTTCAGCCCCGGATTCTTACCTGGACTCTTGGTATGGCACAGTGCACAGTTTATGGCAACGTAAACCTGGGCACTGCGCCCTTTTAAGCGTGCAGCTCAGCAGCCCTGAGTGCATTCGTGTCGTCCAACGGTCACCAGCACTCATCTCGGGGACTCTTCTCAACCCTGTGAGCTGAAGCTGTCCAGCAAGCAGCAGCTCCCCACCCCCCATCCACCTCCCCCTAGACCCTGACAACCACCATTATAATTTCTATTTCTGAGATTTTGGCTACTGCAGGTACCTGTGAAGTAGAATCACATAGTATTTTTTTTTTCTTTCTGTGACTGTATTATTTCATTTAGCGTCATATCCTCAAAGTTCAAAGTTCGTTTTAGCAGGTGTCAGAGTTTCCTTCCTTTTGAGACTGACTGCTGTTGTGCGTTCCACGGTGGTTTTTCCGCTCACCCGTGAAGGGGCGCTGGTTTGTGTCCCGCCTTTCGGATGTTGTGAGTAATGCTGGGGTGGGCGTGGCTGCTATACTGACCTTTCCCCTTTTGTTTCTGCAGCTGGTTTATGAGCAGCACTTCCTTATGACGGGCACCGCCATCAAGGCCTCCTTCATCTTCATCTCTGTCTGCAGTGCCTGGCATGTCGGGCGCACTCTCCTGCTGATGCCCCGGGGGCACATCCCTTACCCGCTACCTGCCAACTACCGCTACGGGTAAGGACTGTGAGCTGGGGACAGTGTGGCCAGAGCCCCTCCTCTGACCTGGAGTGGGAAGATGGTTTGGGACGGACATGGTTACAGTAGGGCAGAGGAAACCTTCCCTGGAGAAGAAGACCAGACCAAGGGTGTATCAGTTAGCTACTGCTACGTAACCAACGATCCCAAAACTTAAGGGCTTAAAGCCTTAGGCGTTTATTATCTGCCCAAGTCCAGGGGTAGCTGGCTAGTTCCACTGATCAGGGAGCTACTTGGATGCTCTTGACAGGACTTCTCACGCCTGTGATCGTCTGGAGGGCTAGCCGGGGGCCNACCAACGATCCCAAAACTTAAGGGCTTAAAGCCTTAGGCGTTTATTATCTGCCCAAGTCCAGGGGTAGCTGGCTAGTTCCACTGATCAGGGAGCTACTTGGATGCTCTTGACAGGACTTCTCACGCCTGTGATCGTCTGGAAGGCTAGCCGGGGGCCGGTGGGCCTGATGGCCTTACTCACAGGGGATTTGTCTGCTTATCTGGGGTGGCGAGGATATCTGGATCACATGGCTCGCATCCTCCAGCAGGCTAGCTGGTACTTCTTCACTTTGTGGTTTCAGGGTTCCAAGAGCATGCAGCAACACACAAGTTTTCTTCAGGTTTAAGGCTGGATCGGCACACCGCTTACTTACTTTTTTTTTAACAAATTTATGTATCAGTGTTCGTTTTCGGCCACGCTGGGTCTTCGTTGTTGCACGGGCTGGTCTCTGGTTGCAGGGAGCAGGCTTCTCACTGCCGTGGCTTCTGCTGTTGTGGAGCACAGGTCTCGGGCGCACAGGCTTCAGTAACTGCCGCCCGAGGGCTCAGAGCTGTGGCTCCCAGGCTCCACAGTCGTGGCGCCCAGCTTAGTTGCTCCGCGGCACATGGGATCTTCCCGGATCAGGGGTCGAATCTGTGGCTCCTGCATCGGCAGGCGGATTCTCCACCGTTGAACCCCCAGGGAGGCCCTGTGCATCACTTCTGATGGGTCGTCTTGGTTGAAGCCGCTCACGAGGCCAGCCCAGATTCAGGGGTTGGGGAAACAGAGCCACCAATTTCCTTTGCAAAGGGTAGAGAAGAGAGCAGGTGAAGAAACGGGGCCGTCTCTGCGTCCGCTCAGTACGAGCAGTGGCGTCGGGGACATTTGTTGGCGGCTCGCTTACTCTCTGGCGGCCCGGCATGCTCTCTGGTTTCATTTCACGGTCGTCCTTGGATGCGTGTCCGAATCTCCATCTTCCAGATCAGGACAGTGAGGCTCAGAAGAGTTAGGTCTTAGAAGAGTTAGCCACGTTGCCACAGCCAGGAGGAGGCGGGACTGGAATTTGAACCCACGCCGGTTCTACGCTTCCCACCCTTCTGTTGCTCTGTGTGTGGCTGCAGATTAGAACTGTCGGGATTAACTGGAGATGTTTCTAAAAAAGATAACGGGAGCCTGCCTTCCACGCCCGGACCTTCTGACTCAGCCGGTCTGGGCCTGGACGCGGGCGCTGGAGCTGCGAAAAGGTGATTCCGGTGGGCAGTGAGAGGGACCATTTCCCTTCTCTGCATCCCACAGGAGTCTCAGGCTCAGCTCCCAGTCCTTGGCTTGGGCTGATGGAGCTTCTGTTTCCACAGTCTCTGCTCCAGGGACAGCCCCCAAGAGGAGGACAAGAAGGCAGTTGAGTCCGAAAAGCTGGAGCTGCAGTCAAAGGAGTTCCTTTCCCCGAAGACAGGTGAAGCCTGCTGGCCAACCCATCTCTCCCCCCAGAACCTGGCCTTCCCCTGCGGCCAGCGCGGTTCGTCACCTCCAGAGCTTTGCCAGGGACTCAGGGCCAGAGAAGGTCAGGTGGCGAAGAGACCTGTAGGACCTTCCCGACCCCCTCAGCCGACAGGGGGTCCAGAGAGGGGCAACCAGCTTCATTTCCTCTCTCCTTTCTCTCCCCGGCTCCTTCCCCAGCGCACCGTAGCCCTGCTCTCCAGAGCTCAGTCTTCCACCCTTCGCCTTCCCTTGCCCGTCCGCCCCTAAGTGTGCCTTCTGTCCAGTGTCTGCAGGTCCTGTGGGTCAGCCCTCTCTCCCTGCCCCGTCTCCATCTTGCCTCGCTTTTCTCTCCTCTGTCTGTTTTGGGTCCTGGGTTACAGACGTCACAGAGCACTGCCGGCTGAGGTAGAACAGGAATAAGACCCTGGGAAGCTCACTGAAGGAAGGAAGGAAGGAGGGAGCTTGCCAGGCCGCATCCAGGCGGAGCCGAAGCAGGATACCCTTGGGGACCCCAGGGCCAAATCCTCGCCACTCCACCCCTCGAGGAGAACGGTCCTATTGGGCAGCCTGCTGTCAGACACAGAGAGCTTAGTCCACGGGCTCACCCGGACCGGACCGTGAAGAACAGGGCGGGGAAGATTTCTGTGGGAGACTCGGATGCTGGTGCTGAAAGAGGAGGAGGGATGCAGAGCCGCTGAAATCCTCGCTGTCCCCGCCGCCCCGTGCGGCGCCTCTGACTGTCTCCTCTCCTTGTCTGTCTTTTCCTCATCCTGCCTGAGAACAATCGGGAAGGTTGGTAGTGTGAGAAGCGTCCCAGTGTGAAGGGTTAGATAGTGCACAGCAGAGCATGGGAGAGCCGTGCCCCCGTGGCTGTGGTGCTGGGTTGTTGCACGGAGGTGGGGGTGTTGCCCTCGGAGAGTCCGGGGAGGCGAGAACGGGTGAGCTCAGAGCTCAGGTTCTCCCGATAAGACCTGTGCACCCAGTTCCCCTCCAATTTAATAGAAACTCTTGCCCAAATCTCCTTCCCCCCTCATCAGAGACCCCGGGACAGCAGCAGGCACCCGGCTCCTTCTGGAGCCACGCCTTCTCTCAGCGCTTTGCCTGGCACGTGGTGTGGCTGTCCGTGATACAGCTGTGGCATTACCTCTTCATTGGCACCCTCAACTCCCTGCTGGACAGCTTGGCCAGCAAGGACAGTGCGCTAGGTAGGTGGGGGCGCCGGGCGGCAGCCCCTCTGCGCATCGCCTCTGGGGACTTGGCCCCTTGTGTGGTGGGGCNGGTTACAGACGTCACAGAGCACTGCCGGCTGAGGTAGAAACAGGAATAAGACCCCGGGAAGCTCACTGAAGGAAGGAAGGAGGGGAGCTTGCCAGGCCGCATCCAGGCGGAGCCGAAGCAAGATACCCCTGGGGACCCCAGGGCCAAATCCTCGCCACTCTGCCCCTCGAGGACTACGGTCCTATTGGGCAGCCTGGCGTGAGGCGCAGAGCGCTTAGTCCACGGGCTCACCTGGACCGCGAAGAACAGGGCGGGGAAGGTTTCCGTGGGAGACTCGGATGCTGGTGCTGAAAGAGGATGAGGGGTGCGGAGCCGCTGAAATCCTCGCTGTCCCACGCGGCGCCTCTGACTGTCTCCTCTTCTTGCCTGTCTTTTCCTCATCCTGCCTGAGAACGATCGGGAAGGTTGGTAGTGCGAGAAGCGTCCCAGCGTGAAGGGTCAGATAGTGCACAGCAGAGCGTGGGAGAGCCGTGCCCCCGTGGCCGCAGTGCTGGGTTGTTGCATGGAGGTGGGGGTGTTGCCCTCAGAGAGTCCGGGGAGGCGAGAGCGGGTGAGCTCAGAGCTCAGGTTCTCCCGATAAGTGTGCACCGAGTCCCCCCTCCAATTTAATAGAAACTCTTGCCCGAATCTCCTTCCCCCCTCATCAGAGACCCCGGGACAGCAGCAGGCACCCGGCTCCTTCTGGAGCCACGCCTTCTCTCAGCGCTTTGCCTGGCACGTTGTGTGGCTGTCTGTGATACAGCTGTGGCATTACCCCTTCATCGGCACCCTCAACTCCCTGCTGGACAGCTTGGCCAGCAAGGACAGTGTGCTAGGTAGGTGGGGGCGCCGGGCGGCAGCCCCTCTGCCCACCGCCTCTGGGGACTTGGCCCCTTATGTGGTGGGGCGCTGAGCTCAGCAGGGCTCTGTGCTCCGAGGGAGGTCTGAGCCCGGGGTGCGGGCTGGAGGGTCAGGCAGGGCAGGGGTGGCTGGGTGCCTCCTCTGGAAGGCAGTCCTGAAGAGCTCTTGCTGCCCAATCCCTCTGCCCTCTGCAGTCAGCACCTACACAGACGCCTTTGCCGTGACTCAGTTCTTCGGAGTGTTCTGTGTGCCCTGGAACGGCCTGCTCATGGACCGGCTCAAACACAAGTATCAGGAGGAGGCGAAAAAGACAGGTGAGCCCTGCGCTCCAGAGGAGCAGGGAGCCAGCGTGTGGGAGGCTTTTGTTTTCCTTTGTTGAGATTTTTAGCGCTTTTTTTTTTTCCAGACTCAAAATATCTGTTATCGTCAATGTCTTTTTCTGGAAGGGCAACCATAAATTATTGTCAATTAGTGGTCTTTTTGGATAATAGACGGGGCACAGAATCTGTCATTTTCTGTGGTTTTTCTCTGAGCCACCGCACGGCTCTAATTCAGGATGAGATAGTATTCTTTGTGGTCAGATGATTTGTTTTTTTGTTTTGCAACTGGCGATAAACAAGGAACTAAGACCCTGGTGCTGGGCAAGATTGAAGGCGGGAGGAGAAGGGGAGAACAGAGGATGAGATGGTTGGATGGCACCACTGACTTGAAGGACATGAGTTGAAAAAGTTGCTGGAGCTGGTGATGGACAGGGAAGCCTGGTGTGCTGCAGTCCACGGGGTCGCAAAGAGTCAGACACGACTGAGCAAATGAACAACATGTTTTTTTGTTCCCTGAGGGTACACATTAAAATGTGTAGCTTGAAATTAAAGAAAGGAGGTTGGAAATTAACCACATCTATGACTCCTGTTTTTTCTTTTTTTTTTTTTTTTCCCCTTTCTGAATCTGAAGACTTTTTCACGGTTTTAACAAATTTCTCCCAACTTACCGTCATCTTTTAGCAGTGAAGGAAAGGCATTGTAACGATGGGTCTGAGTGGATTTGATTAGTAGTCCAAGCATTTGTTCTGGCTGAGGCATTATTGATGTGTCTGAGAGCATATTGCAAAACAAATTCAAGCAATTAAATGGAAGCGAAAAAAAAATCCATCAGGTGGCAAAAACAAAATTATTAAATGACTAGACGGTCATCAAGTGAAGCATCTTAATTAAATAAAGTGGAAAGTTTTTTTTTTTTTAAGGAGGTCTTGACTTGCGTGAAGGGAGTTTTTAGGAATAATCTATTTACTTGGCTGTGTTCTGTCTTACTTGTAGCATGTGGGATCCACTTCCCTGATCAGGGATTGAACCCAGGCCCAGGGCACTGGGAACTTGGAGTCTTAGCCACGGGACCACCAGCCAAGTCTCAAAGGGACCTTTCTGATGTGGGCAACCCCGTTCTTGAGCTCCGACAAGGATCCAGGCTTGTACACTGATGAGCCAGGATAGAATGTTCAACATATGGCTTTTGGGGAGGAGACAACAGATGAGGAATCCTGGGGAAGGTTTTCTAGATTTCAAGTAGTCTGTGGAAACCTTACTTCTGTGAGTTAGAGCTTTGGCAGCTGAGGAGACCAGAATCTGTTGTTTGGTGATGAGTTTGGGGAAACTTTCCCAGCCTCAACTTCCTTCTTTCATGAAAACTCTTTATTTTGTATTGGGATATAGGTGATCAACAATATTGTGATAGTCTCAGGTGGACAGCAAAGGGACCCAGCCATAGGTAGACATGTATCCATTCTCCCCCAAACTCCCCTCCCATCCAGGTTGCCACATGAGATGGAGCAGAGTTCCCATGCTGTCCAGCAGGTCCTTGCTGGTTCTCCATGGTAAACACAGGAGAATGTCCACATCCATCTATACTCCCTGACTATCCCTTCCCCCATCCTTCCCCCTGGGAACCATAAGCTTATTAGAGAGTATTGAGCAGAGTCCCCTGTGCTGTCCAGCAGGTCCTTGCTGGTTCTCCATGTTAAATACAGCAGTGTGTCCATGTCCATCCCAGACTCCCTGACTATCCCTTCCCCATCCTTCCCCCTGGTGACCATCAGGTTATTACGAGTTCCCTGTGCTGTCCAGCAGGTCCTTGCTGGTTCTCTGTGTGAAACACAGCTGTGTGTCCATGTCCATCCCAGACCCCCTGACTCTCCCTTCCCCCATCCCTCCCCACCCGGGAGCCATAAGTTCACTCTCTAAGTCTGTGAGTCTCTTTCTGTTTTGTAAATCAGTTCCTGCGTACCATTTCTCCTGAGATTCCACGTATCGCTGACATCATGCAATGTTTCTGCTTCTCTGTCTGACTTACTTCACCCAATAGGACACTCTCTGGGCCCATCCGTGGTGCCGCGAATGGCATTGTTTCATTCTTTTCGACGGCTGAGAAATATTCCGGTGTATCAGTATCCTTCTACTGTGAGATTAGATGATGTAAAGATCTTAGCTCTCATTGTGGTATACAGTTAGCATCTAATTAATAGCAATTGCAACTCTGATGACTGTCTTTTGGGTCCATGCTGCGGGGTGCAGAACGACCTTCCGAAGATGTCCACACCCTCCTCCCCAGAAGGTGTGAATATATTACCGTTTGTGGCAAAAGGAACTTTTCAGGTGTCAACTGGTTAAAGACCTTGAGGTGGGAAGCTGATTGTGGGGTGTCTAGGTGATCCCCATTGTAACGTATTTATTGTTTTGCCCAAAGTCCGAGTCCCCAAAACTGAGAGAATAAGACGTCCACAGCAATGCAATAACATAAAAGGAGTTTTATTTCTAGCTCGAGCTAGGGCTCAGGTCTCATCCAGCGCAATGGAATCCCACAAGAGCCCCAAGCCCTGAATTGCAACAGTATTTATAAGTTTTAGAACAAAGACAGGGAGTTGGCAAAGGCGGATTGGTTGCAAGGGTTTCTGGGCATCTACTAATTGGCTAAATTTTTGCATGCGCGGGCTTTCTTGGAGGCTGTCCATTATGTCCTGATAGGATCAAACCAGGCTATGGGGAACATGCTAAATGGTCAAGTCCTGGCACCCTCGGAAGATGATCTCAGTTCCTCCTAGGCAGTGACTCATCTTCTTGATAAATGGAACTCAGGTCTAAAAGCCTGTCATGGCGTATGTTAGGTCCTAACATTTATAAAAACAATGCTGTACTTAGTCGCTCAGTTGGGTCTGACTCTTTGCAACCCCAATGGACTGTAGCCTGCCAGGCTCCTCTTTCCATGGGATTCTCCAGGCAAGAATATTGAAGCGGGTTGCCATGCCCTCCTCCAGGGGATCTTCCCAACCCAGGGATCGAATCTGTGTCTCCTGAGTTGCAGGCAGATTCTTTACCATCTGAGCCACCAGGGAAACCCAAGAATACTGCACTGGGGGTAGCCTGTTCCTTCTCCAGGGAATCTTCCCGACTCAGGAATTGAACCCTTGTCTCCTGCATTGCAGGCGGATTCTTTACCATCTGAGCTACCAGGAAAGCCCCGACAAAAATGACCAGGGTCCTTGAGAAGCAAACACACGCTCCTCTAGAGTCTGCAGAAGGAAAAGACCCTGCTGAAGCCTGAAAGTTCAGCCCGGTAAAATCCATTTGAAACTTCAGACCCCCCAGAACTGTGACATAAAAAATGTGTGTTCTTTTAAGCCACCAATTGTGTAGTCATTTGGGCTTCCCAGGTGGCTCAGAATCTACCTTACAATGCAGGAGACACAGGAGATGTGGGTTTGACCCCCAGGTTGGGAACATCCCCCAGAAGAGAAAATGACAACCCACTCCAGTATCCTTGCCTGGAGAATTCCATGGACAGAGGAGCCTGGCAGACTACAGTCTGTGGGGTCACAAAGAGTCAGACACAGCTGAGTGATTAAACAAGAAAAACNATTCTTTACCATCTGAGCTACCAGGAAAGCCCCGACAAAAATGACCAGGGTCCTTGAGAAGCAAACACACGCTCCTCTAGAGTCTGCAGAAGGAAAAGACCCTGCTGAAGCCTGAAAGTTCAGCCCGGTAAAATCCATTTGAAACTTCAGACCCCCCAGAACTGTGACATAAAAAATGTGTGTTCTTTTAAGCCACCAATTGTGTAGTCATTTGGGCTTCCCAGGTGGCTCAGAATCTACCTTACAATGCAGGAGACACAGGAGATGTGGGTTTGACCCCCAGGTTGGGAACATCCCCCAGAAGAGAAAATGACAACCCACTCCAGTATCCTTGCCTGGAGAATTCCATGGACAGAGGAGCCTGGCAGACTACAGTCTGTGGGGTCACAAAGAGTCAGACACAGCTGAGTGATTAAACAAGAAAAACCGTACCCCACAGAGGGGAGTGGGTAAATCCTTGGGTAGGGTGAAATTACACATGCAGGGAGCCAACTATAAGTTACAGATGTTGCTGTTAAAGGTCAGCTTGAACCAAACCACCTCCTTGGCTTTTACAAAACAATGGCCCATTCATTGTTTATCGAGTCTTTATGTTGCACCCACATTGCCTTGGGCATTGCAGAGGCAGCTGTAATTGATTGCCCAAAGAAGCTTCTCCATCAATGACATTATCATGATTTAGGGGCGCTGCAGTCCGGGGGGTCACAAAGAGTTGGACACGACTGAGTGACTCAACAGCAAAGTTNCATTGCAGAGGCAGCTGTAATTGATTGCCCAAAGAAGCTTCTCCATCAATGACATTATCATGATTTAGGGGCGCTGCAGTCCGGGGGGTCACAAAGAGTTGGACACGACTGAGTGACTCAACAGCAAAGTTATTTGACTGTGTTGAGAGTCTTAGTTGTGGCAGGCTGATTGTTCACTGTGTCTTGGGCAATCTTTCCTTGCAATGCAAGGGCTTCGCTGCTCTGTGGTGTATGGGAATCTTAGTTCCCCGAGTAAGGACTGAACCGGCTTCAGCTGCCACCCCCGGAGCACCAGGTAAGTCCCTCAGGGACAGGACTATCCCATTCTACAGATTGGGAAAAAATCAGGTGCAGGGAGGTTAAATCTTGAGGCAACACAGACAGTAACTGGCAGAGACAGAATCGAACCCCATGAAGCTTTATCCNGTAAGGACTGAACCGGCTTCAGCTGCCACCCCGGGAGCACCAGGTAAGTCCCTCAGGGACAGGACTATCCCATTCTACAGATTGGGAAAAAATCAGGTGCAGGGAGGTTAAATCTTGAGGCAACACAGACAGTAACTGGCAGAGACAGAATCGAACCCCATGAAGCTTTATCCCAGGATCGGATGGCTAACCCCCTCATGACAAACCCACCTGCTCTCAAAAATCTAAACATGACCTGGGATTATGATATGGATGGTGATCATGGCTGTCATTATCTCCGTTGAATTTATTTATAATTAATGTGGCTCGTGTATCTTTTGAGGTGGCCCTAGTGGTGAAGAATTTGCCTGCCAACGTAGGAAACTCAAGAGATGGAGGTTCGATCCCTGGGTCGGGAAGGTCCCCTGGAGGAGGGCTTGGCAGCCCACTCCAGTATGTCTTGCCTGGAGAATCCCATGGACAGAGGAGCCTGGCGGGCCATGATCCATGGGGTTGCAAAAAGTCTGACACGACNTGGGCGTCCTGTCAGCCTCCTGTCTCCCTTTCGGTACAGGGGCCCCGGCCAAGACTGCTGCCCTGCGCTCGGCGGTGCCTTCACTGGCCCTGACGTCCCTGCTGTGCCTGGGCTTTGCTGTCTGTGCCTCCATACCGGTGCTCCCCCTGCAGTATGCCACCTTCATCCTGCAAGTAGTCAGCCGCTCCTTCCTGTACGGCTGCAACGCGGCCTTCCTCACGCTAGCGTAAGTGGGCTTGATGTGCGCTCCTGATAGGGGATCTCCCCGGGACAGAGGGAGGTGTGCTGGCGGCAGCGAAGTCAGGGGAGGAAACCCAGATGTGGTCGGGGAGGTGCACTGGAGGCTGTGGGAGGGGCAGAGCCTTCACTTCCGCGAACGCCCTTCAGGTCTGCTCCCCTCCGCCGCTGTGATCTGCCTGGCGCACTCCTGTTCACCCTCCAAAGCCCACTTCTGTTGCAGCTCTCCTCGGGAAGAACAGAAAGAGGGCTCTTTCTCCTTGTGGCGCTCTTCTTCTTCTTCTTCTTTTTGGATATTTTCTTGGCCCTGCCGCACTGCTTGCCAGATCTTAGTTCCCTGACCAGGGGTTGAACCCACACCCCTTTCATGGGAAGTGCAGCGTCTTAACCCACTAGACCACCAGGGAGTCATCAGTCTTGCTTCTGCTTGCGCATGCATCATTTAGCATATGGTGGGTGTGTCTGTGTCTTTTTCCTGAGGCCTCCCGGGGCCCAGCCTGTGTCTGGGGCCCTGCTGTTTTCCCTGGGTTGAGCTTGGGGCTGTCTCTGTGCTCTGTGGCTTGAAAGCCTGAGCAGAGGTGAAGGGGGGCGCCCTGTGGGTGTGGGTAAGTGCCAGGTGGTTTAAACTAGGGGAACGGGAGCAGGGGGCTGACCAACACCCATCAGAGCGAGGCCCCTCCGTGGAGCAAGGGTCCCCGAGCCTGCTGGAACCTCCTTTGCCCGCGCCCGCGCAGGTTCCCCTCGGAGCACTTTGGGAAGCTGTTTGGACTCGTGATGGCCCTGTCGGCCGTTGTGTCTTTGCTGCAGTTTCCCCTCTTCACCCTCATCAAAGGCCCCCTCCAGAATGACCCGTTATACGTGAGTACTGGGGGGCGGGGACCCTGGCCTTAGACTCAGATTGGGGCGACTTTGTCAGTCTCCAGCAGGGGTTGCCCCTGGCCTGGCCGGGGTGGCCTGGGTGTGGTTCCCACAGGAACTTTTCTGCACACAGCTACGTCCTGGGTCTTGCTTTTCCAAGAGGAGTCTGTGAGAAAACTCTATCGTGTGCCGGGCATCCCCGAAGCCAGAGGGTTAACATGGATGGCCTTCCAGGTCATCGGGGACTCTGCCGGCCTCAGTTTCTCCACCTGTGAAATGGTCACAGCGTTCCTCCTTGCCCTGCCCTAGGCAGGTGGAACGAAAAGTCACGTAATGTCCATCTCATAGGGCACCGTTAGGTCTGAGTGGGACGCAGAGGAGAAACCCGGTGGGATTCCGGGCCCTTCCCGGTGGTGGACTTGGCCTCAATGTCCCCTCCCCCTCCAGGTGAACTTGATGTTGGTGCTGCTGACTCTCCTGACATTCATCCACCCCTTCCTGGTGGACCGGGAGTGCCAGCGGAAGGAAAGCCCCGGTGAGGTTGCCTAGATCAGAAGCCCCGCCTTTGCTACCCCGAGGATGCGTCATCTTCCTCCCTGACGGAGGACCCCACATCCAGGAAGACTTGGCCCACCCAGGCTGCTTGTGTTAAGTAGCCGTTATTCCTTGCGTAAGACAAAAAGCCATACTCACCTGCCTGCCAAGACGGGAACAAAGGCACAGAAAGGCTTTCAGTGTCAGAGGCGGGAACAGCTGGCCCTGGCGGAGGCTTGGCCCGAGGCGGGGGACGGGATGGTTAGCTGCGTCTCCTGCCTCTCCGGGTGTGTGTGTCCCCGAAGCCCGAGCCTGCCCGGACCCTGTGCAGCGGATACGCTTCCCGGTGAAGGCTGAGGCTGTCCTGCTACTCAGCGTTCAGCAGTGGCACCCGGCTTGCCCCCAGCGGCCCGGAGGATGAGCCCAGGGGGAAAGAGAGGCGGGCGGGGCGGGGCGGGGGTCCGAGGTCTGCTGCTGATGCTGAGTGAGCTTGAACAGACCCTTCTCCCCTCAGAGCGCCGGTTTCCCATCTGTGAAAGGAGAGGGGGTTTGCAGTCGGCCTTCCCTCCAGCATTTGTGTTCCGCTGGAAAAAATCAAAAGTTCTTTTGAGTTTTTCATAAGATGTTATGGGGGGCGGAGATAACCTGAATGAACTTTTGGGCCAGTAGAAGGCTTTCAGAACAGTGTCAGCCCGGCCACCCTCAGAGCTGTGGGAACCACCTGGCCTGCTGGACCCAAGGGTCTCTGACGAAGCCTTTCGGGAGGTTTTCTTCTTCAAGAAGGGAGATGATTATTTACTTTGGGTAGGATATAAAAGCGTCCTCTGGGGGATGGTTTTTATAACACTGAGTTATGTCCTAAATCATTTCATTAAGAGAAATAAAGCTTTTCTGTCTAACACAACTGCTGCTCCCAGGCTTTGGGGCCGTGGTGGAGTGTGCATGTGTGCCTGTGTGTCCCAGCTCAGACCTGGCCCGGGGGCGTGGACGCGGGAGGTGTGGAGGCCGCTGGCTGTAGCCCCAGGCTGGGGGAGGAGCCTCAGACCTCAGGTCCAGCCACCTGGTCCTGAGGCCTGGGCTGGGGGTCCCCAGGAATCCCCTGCCTCCACCCCTGTTGCAACACATGCCTGCCCTCCCCCCCTCCAGCTGGACCCAGAAGGTCTGACCCAAGTGTCAGTTCCCCTCGCAGTAGCTGGGCAGGCCCCTGAGGTCCTTAACTGCTGGCTGCGGCGAGTCCTTTCCACCCTGGAGGGCACCTGTGAGAACCGAAGGTGGTCTCCACGGCCTGGCGTGTGCTGGGCACCCTGGAGCGTTCGTTTTACCAAGACTGGGGAGGAGATGGGTCGTTAAGGAAGAGGGGCTGAGGGACGGCCTGGGCGAGATGGGAGAAAGTCTGGAACACGCCCGGGGTTTGACTCCTCTCAGCTGGGAAAGGACTGAGGACTGAACTCCTGCCTTCGGTCAGTCCCTGATTACTGAGCTGTTGCGGGGTCTGTTCTAGGCACTGGGGCATCGAGAGAGGTGCCCGAGGATCTTGAAGCCAGCTCTTCTCTGAGCTGCCAAGGGCTAATCTTCCGGGGCCGGGCCTGGGTGTGCAGATGACGATTGCTGATAAATGCTTTCATCCGGTTGTCTTGCTCAAAAGCTTTCGGTGGCTCCCTGTGGCCCATGGGGTGGAGCCTAGATTCCAGCGTGGCAGTGTAGATGGTCGGTCAGCAACGTGATTCCAGCTCCCCGCTCCGCTCCTCGCTTCCTGGGGTCCAGCTCATCCCTGCGGGCCCAGGTGTGCACTCTAGCATCTGTGAGCCTACCTGTTCCTCGTGCCCAGCCCGTCTCTGCCAGGGAGCTCTGCTGGGTCCAGTGGGGTCCAGCTCGAAACGCTATCTCCTCTGAAAGCCTTTCTGCAGCTCTCAGCAGCCCTGAGTTCCCAGGCCTTGGTCATACCCTTCTTGGAGACTGGCCCCCACCTCCTCTCGTGGCCCCTTTTCCCATTTGGACAGAAAGGCCTGGGAGGCAGCCTCTGGGTCTCACCCCTGGCTCAGGGAATAGCGTCTGCTTGCCAGGTACATGGTGCCAGTTACTGCCTGCTGGAAGACTGATCACTGAATGAGTGGAGTCTTGTTCTGGCGTCAGCTTTAACGAGGGACAGAACAGGGCACATGGGGTGTGGTGGGGAGGGCAACAATTGACGGGGAGCCAAGGCAACCATCTCCGCATCCCAGCTCGGTCACCAGCGTGACCTTGGATGGACCACTGCTCCACCTCTCAGTTATTTATCAGTGTGACTGGGGAAACGGACCTGCCTTTCTGGACTGGGTTAGAAGTTAGGTCAGGTGCCAAGACACGGTGGGTACCTAACGGATCAAAGCTAGCATTACAGTTAATGTATTAAATTTTAAAACGACTGCCTCGTGTCCACCAACTGGTGAACGAGTTAATAAAATGGTATGACCACACAGTGGACTCTTGCTTGGTGATACACAGGAATGAGGCGACCACACGCATGAACCTTGAAAACATGCAAAGTGAGAGAAGACAGAGACCACGAAGGTGGTAAGATTTTCATTCAGATACGAAACATCCAGAACAGAAAAATGCATAGAGGCCTTCCCTGGTGGCTCAGCTGGTCAAGAATCCGCCTGCAACGCGGGAGACCTGGGTTTGATCCCTGGGTTGGGAAGATCCCCTGGAGAAGGGGATGGCTACCCCCTCCAGTATTCTGGGGTGGAGAATTCCATGGACTGTATAGTTGCAAAGAGCCGGACATGACTGAGTGACTTTCACGGAAGGGAAATGAGAGCTCTTAGGGCTGGGCACGTGAGCGGCTTCTCACTGACTCACCTTCCCCAGAAATCACCCGACTCTCTGGATAGAGATGTTCTCTGCACTTCCTGAGAGGTCCAGGCACTCTAATTTTTAGTAGCGGCTTACTGGGATAGAATGCACGTGCCACGCCAGCCGCCCATCTCAGGTGCGCAGCGCATTGCTTTTCAGTTGTACCACTGTGTCCATTGTCAACTTTAGAGCGTTTTTATCATCCTAGAAACCCTTCTGTGCGTTCCTCCTCAGATGTGATCAACCGCTCTTTGCAACAAGGAAGTGAGCTCGCCGGGGGGGTTCGCAAGGTTTGGTTCCGCTCAGGAGCAGGCGGGCAGTGCCACCCTGCTCTCTGCTGCCAGCCTCAGCGGACAGGGAGCACTGCAGGTGGGGTCCTCTCTGGGGCAGGGGACAGTCCACCTGGAGGGAGAGGAGGGCGCCTGCTGCGCCCAGGACAGGGACAGTGAGCGGCTGTGTGTGACCGTCTGCTCTCACCAGCAACTTGTGGCTGAGGGCAGCGAGGCTGTGACGGCAAGCTTCACCAGGACCATCCAGCTAGTGCCTTGTGGAGCTGCTGCTTTAGCCCACGTCCGGGGACTCCCTGGGTGCTCCAGTGGNGCCTGCTGCGCCCAGGACAGGGACAGTGAGCGGCTGTGTGTGACCGTCTGCTCTCACCAGCAACTTGTGGCTGAGGGCAGCGAGGCTGTGACGGCAAGCTTCACCAGGACCATCCAGCTAGTGCCTTGTGGAGCTGCTGCTTTAGCCCACGTCCGGGGACTCCCTGGGTGCTCCAGTGGCAGACTCTGTGCTCCCAGTGCAGGGGGCTGGGGTTCAACCCCTGACCAGGGAGCAGGGGTCCTACATGCTGCAGTGAAGGCCCTGCGTGCCGCCACTGAGACCTACTGCGGCCAAGTAGATTAACAAAACATTTAAAAAAAGACCCACCACATCTGTCTAACTCCTAAGGTCACATTCCTTTTGGGTGTGACCTTTACGTTCTAAGCCTATTTACGACCCTATCTAGGATGAGTCTGAGCCTTCATTCTTTCGAAGTCGCGTCTCTTCATATCTGTCTCATGGATTATTCGTTAAGCAGTTGGTGTCTTACTACCAAGCAAGGGGCTGCGTGCGCATCCAGACCCACAGAACAGTCATCACAGCTCGTCACCTCCCCTTGCTTCCCACTGAACATGGTGTATTCTTCCCAACTCTCCTCGCGGTGGCTCCTGTGGACCGCACCGGTTGAGAGCCTCCGGCTGCCCTGTGCCCACCCAGCGCTGTCGGGAGCTCTGCGGAAGGTGCACAGACCGAAGGTGGAGGGCAAGGCGGCTCGTGCCACACGCGNGGGCCGACTCGCCGGGACTGCGCTCAGGGCCCTCTGCGTTCCCTTTCCCGAGTCCAGGGTCACCTCCCAAGCCTGAAGGTGGAGTCAAGCTGTAGGAGCCGGGGAAAGGCTCTGGGTGTCCCAGACACGGACCAGCTGTGTGACCTCAAGGCACCCCTTCATCCCCGGAGCCTCAGTTTCCTCACCTGCGGTGGAGACAATAAACAGCACAGGGCTGGTGGGAAAGACGAGAGTGGACTCGGGGAATGAAACGTGGAGGCAGCTGGAGTCTCCACGACCCGCTTCCGGCTCTCCCTCCAGAGCTCGGGACTTGGCTCAGGGAGCCTCTGCTTCTTCCTCGGTACACTAAGAATACCAGTAGGATCGGGTCTGGGGTTGGGAGGATGAAGTGAAGTAATGACTTCAGAGCGNGAATGAAACGTGGAGGCAGCTGGAGTCTCCACGACCCGCTTCCGGCTCTCCCTCCAGAGCTCGGGACTTGGCTCAGGGAGCCTCTGCTTCTTCCTCGGTACACTAAGAATACCAGTAGGATCGGGTCTGGGGTTGGGAGGATGAAGTGAAGTAATGACTTCAGAGCGCTTGGAACAGGACGTCAACTGCCTTGCTTCCCGCAGGCAGGCACCCGCATGTTATCGGCAGCGTCTGTGATTCCCCGGGGGGCGACAGAGCGAGAACTCCAGGCCCGGGGGAGCCTGGAATGTCACCGCGTTGGTTCCGGGCGGAAACCAGCCCTCAAGCATTTGCGGGAACTCGTTTCTGTCTGACAAAGCAGGGCAGATCCTCTTAAATTGTGTGGAATGGGAAAGCTTCAAGACAGAAAAAAAAGAAAAGACTTTCTAACTATCCCAGATCTTAAGCCAATGAAAAATGTCAGCCTTCACATTCATTTCTTGCCCTCCTCTTTGCTTCTGCAGTAGTCAGCGCAGGAAATCTATGCGCACAGAGGTATTGGGTTGTGGATTCCTTCCGGGGCAAGGGGTCAGGGATGGCTGGGGTCCAGGTAGAAGTGCAGCCAGCCAGCCCTGCGCCTTCTCTCCTGTCCTCAGGCTGTGTGTTCTTGAATGGGTCACAGCCTCTCCCTGCTGCGGAGGATAAAGAGGCTCCAGGTGAAAAGCACTTGGTCCTTTCTCATAGCAGGTCCCGGAGCAATTTTTATTGTTAATATAGGCACAATATCACCTTAAAGGTCAAGTGCACGCTTATTTTTTTTTTTCTCTTAATATATATATTTTATTGAAATATAGTTGACTTACAATGTTTCAGGTGCATAGCAGGGTGATTCAGTGATGCTTACACACATATATTATTTTTGAAATTATTTTCCATTAACGTGCATGCTTTGGAAGTGAAACGGTTTTACTCTCCTTGCTTGGAATGCATCGAACCCAACCCATGGTTAGCTCCTGCAGTTCCTCCAGCTTTCCGCGCCCACCTCCCTTCTTTCCTTTCCAGCCTGTTACCCTGTATGGATTTTCATTGCACCAGGCACTTGTCTAGCATAGAGCTTGTTACAGTTGCAGTTTAATGTACAGATTAAAAAATAATAATGCAAGACTTCCATTAGTCTGGGAACTCCAGGTAGGCAGTAATTGTATCTTTTTTCCCCCCCTAATGATAAAGTTACCTTTTTAAAATAATTTTTAAGAAATCTATTTGTGTTTGGCTGTGCTGGGTCTTCCTGACTGTATTCCAGTAGTTGAGGTGTGTGGCCTCCGTGGTTGCAGCTCTTAGAGAGCTCCGGCTCAGGAGTGATGGCCTGTGGGTTTGCTCGTTCTGTACCTTGTGGATCTTCCTGGACCAGGGATCACAGCCGTGTCCCCTGCATCGGCAGGCAGATGTTTAACCACTGAGCCACCAGGGAGGCCCAATGACTGTGTCTTTTTTTACCCCTTGTATCCTCAGGGCTTTGCCCCCTCCCTGCCTGGCACAGAAGACTTCCCTTCTGGTTCAGCCGGTAAAGAATCTGCCTGCAATGAGGGAGGCCTGAGTTTGATCCCTGGGTTGGGAAGATCCCCTGAAGAAGGGAAAGGCTACCCACTCCAGTATTCTGGCCTGGAGAATCCCAAGGACTGTACAGTCCGTGGTGTTGCAAAGGGTCGGACACGATTGAGTGAATTTCACTACCTGGCACAGAATTGTTGTCGTTCAATCGTTCAGTCGTGTCCGACTCTTTGCGACTCTGTGGACTGCAGTGCGCCAGGCTTCCCTGTCCTTCACCATCTCCCGGAGCTAGCTCAGACTCACGTCCATCAACTCGGTGATGCCGTCCAGCCCGCTCATCCTCTGTTGTCCCCTTCTCCTCCTGCTCTCAATCTTTCCTAGCATCAGGGTCTTTTCAAGTGAGTTGGCACTTTGTATCAGATGGTCAAAGTCTGGAACTTCAGCATCAGTCCTTCCAACAATGAATATTCAGGGCTGATCTCCTCTAGGATGGACTGGTTGGATCTCCTTGCAGTCCAGGGGATTCTCAAAAGTCTTCTCCAGAACCACAGTTTGAAGGCATCAGTTCTTCTGCGCTCAGCTTTCTTCACAGTCCAACTCTCACATCCATACATGACCACTGGAAAAACATAGCTTTGACTAGATGGACCTTTGCTGGCAAAGTAATGTCTCTGCTTTTGAATATGCTGTCTAGGTTTGCTGTAGCTTTTCTTCCAAGCAGGTACACAATAGAGGTTCAAGAAATACTGGATATAAGAGACACAGGAAGAGAGAGAGGCAGAGAGATGGAAGGAAGGAAAAAGGCCGGGAAGGAAGGAGTGGCTGTAGCACCCTGAGATCTCTGTTCGCCATTGGCAGGGACTTGCTTGAGGAAACTGCAGGACGGCTTGAACCGGGAGGCTGTGGAGAAGGTTGAGGGTGTCACGTTGGGGAAACGGATGAAATCATTGTATATTTTATGACAAGACAAGAAAGAGTGAAGCATAAAAAACTGAAAACTTCTCTCCTTGCGCTTGGCCTCCCCCCTCTGCTAGTGAAGATGTGTGTTGTGTGTAGGCATTAATTGGACCGCCTGAGGAGACAGCATTCCTTCTTAATCTCACAAAGAGTCATAGCTCCTTAGGCGATAGCCTTCCTTCTTAAACTTGGAAGAGGTCCCAGGGGCCTCTATACAGGTAGACATGCTCACTCTATGTGTAGATCTGGATTGTGCAAGCTGTCACTGAAAGTGAAAGTGTTCATCTCTCAGAAGTATCTGACTCTCCGTGACCCCACAGACTATAGCTCGCCAGGCTCCTCTGTCCGTGGGATTCTCCAGGCAAGAATACTGGAGTGGGTTGCCATTTCCTTCTCCAGAGGATCTTCTGAACCCAGGAAAATCCCTACATGTTGTGGTAACTTCCACTGTACAGCAAAATGCATCAAGGAAAGGGCACTCTAGACAGATGAAATGGTGTCTGAGAGCTCATGGTATATTTGGGAAATAGCAGGGTTCTCAATATGATGGGAGCAGAGTGTGTCTGTGTGCACCTGTGTGTGTGTTTGGGGAGATGAGGTTGTAGGGCAGTGACTCAACCAGCAGGTTGTTCTGCCCCCCAGGGGGACATTTGGCAATATCTGGAGACATTTTTGATTGTTCCAACTTGGGGGGAAGGTACGACTGGCATTTAGAGGGTGAGGGCATTGCTGCTAAATCCCAATCTGGCACAGGATAACACCTCACAACAAAGAATCCTGTCCCCAATGTCACAAATGCTCAGGTTCAGGTCAGGAGAGGACAGATCAGAAAGACAGTATTTGTCAGAAGTACTTGAGAAGTGTTTGTGTTTTAGGAGCTCATTTTAGCAGCATCCAAACAATGTATCAGAGATGGGAGTAGGTTATNATTGTTCCAACTTGGGGGGAAGGTACGACTGGCATTTAGAGGGTGAGGGCATTGCTGCTAAATCCCAATCCGGCACAGGATAACACCTCACAACAAAGAATCTTGTCCCCAATGTCAAAAATGCTCAGGTTGAGGTCAGGAGAGGACAGATCAGAAAGACAGTATTTGTCAGAAGTACTTGACAAGTGTTTGTGTTTTAGGAGCTCATTTTAGCAGCATCCAAACAATGTATCAGAGATGGGGGTAGGTTATAGGAAGAGGAGGAAGGAAAAGTGATTTGAGAGCCATTGACGTGGTCCAGGTGAAAGGTGGCCAGTGGTTGGCCGGAAGATGAGGTGGGGAGGAGGTCCAGGTGAAAAGCGGCCAGCGGATGGCTGGAAGAAGAGGTGGGGAGGTGGTCCAGGTGAAAGACGGCCAGTGGTTGGTTAGAAGAGGGGCGAGGAGGTGGGACTGTGCGGGGAGACAAGGTGGTTAAGGTGCTGAGACTGTGGATGTGTGGGTGATGGAGAGGGTGGGTGGAGGACGCCCCGGGGTCTTGGCTTGGGGGTGTGAGTGCAAGGTGATGACTTCTCCAGAGGGAAGGACCACACGAGGAGGAGCAGGTTTGTGTAGGGGTGTGTATGTGTGTGTGTATGTGTGTGTGTGTGTGTGTGTGTGTGTGAGATGAGTCAATTGGACGTGTGTTGAATTCATAACACATGTGGGACACCCAAGTTGGAAAGCTTACTGGGTGACCGGATATGTGTCTGTAGTTGTGGACTAGACCTGGTGAGTGGCAGGTCCGGGGCTGGAGAGGAAGATTTGGGAGTGATGAGAGTATATGTGTTGCTGCCTGAGACACGGGGGTAGATGGGCTAACCCGCAGAGCCGGTATGGAGTTAGGAATGAAGGGCACCAAGAAGCCAGGATGGCCAACATTTAACTTTCTGGAAGAGGAAGAGGAGCCCCTCAACAGAAGCTGGGAAGGAGTGGCTAGAAAGGCTGTTAAGAAAAGATGCTGTTTTTAAGAAGAAGGAAGTAAAGAGATATCAGGCCCCGCAGAGGTCGGGTAGGACAAGAACTGAAGAGTGTCTGTTGGGTTTGGCAACCAGGCAGCCAGTGGGGACCTGGGCAAGAGCAGTTTCTGTGGAGTGTCGCAGGGTGGGCAGATACCAGAGGAATTTGGTAATATAGTGTAAGGGATCGGGGGGTTGAGTTGCTGGCCAGTTAAGTCTACACTATGGCCTTCCCGGATAGCTCAGTTGGTAAAGAATCCCCCTGCAATGCAGGAGACCCCAGTTTTATCCCTGGGTCAGGAAGATCCACTGAAGAAGGGATAGGCTACCCACTCCAGGATTCTTGGGCTTCCCTTGTGGCTCAGCTGGCAAAGAATCCACCTGCAATGCAAGAGACCTGGGTTTAATCCCTGGGTTGGGAAGATCCCCTGGAGAAGGGAAAGGCTACCCAGTATTCTGGCCTGGAGAATTCCAGGGACTATATAGTCCATGGGGTCACAGAGAATTGGACATGGCTGAGCGACTTCCACTAAGTCTACACTGCTCATTGGAGGAGCTCGGTTTTGGTGCAAAGAGAATTCACATCATTCTTTGACTTAACCTCCAGGAAACCCCAAAGCACCCACATGCTGGCTCAAATCCCAGCAGTGCTGTGCCTTGTTTCCTAGACGAGCTTCTCCTCTTCTGCCTCTCCTGTCCGGTCTGTCAGTCTTCCAAAGCCAAGTCCAAGGAACACCTTTTCAGAGAAGCTCTCTCTGCCTGCCCTTGCCCTCAGTACAACTCTGGTCGTGTTGCTGAAAGCGGGCTCTGGCTGCTTACCGCTCAAACGCCAATAAACAGGCCAGGTTGGAGGGAAGGAAAGCTTGCTTTATTTCAGATGCCAGCAACTAGAGGCATAGGACAGACATCAGTCCAGAGGCTGACACCTCTGCCCCTCAACAGTCAGGGGGGCAAGAGCTTTTGCAGACACAGGGAGGGGGCTACATGCAGAAGCAGCACAGCCAGCCCTGACGGTCGCCTTGAAACTGGGCCTCGGTGGTCTGACCAGCATCTGGGGTGTTTTGGCTACAGTTAGTCTTCAGTTCCAGGGTCCTCTCGTTTCCGTTCTGAGGTCAGTTCTCAGAGCTGCGGCAGAGTTTTCACGGCTGTGGTCCAGTCATCATGTATTACCTTCTCCGCCTTGGGGAGGGGAGTGTCTCAGTCTCTGCAAGGCAGCTCCCAGGATGCTGCTTGGAATGTCGCCCACGGCCCCTGGGAAGGAACCAAAGGTCCTTGACGACGCTTAATGAGTACAGTATTATTCTTTGATTTCCTTTGTTTCTGCCTTTTCTCACTTCTCCCACTAGACTCACTCTGTGGCTCAAGTTTTTTTCCAGAGACAAAAGGCAGGCTGAGGACATGGGGACAAGGACCACAGGGGTCCTGGTCTGTGTCAGTAACACAGAAAATTGGTGTCTTCCAGCTCCTGCAAGCTTTATCCTTCTGTGTCCACTTGGTACAGGGCCTTGTTTTACTAAGAGATTCGTTTTGTTTGTCTTGCTTTATTGGCTACATTAGGCCTCCCTGAGATTAGAGACTCAGAATATTTATTGAATGTATGAATGTATGATTCGGCGCTCAGAACCTGGCCCACAATAGTGTTCATGGCAGTTGGGGCTCAGAAAGACACCTGTGGAGTTCAAATTAATGGACATATACTCTGATCTTAACTTAGCTGGACCTTCTCCAGGAAGTAAATTTCAAGATGGTAAATCAACTAATCGAAAAACTCCTTCTATGACCTGGGTAGAATTCTAGACAGTGAGTAAGAAAGACAAGGTCCCTGTTCTCTTGGAACTTTTTTCCTCCAGGGAGAGACAGATAATAAACAAGAAACCAGCAAAAGAGCAGGAGTGTATCTCTGAGCATGAAGTGTTAGTCGCTCAGTCGTGTCTGACTCTCTGCGACCCCATGGACTGTAGCCCACCAGACTCAGGCTCCTCTGTCCATGGGATTCTCCAGGCAAGAGTACTGGAGTGGGTTGCCATTTCGTTCTCCGTATCTCTTTGGAGGAAATAAATGAATGATGTGGATCAAAGTGACTAGGTATGGGAAGTGTGCTGGGCAGGCGTCTTTAGAAAGAGTTCTCTGAGAAGGCAGCCTCTGAGCTGAGCCTGCTGGATGAGAAGGAGGGAGCATCAAAGCTTCAGCTTGGCCAAAGGGGCAGAAATCAGTGTGACAAGGGTCACACACACCAGGGTGGCTGGACAAGTCGATGGATAGAGGGCCTTGCCGGCGTGGTCATGAGTCTGAATTGATTGCTGGTGCAGAGGCAGCACGTTGAATGGGAAGCATGGGCATGGTGCGCTTGAGTGTACATTATCCAGTGAGGTGGCTTGGGCTAGGGAGGGGGCCGAGGAGATGGAGAGAGACAGATGGCCTGGGGAGGCATCCAGGTGGAAGCTGGGTAGGGGGGATGGGTGCTGACCGCAAAGACATTCCTTCCAGCCTTGCTGTGTGCCACAGTCCCTGGGAGAGCAGCTGCCTGGAGGGCAAGGGGGCATTATCTCACCTTGGGGGCAGGAAGAGCACTGGACTTCTGAGTCCGGTCCGGGGCACTTTTCATATCTTAGGCATGGACACTGGACTGGGTCATTTCTAAGGATCCTTCAAACCCTAGCATTCTTGGTCTACGTCGGTTGCTGAAGCTTTCAAATAGGGAAGTGTCAAAGGAGTTGTGAACCAAGGTTGATTTCGCAGGGCAACGGCCTGGATCGCTATCTCCTGGGCTGCTCACTCCTGGGGTGATGTTAACCCGTTCCCCACCTCTTACCTGCCCCAGGGGGATGTTGGCTGAGTCTAGGCAGCGGGCAGTTGATCAGCCCTGAAGTTCCGGTTCCTGCCCTTCATTGCTTCTCTGAGGGGGGGACTTGGAGCTGGAGGAGGCTGACCAGCTTCTCATGGTCTGAGGGGAAGGGAGCTGGGGCCTCTGGCTGGACTCAAACCTCTCTTCCTCCCTGTTCATATCTCCTGACTCCTCCCTGGGTTCTTTGGGAGGTCCACCAGCCAATTTGTTTGGGGTGCTCTCCTATGCCTATCAGCACCGCCCCCCCCACCCCATCAATGGTACCAACTGTAAATTTCATCCTGAGAAGGAAATAGGCCTTGAAGGTTGCATGTGACTTCTATGCCGTATAACAATTGGCACAAATTTAGTGACTTCAAACAACATATATTAGCTCACAGTTCTTGGGTCAGAGGTGTGGGCATGGCACTGTTACCTGTCCAAGCTCGCTTTGCTTGCCACGCAACAGGCCAGCGAATCTGAGAGACAAGGTGTGGAGGCAAGGAAAAGACTTTAGTCTAGTCGGGAAGCCGGCAGGCGGAGAAGATGGCAAGCTAGAGCCTCAGAGCAGCCATCTTATTGGAGTCTGGATGCCAGGTTCTTTTATAGAGATGAGGGGAGGTGGGGACGCGAAGTAAAAAGGCCAGGGACCTTGCGAACTTCTCCCACAATGGCGAGCCTCAGGCAGGGGATGTGTTAGTTTCTTCCATCCCGCCATCCACAGGTGGACACGGTCCTGAACAAAGACACTTTAAAAGTCAGGTGGAGGGGCAGGGTTCTCTGAGGCAACTCATGCTGTATGAGTATAATAACAAAAGCAATGAAAAGCAAGTGAGAGGAACAGTTCCAACCTGAAGTCAGAATTGGCTTCTTCCCTGCAATAGCATGGACCACCCTAGAGGAGATCAGTCCTGAATATTCACTGGAAGGACTGATGCTGAAGCTGAAACTGCAATACTTTGTCCACCTGATGCGAAGAATTGACTCACTGGAAAAGACCCTGATGCTGGGAAAGATTGAAGGTGGGAGGAGAAGGGGACAATAGAGGATGAGATGGTTGGGTGGCATCACCGACTCAGTGGACATGAGTTTGGGCAAACTCCGGGAGCTGGTGATGGACAGGGAGGCCTGGCGTGCTGCAGTCCATGGGGTCGCAAAGAGTCGGACATGACTGAGCACCTGTATGAACTGAACTGAACTGCAACAGCACGGCTGCATAGTTTCAGCTCCTGGGTCCCCCAAGGCTAGAATCAAGGTGTTGGCTGAGCTGTGTTCTTATCTGGTGTTCAGGGTCCTTCTGCAAGCTCACGAGGTTGGAGCAGAATTCTGTTCCTGGCTGGCTGGGAGATGCAGCTACTCCACATTGCTTGCCTTCCATCCTCAAAGCCAGCAACGGAGAACCTCCCTCGAGGCGAATTCCAGTCGAGTTTGTAATCTCTGACTTTAGAAAGAGCCTACTCCCTTTAAACGGCACGCAAGCCTCTTTAGGTTAGACTCCTCCAGGTTGTTCTCCCTTTTATAAGATCTTTAAAACACAGCACAATCACAGGAGAAAAATACATCCTATAGACGGCCCCAGAGATTATTCAGCATGTGTGCCCGGGGGTGGGAAGAGGATCTTGGGGGACATCTTAGAATTTCAATCACAAGAGCCAAGAAGGACATTTTTTGGTGGAGAAGTTTGGTGGTATAATTCCTGGCAATTTGAGGACAAACTATCCGGTAAAGTTAGCACTTCCTTTGCCTTTTGGGAGGACATGAAACAGTCTCATGGAAGGCGTGGAACATCACTCCGTGTATTGTCGCTGATGGCAGAGTTCAAGGCCCCTTGAACTCATCTGTAGTTTCCAGGTTGATACACCCTGGGGCAGGGTGTGGGAGGGTGCAAGCCTGAAGGCAGCTGAGCAGAGTGAGCAGGGTATACGCCACTGCAGGGCTTTCTATGTTCATGCGTCAGTCGTGGGAGGGACGTAAACCAGACTTGATAGGTACTGGCCGCTGTGCCCAAGCTGACCTCTGCTCAGTGGGCCCTGTTGGTCCATGTGCACGCTGGTGGCAGCGAAGACCCCTGAGTACCAGGGCTGCCCCTGGGCAGGCTGTCCTAGGGCTGTAGCAAGTTCTTCCACGAGCCCGAAGCTGGGATGAGTCCCCGAGAATGAGACCAGGAAGGATGAAACACAGGGGAGGGAAGAGGTTCTGCTAGGACCCCCCTCCCCTCGCCCCCATGGCTATACTGTTATGGAAATGGATGACTGAGGCTCTTTAGGGCCATCCAAGCTCTGTAGTAACTTTGGGGCTGGAAAGGGGGATTCCTAGGACTCGGGACCTGCAACATTGGCCTGACACTTCTTGGGGGAAGACTGCAGGCCCAGGCTCAAAGGCACAGGGCCCCAAGACCTCTGGCTCTTTGCTCCATGAAATCCAGGTGTGCTGAGCCACGCACCACAGCCAGAGAGCAGCCCCACTCGCCACAACTAGAGAAAAGCCCCTCAAAGCAATGAAGACCCAGCACAACCAAAAGTAAATCAATTTAAAAAATACTTTAAAGAAAGGACCAGTCAGATAAGTAAATAAATAAAAATAAATATTAAAAAAGATCCCCCTTCCCTACCCCACTGCCCCTGCTGGCCCAAGAGCCGGAAGAAGTGGGGCCCCAGAAAGCGGAAGGCAGGGAGGGGGCTCAGCAGCTCCCAGCATGCCTGCTGCACATGCGCGGCGCCTCATCCCCAGCAAGGTCGTTCCCAGCATGCCCGCTGCACATGCGGGGTGTTTCATTCTCAGCGAGGTCACTGCTGTTATCCCCAGTTTCTGAACAACGAAAATGAGGTACAGAGAGGTTACAAAGTGTCCAGGGTCACACAGCTTTTAACTGGCAGAGTCACAATTCAAACTTGGGACTGTCTGACTCCAGAACGCACACTCTCAGCCACCGCTTTGTACCTCCACTGGATGTTGAGGAAATGGACTTTCTATGGTCGCTAAGCTGTGGATTTCAGACTGTGGATTGTGTAACCTCAGGGCACAGATGCCAAGCCACCAACTGGGCTCTAAGAGTCTGCTCCATCCTGTCCTTGTCTGATTGCAATAACTCTGTCCATACATGTGCAAAGTGGTCCTGCAGGGGGGCCTGGGATGGGGGTGAGCAGAACACAGCTCAAAGCTCCTGTTTTGCCTGCAAAAAGGATCTTCATGACCCAGATAACCACGATAGTGTGATCATTCACCTAGAGCCAGACATCGTGGAATGTGAAGCCAAGTGGGCCTTTGGAAGCATCACTAAGAATGCAGCTAGTGGAGGCGATGGAATTCAAGTTGAGCTATTTCAAATCCTAAAAGATGATGCTGTGAAAGTGCTGGACTCAATATGCCAGCAAATTTGGAAAACTCAGCAGTGGCCACAGGACTGGAAAAAGTTAGTTTTCATTCCAGTCCCAAAGTAAAGCATTGCCAAAGAGTGCTCAAACTACCACATAATTGCACTCATCTCACACACTAGCAAAGTAATGCTCAAAATTCTCCAAGCCAGGCTTCAAGAGTACGTGAACTGTGAACTTCCAGATGTTCAAGCTAGATTTAGAAAAGGCAGAGGAACCAGAGGTCAAATTGCCAACATCCACTGGATCATTGAAAAAGCAAGACAGTTCCCGAAAAAATCTGCTTTATTGAGTATACCAAAGCCTTTGACTGTNAAAGTAATGCTCAAAATTCTCCAAGCCAGGCTTCAAGAGTACGTGAACTGTGAACTTCCAGATGTTCAAGCTAGATTTAGAAAAGGCAGAGGAACCAGAGGTCAAATTGCCAACATCCACTGGATCATTGAAAAAGCAAGACAGTTCCCGAAAAAATCTGCTTTATTGAGTATACCAAAGCCTTTGACTGTGTGGATTACAATAAACTGTGGAAAATTCTTAAAGAAATGGGAATATCAGACCACCTGACCTGCCTCTTGAGAAATCCATATGCAGGTCAGGAAGCAACAGTTAGAACTGGACATGGAACAACAGACTGGTTCCAAATAGGAAAAGGAGTATGTCAAGGCTGTATGTTGTCACCCTGCTTATTTAACTTATATGCAGAATACATCATGNGTTGCAAAGAGTCAGACCTGACTGAGTGACGAACTGAACTGAGGGGAGGGTTGCACTGGGTCTTTGTTGGCATCTCCAGGCGTGGTGTGGGGGCTTCTCTCTAGTTGTAGCACGTGGGCTCTCTGGGGCACATGGACTCTGTAGTTGCAGCTCATAGGCTTAGTTGTGGTATGTGGGATCTTAGTTCCCCAATCAGGGACCGAACCCAGACACCCCCTGCATTGGGAGCGTGGAGCCTTATCACTGGACCACAGGGAAGTCCCCTGTTTTGGCTCTTGCTGAGTCATCCTGTGATTCCTGCATCTGTCCCTTTAGCGGATGCAGAGAAAGGATGCCTCCATCCTTGGCTCAAGATGGGAGGTATGGGTCCCTGATTTTCCCACCCTTTCCGATGTGTACACTATTGACTTTCGTTTGAACTGTGGTATTGGAGAAATCCCTTGGACTGCAAGGAGATCGAACCAGTCAGTCCTAAAGGAAATCATTCCTGAATATTTGTTAGCATGAATGATGCTGAAACTGAAGCTCCAATACTTTGGCCACCTGATGCAAAGAGCCGACTCATTAGAAATGACCCTGATGCTGGAAAAGATTGAAGGCAGGAGGAGAAGGGGACGACAGTGGATGAGATGGTTGCATGGCATCACCGAGTCAATGGACATGAGTTTGGGCAAGCTCCGGGAGTTGGTGATGGACAAGGAGGCCTGCCGTGCTGCGGTCCATGGGGTCGCAAGGAGTCGGACACGACTGAGCGACTGAGGAACAGCAGGGAAGGAAAGGGCCCTGTCTGCACATGTGCCAAGGTCGCCCCGCCTGCACCTCTCGCTCGTGTCCTTTCTGCCTGGATCTCGTGTTCCCCTCCCTTCTGTTCACTGTTAATGCGTCCAGATGAGCATCAGCTCCTAATTTCCCTGGAGCCTTCCCCTTCCTCTTCCACTATGGAATTTCTTCAGCATCAGCGGAGAGTACTTAGCTTGGGTCTTAATCTTTCTCCTCTTGTTTAACCTGGATGTGTTTCCTCTTACCAGCCAGACTGTAAACAAACTGAGGGCAAGGATTATACTTTGCTGTGATTTTGTGTGCACCTGGATGGATGGCATGATTTCTGACATATCAAGCACGGGAAAGGGAACAGAAATTTGGTGCCAGGGAGAACTGAATTTGAATTCCAACCCCGCTCTTCGCCTGAACAATGTATTTAACCATCCACTCACTGAACATTCTTTACTGAGGACCTAGTACGTGTAGGCACTGTACGAGGCACCAGAGATACAAGCATGAGTAAACAATGTGGTTTCTGCTCTTCTGGAGCTTATAGCTTAGAACGGAGATAGATGTTAACCCACTAACCAGACAATCTCTCAAAAAAGAGAAAATGACTAACTCCAGCAGGCACTCTGAAGTTCAAGCACATGGAGTTACAAGAGGGTACGTAGAGGGCCTAATGGGAGGGGAGTGCAGAGTGAGTCAGGAGCCACACTGAGCCTTGGTCTCCTCACCTGGACAATGGAGGTGTCAGCCACCTAGCTCTCTAGGCTGTTGTAAATGAGGTAATATATGCAATGCGCAGTGGTTTAAAATGAGCAGTCTATGTTACCATAATGAAGGCTGGTAGGCTGACCAAGTGAGTCATTAAGTTCTTTTTTTAAAAAGCTTTATTGTTTTCAAATTAATTGTTGTGTACTGTTATCCGTTTTTTGGTTGCCCTGGGTCTTTGTTGCTGAGTGCGGGCTTCCTCCGGTTGTGGGGAGCGGGGGCTGTTCCTCCTTGCGGTGCGTGGACCTCTCAATGTGGTGGCTTTTCTCGCTGCAGAGTATAGCTCCAGGCACAGGGGCCTCAGTACTGGTGGTGCGCGGCTTAGTTGCTCTGAGGCTTGTGGAATCTTCCTAGACTACGGATCAACCCCATGTCTCCTGGCAACTGGATTCTTATCCACTGTACCATCAGGGACGTCCTAATTGAGTGGTTACACTCTCCAGGAAGTGGGGTCAGGCAGAGGCGAACATATCCTGTGCTCAGACAGCCCCATGACTATGATTCTCAGATACATTTCCCATCAGAAGAGTCAGCTGGGAAGCTTTTTGAAAGGGCACACATGCCCTCCACTCTAGATCTATCAGGCAGTTGAAATGTCCCAGGGTGGGATTTGTGTATTTCACAAAGTCATTGCTAAGGCCTCTTGCAACATTTCAGAGGGCGCACACACAGATCGCAACCACTGAGACACACACAGCTATAACAGGAAGGCAGCCAACCAGCTTCCCTCTCTTCCTGCTACTCCCAGAGGCCACCAAGGGGAACAGGCCAGTTTGGATCTGTTCAGCGTGGCAGCTCCACGGCCTCTGGTTATATAAAGGAAACTCACAGACAGACAGTTGCATATGGTTTTTCCTTTGTAAAAGTATTGAAACGGAGCAGGACCATATGGCCCTTGCCCCACGCCCCCCATTCCACCATGTCATCTGCCTGCCTTTTGCATGTGGAAACTTTTAGTCAGAAAATAAAAGTTCAATCAGAAAAGTGAAAAATGCTGAAACAAAGGAAGAATGTGAGGAGAATAAATAACAATAATGTAGTCATTAACCATAGTCAAGGACTTTTAGTTCTTTCTCAAGGGCTACAGGTCATATTCTGAGCCATATCCCATGAGCTGTCTTACTGACACTGAAACACCAGGTGGAGAAGTTAACTACACAGTGACCGGACTGTACCCAGGACACGAGCGGCCACAGTTCTGATAACTGGCCTCAAAGAAATGGGAACAAGTGCACCCCGGAACTGAAGATTAACTGTAGCTAATACAAGCAAGACGACGCTGGTCAGACTGCCGATGAGCGAGCTGATGACTGGCTGGGCCGACTGTGCTGCTTCTGTGCGTGGCCCCCTCCCCGTCCCGTGTCCACAAGGGCTCCCAGGCCCCGCTTGTCAGGAGCCGGGGCCCACACCGGCCTTCCGACAACAGCGCTCTCGCTAGACTTCTTTCTCTGCACTTTGCTGTTCTCTTTCCGCATCACAATACAGCATACACGTCTCTTCAGGTTACAGATGAAGGTCCGAATCTTCCTTTAAGAGTCACATTGGGAGTTCCCTTGTGGTCCAGTGGTTAGGACTCTGCCTTCCGGTGCAAGGGTGCAGATTAAATCCCTGGTCAAGGAGCTAAGATTCTAACTAGCTGTGTGGCCTTGGGCAGTGCCTAAGGCCCTCAGATGAACGTGAAGATTAAGGGAGCAGGATAAGGTTGCAAAAGCCTTACTGAAGCGCAGCAGCGGGATGGTGGTGGAGCTTCAGGAATGTTATGTCCAGACTTCCAGCCCCTTGGTTAAGACTCTGAGCTTCCCCTGCAGCGAGTGCGGGTTCCATACTTGGTTGAGGAACTAAGACTCCGCCTGCCTCCTGGCAAGGCCTAGAAACCTGTTTCCAGTTTCAGATCAGGCAGGCATCACCGTGATGACTGAGGATGTCCCTGAAGTCACTGGGGTGTCTTTGCCCAGGGTCACCTTAGGGGAGGGGCCGGCCAGAGGGGTGGGATTACAAGGACAGAAGGACAAGGGTAGGCAGGCGGATTAGGAGCTGGAAGGCCTGTCTGACTTGTCATGTGGTCTTTGGCAACTTATTTCAGCTCTCTGAGATGCTGTTTCCTAATGTGTGAAACGGGGACGTTTACATGAAACAGCAACCGAAAAGTGTATCATGGCGCTGATTCGCAAAACCAGCTGATGTTATTGGTCATCCCAACTGCGGCGTGAAATGGTGTCCTTGGCCTGGGCCCAGGACTGGGACAATAATGGAGGGATGCCTAGCTCTCCACTCTTCCTCCAAAGGGAGTCTTCAGTTTGAAATCCAAGGACCAGGTTTTCCCTCTCTGGAATTAACCAATCCTCCCCAACCCCAAGTCAGGTAGATAAGCGGAGGGTTGGGTCCATTGGCCCGGGAGATAACGGCTGAGACCGTTACTCTGCAATCAGCCCAGAAGTGGCCTCTCAGACACTTCTCCATCTGCAGGGCCCTGGAGAGCAGAGCAGGGGCAGGCATCCAGGCCGGTCAGCCTCGGGCACCCTGTCCCTGGTGCCCTGAGCCCTGGACGGCTGGCAGGAGTGCAGGAACAGAGGTGCACTGTCCCGCGAGGGTGCCCCAGAGTGAGGCCCCACCCTGGTGGGGCCCCGGGCTCGGGCCTGTGACTTCTGGCAGGATCAAGCCTCAGCCCTGGCTGGCCTCTCCTTGGATTGCGGTGGATGTGGCTGGAACTCGATCAGTATTTAGACAACTTGTTCATCATGGTACTTTGGCATTTATTCTGATAGTTAAGGACAATTTCACGAAATATTTATTTATCTGGACTACTGCATACTTCTGAGTCCCCTGAACTTTTGCAGCCGAGGCCAATGTCTCCCTTGTCGCCTGTCACTGGTCACCTCAGTGGTGACACAGAGCTGGTGGAAGACGGGGAGTCCGGGTGAGCAGGAGGGCAGCCCATGGAGCGTCCGAACGACCTTGTGGGAAGGTCTCCATTCCACCTGCTGTCTCCTTGCCAGCAGATAGGGCTCAAGCCGGGACGCAATGGCCTGTTCTAGATCAGCGGTCCTGGAAGGGGACTGAAGAGGATTGTTCAGACCTGGACCTTTTAGGGCACTGATAGAAATTCAGTCTGGACAGTAGTCATGGAGGACTTCTGGAGCATACTAGGAAGTTANGCATTTATGCTGATAGTTAAGGACAATTTCACGAAATATTTATTTATCTCAACCACTGCATACTTCTGAGTCCCCTGAACTTTTGCAGCTGAGGCCGGTGTCTCCGTCACCGCCCCTCACTGGTCACCGCAGTGGTGACACAGAGCTGGTGGGAGACGGGGAGTCTGAGTGAGCAGGAGGGCGGCCCATGGAGTGTCTGAACGACCTTGTAGGAAGGTCTCCATTCCACCTGCTGTCTGCTTGCCAGCAGATAGGGCTCAAGCCGGGAGGAAATGGCCTGTTCTAGATCAGCAGTCCTGGAAGGGGCGATTTTTCCTTCCATGGTTATTTGTAAATGTGTGGGGCACATCCTAGTTCATGACTCGGGGAGGCGCGGTCAACTCCCAGTGGGCAGAGACCCAAAGATGCTGTGAAGCTTCCTGTGAGACACAGGACAGGTCACGCCCCCAGCCTCCAACATAGAACCACGTGACCTGCAAGCGTTAGAGGCAAAGGTTGAGAACCGTCAAGTACAGTGGCAGCGTAAGGAAAGAGCATCGATTTTTCACCTTAAAGATGAGAAAGAGATGGAGAGAGAGGAGAGGGAGAGACAGGAAGAGAGTGAAGAAGGGAAAGAGGGGGACAGACAGACAGAGACAGGGAGAGAAGGGTTGCAGCCTCAGGGACTTAGCATCCCAGCATCCCCACTTCCCGCATGACCTTGGCAAGNGACAGCTGAGTGGTGAGGGTTGGGGGGTTGGGGTGCTGGAGTGTTTGGCTGCAGCGCCGGCTGGGGGTGGAGGTGGGCCAGGCTGAGGAGCGGGTGTCTGGCTCCAGAAGACCCTTTCCCAGGGTCCCGAGGAAGAAAGCCTTTGGTGAGCAGTTGGGCAACTGGCCCTTTTGGTCTGGATTGAGTGAGGCGTGTGGGGCGGGGTCGGAAGTGGTGATTTTCCGGAATGGAGGCCACATGGTGGATTTAAGAGTTGGGTGGAGACCACGGGAGGTCCCACCAGGGGTCTCCACGTGGAGCGTGGAGAAACCTCCTCGAGGGATGGACGTCTCCTCCAGCTCTTGTCGTTTTCATGTCAGGTTCAGTTCAGCTCAGTTCAGTTCAGTCGCTCAGTCATGTCNATTTAAGAGTTGGGTGGAGACCACGGGAGGTCCCACCAGGGGTCTCCACGTGGAGCGTGGAGAAACCTCCTCGAGGGATGGACGTCTCCTCCAGCTCTTGTCGTTTTCATGTCAGGTTCAGTTCAGCTCAGTTCAGTTCAGTCGCTCAGTCATGTCTGACTCTTTGCAACCCCTGTGGACTGCAGCACGCCAGGCCTCCCTGTCCATCACCAACTCCCGGAGTTCACTCAGACTCATATCCACTGAGTCGGTGATGCCATCCAGCCATCTCATCCTCGGTCGTCCCCTTCTCCTCCCGCCTTCAATCTTTCCCAGCATCAGGGTCTTTTCCAGTGAGTCAGCTCTTCGCATCAGGTCGCCAAAGGACTGGAGTTTAAGCTTCAGCATCAGTCCTTCACCTCAGGTAGTGGCCCCCTTTTCTCCGGGAGTGAGTCCAAGGCCCGGCTTTCTGTGAGACGGCTCCCCGACCATATCCTCATGCGAGGCCGTCCTCCTCGCTGCCCTCCATCCTGCGTCCCCTCTCTTGTCCTCAGCCTCCCTCCCCTCCCTGGAGGGGCCATGGTCTCAGCAGGGAGCTGCCTTGCTGCCCGAGGGGCTCAGGGCCCAAGTCAGGCCGTGTGCAGCCAGGTGGCTCCAGGGCTGGCTCTCCGCCCCGGGTCTCCCTGGCTTCTTCCATCTTCTCGGGTCCTGGGGTCACTGAGACAGAACAGTGTTCCTGCTCTTAGCTTCGTTCCAGGCTGGGCTCCAGGAAGGATCGGAGCTTGATGAGGCAGGAAGCTGAGACTGCGAAGGGGTGTTCAGAGGGCAGAGAGCCCTGGGTGGTGAGAGAGAGTGAGAGAGGCTGCCTGGGGGTGCGGCTCTGCGTGGGGCCCAGGGAGTGCGTCTGGAGCACCCGCGTCCACGGGTGTGTGGGTGTCTTGGTGTGTGTGAGAGTCAGTCTTCAGACACCTGTATATGTGAGTCTGTGCTTGTAAATGTGCGTGAATCTGTGTGAGTCAGCGTGTATTTGCGTGTTGCTTGTGTGCACTTTTCCACATCTCTGTGGAGATGCTTGGATGCCTGTGTCCATCCCTGAGTGTGTGTGTCTACTCTTGCCTTCTCTTTCTCCGCCTCACTCTCAAGGTCACCTAAGGGTGTGGCTCTTGTGTGTGTGTGTCCAGTAGCATTCTCCATTGCAGGAAAATCCAAGGCGAAACTCTCTCTGCTTCTGGGTCTTCTACTCGGGACAGTTTCAGCTTTTCATCTGAGTCCATCTCCTTGGCCTTTAGCCTTTCTGTCTTGACTCCTTTCTGCAGTTTCTGGGATCAGAGTCACAGAGCCGCCTTCCTCGCCGGCCACCGCCTTGTTTCAGGATCTCTGCAGGTAAAGGAGCAGGGGCGCTGGAGCAGGACTTGCAGGGACTCCTCAGGGCGCCTGCGAGCCTGCAGTCTTGTTCTGCTGCGGCGTTCTCAGTCCTTTCTGCAGGGTGCAGAGGAGGCCCACATCTCTGGCCGTGAGCACACTGAGTGCTCTGTGCTGGCATTTTCTGCCCATCATGTCCTTTAATCCTCACAACACCCCCATGAGGTGTGTGTGCGGCGCATCCGGATCTCAAATGAGCAAAGGCAGTAGACGATGGAACCAGGACCAGCCCCTCAACTGCCAGTCCCTGAGTTCACACCCTTAACCACCAGGGCCTCATGGGAGAAGCTGGGCTCCCCTGGGGTGAGTGTGTGTGGCGGGGTGTGTGGCGGGCGGGGTGGTGACCTCCATCAGGTTCTGTTTGCAGGGCTCAGTGGGCAAATGTCCAGGGCCAGGCGGGAGCTGTCCATGGTGCTGGGAAGGAAGCGGGCAGGATGTGAAGGAGGGGCGCTTGGCCTTTTCCCACCAGGGACTGAAGTGTCTAACGTTGAGAGCCCCTTGGGAGATGACACCCTGCTTCAGTCTGGGGAGAAGCCAGCGAGTGAGTCAGGGCAGTCCCTATGGAAGGGCTGATGCTGCCAGACAAAGAGGAAGAGGGGGGCTCTGGAGGCGAAGGTGACCCTAGGGAAGAGGGCCTGCTGAGTCCATCTCAGGCTTGGGTGAGGTGGCCGAGGACCTTTAGCATCCTCAGGAAGGGGACGCAGTAGGACTGGAGGGTGTCCCTGCAGGCCAGACCCACCAGTTCCTGCTGGCGAGAAGCCTTGTGAGCTTTCATCCTGCTCGGGTGAGCGGCCAGCGGCCGAGGTGAGGCCCAGTGTGGAGATGGGGACAGCCTGTGTCGCCCAGTGCTTTCTGCCCTGGGGACCCTGGGGGTATCAGCAGAGGCTGAGGCTGGAAGACGTGTTGGGGGTAGAAGGCAAGAGACTTGTGGAAACACAGCTGCATTGTAATCTCCTGCCTTCAGGTGTCTGTGAGGGTGGAAGGCGGGGGCTGAGCTTTGGAGACTTAAACACCCAGCACTCAGGTGGTTGAGTTTCTGTGAGGGGGTGCTCAATTCTGGCTCTCTCATCCTGCCTTGGAAGTTCCTTGGCAAATGTGCTACTGGGAAGGACTCATCCACGACTTCGACCTCAATGACCAAATCTGGTGTTCAATAGAGGGTCAACCAGGGCCATGTTGGGGTGGGGGCCCCAATCACAGTGGGCAGGACGGGCGCTGGCTCTCAGTGGGAACTTCTCCTGCCTCCAGTGTGTGCTCACCTTGCTGCAGGTCTCTGTTTCTCTACAATCCATTGGAGACCCGGGGGAAGATGGATTTCTGAAAAAGACACGAAGGGGTACTGGGTAAAGCCAAGCAGTTTTTCTTTGGTTAAATACCTTCCCTGCACGTGTCCATGGCGGACCTTAGTTTCCTGGCCAGGGATTGAGCCCAGTCACACACCTGGCATTGGAAACTTGGAGTCTTAACCACTGGACCACCAGGGAAGTCCCGCCAAACGTTTAGGATCAGGATACGTGTGTGGAAGGCCCGCTCAGCCTCCGACTGTCTGTACGACCTGGGCAGGAAGACGAGCCTGGCTCCTGATCTGTAGGATGGAGTGGCCACGCCTGCCCTCCTCCTGTTAGAGCCAGAGGGATGCGTGTGTCCCTGGGATGCAGAGAATGTGAGGGTGACCATAGCTGTGGGTCTCCATTTCAGCTGGCCAGCAGGTGTCCAGTGTGGTCCAGCCCCTCTTTAAGGGGGATGCCAGGCAGGCAGCAGCAGGCAGGGACAGGCCAGCACTGCCCACCTGCTTCCCTTCGCCCCAGGCCGCAGCCCCCCTCCTTCTCTCCCGCCTCTTCTGGGGTCGCTGGATACCCTTCACTAGCTTGCCATCAGTGCCTGGAATTTGCGTCCCGGGTGGCCGGCCATCCCTGGGGCAGCAGCTGGATGTGTGACCCTGGGCACTCGAGGGGAGGTGGGAGAGGGGGTGACTGACAGCAAGTCTTGGGGGGAGCGCCAGGAAGAGCCAGACCTCCGGAGATAGGCCTCTGGGGTCTCTAGACTCATCTCCACTGCGGTGTGGGGCGGGAAGGGAAAGACCCTCCTGGAGCTGAGTCGGGGGAACAAAAGGCTGAGAGCCCTTCCCGCTGTGTCTTCACAGGAGGCCCTGGACTCGCTCAGTGAGGCTCAAGCCTCCTGTTTCACTCTTCCTATTGAGCTGGATCCTCTGGGCAGCCTCCACCTGGCCCCTCCAGCCCCAGCAATAAAAGTGCTTTCCTGAAACAGATTTCTGGCCTCTCGCTGTCCTTGATGCCCTCTTCTGAGCCCCACCCAGGAGCCTTCTGCCCTTAAGGACCACCCCTGCCTCCCTACTGGGCTTCATCAATAGCGTCAGTTCAGTTCAGTGCAGGCGCTCAGTCGTGTCCGACTCTCTGCGACCGCATGGACTGCAGCACGCCAGGCCTCCCTGTCCCTCTGCAACTCCCAGAGCTTGCTCAGACTCATGCCCATTGAGTAGTCAGTGATGCCTCCAACCATCTCATCCTCCGACCTCAACAGGGTCAGAGGATATCTTTCGTAAGGAGGCTGGGGAATGGGGTGGCTGGGGCCTGCTCGGGATGGGGGAAGGGGCTCGGGTGCTCTTCGCACAAGGTGCCCAGTCACTGGCAGGCGCATTGCAGGTGCTGCCAGGACCACGCCCACCCCTCCAGTCTTTCTAGTGGACTCTGAACGCCCTGCACTCATTGTTATCGCCTCAACGTCAGAGTATAGCAGCAACTCCCTGAGAACAGCTCCCAGGAGTGGGAGTGTGAGAACTCCAGCCCTTTGCTCCTCAAGTGGAGTGATTCTGGGGCATGTATTGGGCACCGACTCCCAGGGTTTCCCAGCGGGATCAACTTGCAGTTATCAGCTGAGGTGGCTGGCTTTATCACAGAGAGCATCGGCCGCCTTCTCTTCCCCGTATGAACCCTCTTCTTCCTCACGTGTGTCCCAGCGCCTCCCAGATAAACTACTTGCTCAGATCCTCGTCTCAGGCTGTGCTTCCGGAGACTCTCAGTGGGAGAAAAACTGCTGTTAATATACGTACAACTCTGCGCAAGGCCCGGGAATTACGACAAGACAGCTTCAGGAGCATAGGATGTTTGTAATATAAGCACAACAGAATCCAGTGATGGGTACTCCTGATTGTCATCTGCAAAGCACTCCCTGCTACGGCCGGCAGCTTACCAAGATGGCCTTGTGTGATCAGTGACGATTGTCCCTTTGACAGAACCAGGCTTAGAGAAGTGGTGACCTGGTTTCTGTCCAGGTCTGAGCATCTGAATGTGACCCACGGAGGGACGCAAGCATCTCCAGAGCGTGTCCTTTCAGTCAGCAGGATTTTGTGGCTGGAAGTGCTGGCTGCTTCCTGGGCATGATCACAAGGGATACAACACGGAGGGGAGGAGGGAGACCGTCCTCTACTTAAAAAAAAACTCATTTCTTTATGGCTGTGCTGGCCCTTGCTGCTGCACGCAGGCTTTCTCTAGTTGCAACAAGTGAGGCTACTCTCTAGCTGCAGCTCAGGGGCTCAACTGCCCCACGACACCTGGGATCTTCCCAGACCAGGGACTGAACCAGTGTCCCTTGCATTGCATGGCAGATTCTTAACCATTGGACCATCAGGGGAGCCCTGAGTCCTCTACCCTTGTGCTCACCTTGGGGCACAGGATTCCAACCTCGCTGGGGCCGAGGGAGTCCCAGTCTGAGGTGAGGAAGGAGGGCGTCCTGAGCCCTCTGCTGGGGGTGTGGTGAGAAAGTGAGGCGTCAGTGCCGTGAAGCCCTTTTCTCCAGAACTGCTGAAATTCATAGAAGTATAGAAGGTCCAGTGGTCTTAGAGGCAAAGGAAAACCTCACTTAAAAATTATTTCATTTTTTATGTATTTGGTTTCCTGTGCTGGGTCTTCCTTAGAGCTCACAGGCTCCTCTACCTGTGGCCCTGGTCTCTGGAGCTCAGGCGCTCAGCAGCTGTGTCTCGCACGCTCTATTCGTGGCAGCAAGTGGGATCTAATTCCTTGACCAGGGATGGANTCTGATTTCAGTGTTGGCCATCTGGTGATGTCCTTATGTAGAGTCTTCTCTTGTGTTGTTGGAAGAGGGTGTTTGCTATGACAAGTGTGTTCTCTTGGCAGAACTATATTAGTCTTTGCCCTGTTTCATTCTGTAAAACAAGGCCAAATTTGCCTGTTACTCCAGGTGTTTCTTGACTTCCTACTTTTCTTTCCAGTCCCCTATAATGAAAAGAATATCTTTTTTGGGTGTTAGCTCTTGAAGGTCTTGTAAGTCTTCATAGAATCATTCAACTTCAGCTTCTTCAGCATTACTGATTGNTGTTTCATTCTGTAAAACAAGGCCAAATTTGCCTGTTACTCCAGGTGTTTCTTGACTTCCTACTTTTCTTTCCAGTCCCCTATAATGAAAAGAATATCTTTTTGGGGTGTTAGCTCTTGAAGGTCTTGTAAGTCTTCATAGAATCATTCAACTTCAGCTTCTTCAGCATTACTGATTGGGACATAGACTTGGATTACCATGATATTGAATGGTTTGCCTTGGAAACGAACAGAGATCATTCTGTCGTTTTTGAGATTGCATCCAAGTACTGCATTTGGGACTCTTTCATTGACCATGATGGTTACGCCGTTTCTTCTAGTGGATTCTTGCCTGCAGTAGTAGATATAATGTTTATCTGAGTTAAATTCACCCATGCCAGTCCATTTTAGTTTGCTGATTCCTAGAATGTCGACGTTCATTCTTGCCATCTCCTGTTTGCCCATTTCCAATGTGCCTTGATTCGTGGATCTAACTTCTCAGGTTCCCGTTCCAGATTGCTCTTTACAGCATTGGACCTTGCTTCCATCAGGCTGAGAATCTGAATGTGACCCACGGAAGGATGCAAGGATCTCCAGAGCGTGTGCTTTCAGTCAGCAGGATTTCGTGGCTGGAAGTGCTGGCTGCTTCCTGGACGTGATCACATGGGATACAACATGGAGGGGAGGAGGGAGACCGTCCTCTACTTTTTAAGAAAATCATTTTTTGGCTGTGCTGGCCCTTGCTGCTGCGCGCAGGCTTTCTCTAGTTGCAACAAGTGAGGCTACTCTCTAGCTGCAGCTCAGGGGCTCAACTGCCCCACGACACCTGGGATCTTCCCAGACCAGGGACTGAACCAGCCTTGCATTGCACGGCAGATTCTTAACCATTGGACCATCAGGGAAGCCCTGAGTCCTCTACCCTTGTGCTCACCTTGGGGCACAGGATTCCAACCTCACTGGGGCCAATGGAGTCCCAGTCTGAGGTGAGGAAGAAGGGCGTCCTGAACCCCCATAGCTGGGGAGGGTGCAGTGAACAAAAAGTACGACGTCAACGCTGTGAAGCCCTTTTCTCCAGAACCCCTGAAATACATAGAAGAACAGAAGGTCCCAGGGTCTTAGAGGCAAATAAAAAACCTCCTGTAAGCATTATTTTATTATTTATTCATTTGATTTGGCTGTGCTGGGTCTTCCTTGGAGCTCACAGTCTCCTCTAGCTGTGGCCCTGGTCTCTGGAGCTCAGGTGCTCAGCAGCTGTGTCTCGCAGACTCTCTTTGTGGCAGCAAGTGGGATCTAACTCCCTCACCAGGGATGGAACCCCGGCCCCTGATTTGGGAGCTTAGAGTCTTAGCCAGTGGATCACCAGGGAAGTCCCACCTTCCGGTCTTAAGAAGCAAATTAAGAACCTGAATGTTTTAAGTGTGGCCCTGATAGGAAAGGCTACTTACTCAAGTTTTCAGGGTGGGGTGAAAAATTAAGAAATCAAACTGAAGTCCGCTGTAACTGCTGTTGTCTCGATTTCCATGACGGGGGTTTTCCGACACAATTATGAGTTCAGTCTCGTGCTGGACCAGAGCTTTCGCTCCTGTCCTTGGGACGTTGTGTTCTGGTGCGGGGAGACGTTGCTTCTCTTTGTTCCAGAATTAATAATAAAGAGTAACAAAGTCCCTCGTTTGTTAAGCAATAAATGTGCGCTGGGCTCTGAGACTTTGTGTGAGGGAGACTTCATCTTGTTTCTCACAGATCTCTTCTGTGGGCAGTGTGTTTGTGGCAGAATTGGGGCTTCTATCTCTGGGGGATTAAAGTGAACAAGGAGGCTTTTGGGCTGCTGGAAAGATTCTGTATCTTGACGTAGGCTCCATCACACGGTACATTTCCTGTGTGACAATTCCCCGAGCAGTCTACGGTACAGTGCAGGTGAGAGGATGCACCTTGACCACCCTTAAGATACATTTTAAATAAAATTAGAGCACTGGCCTGATATCCCCAAATGTCGGCTTGCGTATCCTTTTTTCCCTCCAAAATGATGCTAACTAAGCTCTGGGCCACTCAGCCGGTGTCTTCACAGCAGAATCCCTGGAGTTCCTTGCATCATCCTGAAATCCACAGAGCGGGCCCTCAAGCAGCTCTCGGGCTGCCTGGTTGACCAGGAGACAGTTGGGTCCTGGTTTCCTGACGAAGGCTACCCCCAAGCCCGCATGCCTGGTACTGTCCTCAGAGCGTTACTGGAGCGGATCTCATTAGAGGTAGGTCTTGTCATTAGCCTTGGTTTGTGGATGGGAATTTTGAGAACCGAGTGGCTGACTCTGGAGTGGTGATTGCATTCAACATCACAGCACACTGCCCTCTGCGTGATGTGGGGCTGGGCGGACCTCACACAAGGGGCAGAGCTGAAACCCCTACAGAGATGCAAGCAGTAAGCTAGTGAGGTGGGGTTTCACAGATGCTGAAAAGGTAGGCACCATTAGCTAACAGGTGACAGCTGAGCGAATCAAATACAGCAGGGACATGGGAGTCAGACACTAGGCTCAGACATGCATCTCTGAACTTGCTGTGTGGCCTTGGGCCAGTCACTTACCCTCTCTGATGGATCTGTCGGCCAGAACGGCAGTGCCTAAGGCCCTCAGGTGAACGGAAGGCTTATGTAAGCAGAATAAGGATGCAAAAGCCTTACTGAAGCACAGCGTTGGGATGGGGGTAGAGCTTCAGGAATGTTATGTCCAGACCGCCTTGCTTAAGACTCTGAGCTTGCCCTGCAGGGAGTGCGGGTTCGGCACTTCGCTGGGGAGCTAAGACTCTGCCTGCCTCCTGGCAAGGCAAGGAAAGCTGTTTCCAGTTTCCCATCGGGCAGGCCTCACCGTGATGTCGAGGTCCTTGAAGTCACTGGGATGTCTTTGCCCAGGGTCAGCCTAGGGGAAGGGCCGGCCAGATGGATAGGCGTCCTGGGACAGGAGGCCGAGGGTAGACAGGCAGATAAGGAGCCGGGAGGCCTGTCTCTGACTTGTCCTGTGGTCTTGGGTGACTTATTTCAGCTCTCTGAGAGGCCGTTTCCTAATGTGTCAAACAGGGACGTTAAAATGAAACAGCACTTGAAAAGCATATCTTGGCGTGGGTTTGCAACACCAGCTGATGTTATTGGTCATCCCAACTGCTGCGTGAAATCGTGTCCTTGACCTGGGCCCAGGACTGGGAGAATCATGGGGGAGTGCCTAGCCCTCCACTCCTCTTCCAAGGGAAGTCTCCAGCTTGAAATGTGAAGACCAGGTTTTCCCTCTCTGGAACTGCCCAATCCCCCAACCCCAAGTCAGGTAGAGAAGCTGAGGGTAGGGTCCATTGGCCGCGGGAGATAACGGCCAAGACCGTTACTCTGCAATCAGCCCAGAAGTGGCCTCTCAGACACTTCTCCATCTGCAGGGCCCCAGGGAAAGCAGAGGCCAGGCAAGAAAGCCTGGGTGACCCATCCCTGGTGCCCTGAGCACTGGGCTGGAACCCAAGGTACAAAAATACACTGCCCAGCTAGGCTACCCCAGAGTGGAAGCAACACCCTGACAGGTCCATGGGCTCTGGGCCATGATGCCTGGCAAAATCAAGCCTCAGCCCTTGCTGGCCTCTCCTGGGTTGCAGTGAATGTGGCTGGAACTTGATTGATGAATATCTTGACATTTTGCTCATCACGGTACTTTTGTATTGACTCTGACTTTTAAGAAAGATTGCATGAAATGTTTATCTACCTTGACTACTGAATTCTTTAGTGTCCCCTTGAGCTCTACAACTGAGCTGAGTGCCTCATTTGCTGCCTCTTGTGCCGACCGTGGGGGCTGGTGGGCTGGAAGGGAAGCGTGGCCGACAGAGAATCGGAAGACTCAGTACGAAGGTCTCCACTCCAGCTGTTGCTTCCTTATGGAAAGATCTGCATCTAGGCTGGACAACAAGGCCTGAAGTAGGTCAGTGAACCTCAGAGAGGCAGTTTTGCTTTCTAGAGGACATTTGGAAATGTGTGGAGACATATCAGAGTGACTTAACGGTGCTAAACTTTCTACAAAACAAAGGACAACCCCTCCGCCAAGCCCCATGAAAGAATGATTTGACTCCCAGCAATAATTGTGCAAAGGCTGAGAACCGTGATCAACAGCCACAGTATAAAGGAAAGAGCATACATTTTTCACCTTAAAGATGAGAAAGA
>SJYA01002016.1:241387-253049 GCA_006410615.1 Neotragus moschatus
CTTTCCAAAATGCAGGGGTTGTGTTGGATTTGAGAATTTGGAGGAGCCATGAGGTCCTGCCTGGGGCCCCCACATGATGGGCGAGGAGAAAGTGTCTCTCAGGGCGCCTGGCTCTTCCAGCCCTGGGGTGTTTTCATCTCAGAGTCTGGCCCCTGTTTTCCATTCTCCCACTCGCCTGCTGCTGTTCACGTGCTCAGTCGTGTCCAACTCTTTGTGACCCCAACTCCCGGAGTTCACCCAAACCCAAGTCCATTGAGTCGGTGACGCCATCCAACCATCTCACCCTCTGTCGTCCCCTTCTCCTCCTGCCTTCCANTTCTCCCACTCGCCTGCTGCTGTTCACGTGCTCAGTCGTGTCCAACTCTTTGTGACCCCAACTCCCGGAGTTCACCCAAACCCAAGTCCATTGAGTCGGTGACGCCATCCAACCATCTCACCCTCTGTCGTCCCCTTCTCCTCCTGCCTTCCATCTTTCCCAGCATCAGGGTCTTCTCAAATGAGTCAGCTCTTCACATCAGGTGGCCAAAGTATTGGAGTTTCAGCCTCAGCATCAGTCCTTCCAATGAACATTAAGGACTGATCTCCTTTAGAATGGACTCGTTGGATCTGCTTTCAGTCCAATGGACTCTCAAGAGTCTTCTCCAGCACCACAGTTCAAAAGCATCAATTCTTTGGCACTCAGCTTTTTTTATAGTCCAACTCTCACATTTGTACATGGCTATAGGAAAAACCATAGCTTTGATTATACTGATCTTTGTCAGCAAAGTGACAAATTGGTTTTTATTATGCTGTTTAGGTTGGTCATAGCTTTTCTTCCAAGGAATAAGTATGTTTTAATTTTGAGGTGACAGTCACCATCTGTAGTGGTTTTGGAGCCCAGAGAAGACAATCTGTCACTATTTCTTTTCCACTTCTATTTTGCAGAAAGTGATGGGACCGGATGCCATGATCTTAGTTTTCTGAATGTTGAGCTGTAAGCCAACATTTCTCTCTCTCCTTTCTCTGTCCTTTTTCATTTTTATCAAGAGGCTCTTTAGTTCCTCTTCACTTTCTGCCATAAGGGTGGTGTCATCTGCATATCTGAGGTTATTGATACTTTTCCCGGCAATCTTGATTCCAGCTTGTGATTCATCCAGCCTGGCATTTCTCACGACGTACTCTGCATATAAGTAAAATAAGCAGGGTGACAATATATAGCCTTGACATAATGCTTTTCCTATTTTGAACCAATCCATTGTTCCATGTCCAGTTCTAACTGTTGCTTCCTGACCTGCATACAGATTTCTCAGGAAGCAGGTCAGGTAGTCCAGTATTCCCATCTCTTTAAGAATTTCTCAGTTTATTGTGACCCATGTAGTCAAAGGCTTTAGCAATAAAGCAGATGTTTTCCCGGAATTCTGTTGCTTTCTCTATGATCCAAGGATGTTGGCAGTTAGATCTCTGGTTCCTCTGCCTTTTCTGAGTCCAGCTTATACATCTGGAAGTTCTCGGTTCACATACTGCTGAAGCCTAGCTTGAAGGATTTTGTGCATTACCTTGCCAGTATATGAAATGAGTGTAATTGTATGGTTTGAACATTCTTTGGCATTGCCTTCCTTTGGCACTGGAATGAAAACTGAAAATTTCCAGTCCTCTGGCCACTGCTGAGTTTTCCAGATTTGCTGGTGTATTGAGTGAAGCGCTTTAACAGCATTATCTTTTAGAATTATGTGGCTCAGCTGGAACTCTGTCTCCGTCACCAACTTTACTCGTAGTGATGCTTCCTAAGCCCATTTGACTTCACGTTCCAGGACGTCTGGCTTTGGTGAGTGGCTCTAGATTTGTGATTATTCGGGCCATTAAGATATTTTTGTATAGTTCTGTGTATTCTTGCCACCTCTTCTCAATTTGCTTCTGCTAGGTCCTTGCTGTTTCTGTCCTTTACTGTGCCCATCTTTACGTGAAATGATCCCTTGGTGTCTCCAGTTTTCTTGAGGAGAACCCTAGTCTTTCCCATTCTGTTGATTTCCTCTGTTTCCGTGCCTTGTCCATTTAAGAGGGCCTTCTTGCTCCTTGCTCTTCTCCGGAACTCTGCATTCAGCTGGGGATAGCTTTCCCTTTCTCCTTTCCCTCTTGCTTCTCTTCTTTTCACAGCTGTTTGTAAAGCCTCTTCAGGCAACCTCTTTGCTGTCATGAATGTCTGTTTCTTTGTACTGGTTTTGGTCACTGCCTCCTGTCCAATGTTACGAACTTCTGCTTATAGTTCTTCAGGTACTCTGTCTGCCAGATGTATTCCTTTGAATCTATTCGTCACCTACACTGTATAGTCATAAGGGATTTGATTTAGGTCACACCTGAATGGCCTAGCTGCTTTCCCTACTTTCCTCGATTCAAGTCTGAATGGAGCAATAAGGAGCTCACGGTCTGAGCCACAGTCAGTTCCGAGTTTTTGCTGACTGTACAGAGCTTCTCCATCTTTGGCTACAAAGAATATAATCAGTCTGATTTTGGTGTCAACCATCTGGTGACGTCCATGTGTAGAGTCTTCTCTTGTGTTGTTGGAAGAGGGTGTTTGCTATGACCAGTGCATTCTCTTGGCAAACTCTAGACAAGGCTGTGGTCCATGTGATCATTTTGCTTAGCTTTCTGTGACTGGAGTTTTCATTTTGCCCTGCTTCATTCTGTACACCAAGGCCAAATTTGCCTGTTACTCCAGGTATCTCTTGACTTCCTACTTTTGCATTCTAATCCCTTATGACAAAAAGGATGTCTTTTTTGGTGTGTGTTAGTTCTAGAAATTCTTGTAGGACTTCATAGAAAACAACTGGATTAAAAATATACTGAGCATGGCCCTCCCCTCCAGAGAAAGACCGAGTTTTTCCCACAGCTGGTCTCTCCCATCAGGATGGTTGCACAAGCCTCTTATTCTTATCTGACAAAAGGCAGACAGAAGAAGGAAGAACTACAAACCCAAAGACTCCAGAATGAAAACTCCAATCACAGAATGCTGAGCAAAATGATCACATGGACCACAGCCTTGTCTAACTCAGTGAAGCTCTGAGCCATGCCGTGTAGGGCCACCTGAGACAGACGGGTCATAGCAGAGAGTTCTGACAAAACGGGGTCCACTGGAGAGGGATGGCAAGCCACTCCAGTATTACTGCCTTGAGAACCCCATGAACAGTATGAAAAGGCTAAAGGATAGGATGCAGGAAGAAGAGCCCCCCAGGTTGGAAGGTGCCCAGTATGCTACTGGGGAATAGCTTCAGAAAGAATGAAGAGGCTGGGCCAATGTGGAAACACAGCTCAGCTGTGGATGTGCCTGGCGGTGAAGGTGAAGTCCGATGCTGTAAAGAACAATATTGCATAGGAACCTGGGATGTTAGGTAAATTGGATGTGGCCAAGCAGGAGATGCTAAGAGTGAACACTGACCTTTTAGGAATCCCTGAACTAAAATGGACGGGAATGGGTGGCTTCGATTCAGAATTTAATTCAGCCGCCTGTGGGTGAGTCCAAGGCCCAGCTTTCTGTGAGACGGCTCCCCGACCATATCCTCATGCGAGGCCGTCCTCCTCGCTACCCTCCGTCCTGCGTCCCCTCTCTTGTCCCCAGCCTCCCTCCCCTCCCTGGAGGGGCCACAGTCTCAGCAGGGAGCTGCCTCGCTGCCCAAGGGGCTCGAGGCCCATCAGGCCGTGTGCAGCGAAGTGGCTCCAGGGCTGGCTCTCCGGCCCCGGGTCTCCCCGGCTTCTTCCATCATCTTGGGTCCCGGGGTCACTGAGACAGAACAGTGTTCCTGCTCTTAGCTTCGTTGAGGAAGGGATCGGAGCTTGATGAGGCAGGAAGCTGAGACTGCGAAGGGGTGTTCAGAGGGCAGAGAGCCCTGGGTGGTGAGAGAGAGAGAGAGAGAGGCTGCCTGGGGGTGCGGCTCTGCGTGGGGCCTGGGGAGCGCGTCTGGGGCACCTGCGTCCACGGGTGTGTGGGTGTCTTGGTGTGTGCATGAGTCAGGCTTTGGATTCCTGGGTGTATCTGTGTCTATATGAGTCTGTGCTTGTAAATGTGCGTGAATCTGTGTGCGTCAGCGTGTGTTTGTGAGTCGCTTGTGTGTGCATTTTCCACATCTCTGTGGAGATGCTTGGATGTGTGTACATCCCTGAGTGTGTGTGTCTGTCGCTTTGCACCTTAAATGCCTGGTCTATGCCACACACCTCCTTGTATACCGTTGTGCCTGTGGCCAGCACGGTTGGGAGTGTGTGCGCGCGTCAGCGTGTGTCTGAACAGATCTGCGTACGGTTCTACTTGTGTGTGTATCTGTCTATACAGGCCTCGGACGAGACGTGGAGTCTTAGGATTGCACGGTCTGGGGACTTCCCTGGTGGTCCGGAGGGTAAGACTATGCTCTCTGATTTGGGAAGCCTGGGTTTGATCCCTGGATGGGGAACTTGACCCCACATGCCTGCTGCAACTCAGAGCTCGCGTGCCGCGATGAAGACCCCACGAGCTGTGCCAAAGACCCAGGGCAGCCAAACAAGACGAAGGAGACAAATATTTAAGAGAAGCCAGCTTTGCAGGCTGCGCTTGGCTCCTAAAGGTGCTGGAGCTGATGGAGGAGACAGGACGGGAGACCCGCAGGGCAAGTGCTTGACGTGGAAGCCGCCGGGTTGAGTCCCTCGGATGTGAGCAGGCCTCTGGAAAGAGAAGAACGGGCTTAGGCGTTGCCTTAACCGCACCAGGGCTGGATCCCCGGGACTGCCACCGAGTGAAGAGGCCTGTTCTCAGTGGAGGGGTCTGTCCATCTGCCTTGCATGGAGATTGGGTCAGGAGGCTCCTATTCACAGCGTCTCAGTGTCTCCAAGGGCAGGGAAGGGGAGCTGCCCTGAGGTCAGGCCACACCCACGTCCCTGCTTTGCAAACTGCAATAGCCTAGTTCCTTTTGTTTTTAGGATTGATTTACCTGTTTTGGCTGCACTGGGCCTTCGTTGCCGGGCACGGGCTTTCTCTGGTTGCAGTGAACAGGGGCCAGTCCTCACTGTGGTGCTTGGGCTGCTCACTGCGGGGGCACCTCCTGTTGCAGAGCACAGGCTCCAGGCACACGGGCTTGAGTTGCTCCATCGCATATGGCATCTTCCTGGCCCAGGGACCGAACCTGGGTCCCTGTGCTGGCAGGCAGATTCTTTATCTGCTGTGCCACCAGGGAATCTTTATCAGCGAAGTCCTGACTCTTTGTCAGGGAAGTCCAACAAGCTAGTTCTTGAGACTGTCCTTCTAAAAGGAGCGGACACGCTGGGCGGGTGACGGGGAGGGGAGGCTGAGCTGTGGCGGGGAGGGGAGGCTGAGCTCTGCACAGGTGGCTCTGAGGATGGCATTTCTGGGTCTTGCTGGATGGCAGTGAAAATGTCACTCGCCCAGTCGTGTCTGACTCTGTGCAACCCCATGGACTGTAGCCCCTCAGGCCACTCTCTCCACGGGAATTCTCAGGCAAGAATACTGGGGTGGGTTGCCATTCCCTTCTCCAGGGAATCTTCCCGACCCAGGAGCTGAACCCACGTCTCCCACGTTACAGGGAGGTGCTTTACTGTCTGAACGACCAGGGAAGCCAGATTCCCCCCTCTCAGCCTTCACTTATCTCCTTGACGGGGAATGGGCTCTAGCTAATCCCAGTGTCCCAATATACTGCCAGCCAAGGTCAGAGAAGGAGGGAGGGAGGCGAAGGTGGTGGCAGGAGGGCTCAGATCCTTCCCGACTGGAGCTTGCTCGAGTTAGGCCAGGGCAGTAGGTAAGATGTGCTTCAAGTATCCAGTCCTGTTATTGACCCTCAAGTTCAACCATTATATATTCATTCTTTTGGCTGTTTAAGGCCTTTCACCTTTGAAATCCTTGACTAAAAAGCAAATATTCTTAGGAGAAGAAACTCCTGAGTGTGTTGTCTGGAAGACTGATTGATAACTTGCCAAGAAAAAGGTTTTGTGAGAAGAAACACAGGATGGAAAAATGTGTGTAACCATTTGTACACATGTTGGGGGGAGGGGTTGTGGAGAAGAGCTACTAAAAAGGAGCCAGTGTGTCCCCCATCCTGAACCCCCCTCCCACCTCCCTCCCCGTACCATCCCTGTGTCATCCCAGTGCACCAGCCCCAAGCATCCTGCATCATATTGTAAAGTAATTAGCCTCCAGTTAAAATAAATCAATTTAAATTAAAAATAAATAAATAAAAGTAGAGTTCTCAAAAAAAAAAAAAAAAAGCCAGCGAAGCTGGGAGTGCTGTGTTCACCGTTTTCTCTTCCTGGGACCTGGGAAGGCTGTATCTCCCCGGCATTCTTTGCAATAAAGCTGGGTTCTACAGCACAGCAGAATCTGACCAGGGAGAGGCAGTTGGAAGTGATACGAAGGCCACACCTGGCATTTATTTACTTATTAAATATTCATTTATTTATTCGGCTGTGCTGGGTCTCTGTTGCGGCACGCTGGATGTTTGGTCTTCGTTGCTCATGCGAACTCTTAGTTGTAGTATGTGGGATTTAGTTCCCTGACTGGGGATCGAACCCAGGCCCCCTGCATTGGGTGATGTGGGGTCGTAGCCACTGGACCATCAGGGACATCCCTGGCCTGGCCTTTAAATGACCCTCTATGGTCACCCATGACCTTCCAGTTCTCACTTCCCTTGCCATAGTGATCTGGGGGTTCACGTGTCTGATGGCATAGCTACCAAGTGGAAGGGCTGTCTGATCTACTTCATTGCACAACATTTTGAGCTTTCACAATTTGTTCCTGCAGCAACAGGAACTGTTTTTGCCTAACATATAGAAAAGAAGGGGCCAACAAATTTCTTCATTTTCCCCAGCTGGACATGGCACGTAAGTTGCGATCCCAGACTCCAGGGTCATAAAGGTCTGGGTTCGAGTCCCAGATCTACCATTTTAGTCTAAAACCTTAGCCTCAATTTCTTCAACAAAATGAAAGTTGAATTAGACAAAGGCTACCGCTCATTTAACCCACTGCTTGGCGATGGCGGGTTATCACGGAATGTAAGCTCTGCTGCTGAGCTGTTAGGAATGAGCGTGGGTTCTGGTTCAAATGTCCACGTGTTGCAAATTTATTTTTCTATCAGGACTAATGAAAAACCACAGCAAGCTCTTCCCTGGTGGCTCAGATGGTAAAGTGTCTGCCTGCGGGAGACCTGGGTTTGATCCCCGGGTTGGGAAGATCCCCTGGAGAAGGAAATAACAACCCACTCCAGTACTCTTGCCTAGAAAATTCCATGGCAAGGAGGAGCCTGGTAGGCTACAGTCCATGGAGTCGCAAAGAGTTGGACATGACTGAGCAACTTCACTGGTTCACAGCAAGCTTGGGCTTCCCAGGTGGCACCAGTGGTAACGAATCTGCCTGCCAATGTGGGAGACGCAGGAGACAGGGGTTTGATCCCTGGGTCAGGAAGGTCCCCTGGAGAAGGAAATGGCAACCCGCTCCAGTGGACAGAGGAAGCTGGTGGGCTGCAGTCCATGAGGTGGCAGAGAGCTGGACACAGCTGAGCACAGCACAGGGGTGGATGGGGCAGCAAGCTTATCCGGGTTAGGGGAGGAGTACTGGGAATTGGTACTGGGGCTGCTCTTGATACCAGCCTCGAGTCTTGCACGGGGAACCGTGACCTAGTTCGGCCGTGGGGAAGACATCAGGGTCACACATCCATGAGTTCAGGCCCGGGACGGGCTGAAGCACCCGTAGGAGGACTGTTGCGGTCTGGAGGGAAGGGAGGGGCTGCAGGGGAGGGTGCCCCCAGGACGGAGCCGCCTCCATCCCCTCATCAGAGAACAAACATCGCTGTGACCCCAGCCTCGGCCCAGCCTCCTGAGAGCTGGGTTCACCGGGAACGCTGGTGGGGTTCCTGGCTGGAGAGGGCAGCTCTGCCTTCACTGACACCTCCACTGTTCAGGTCTCTGGACGCGGCCTCATCCTCTGGCTGGACCTGGGGAGGTGTCACCCAGCATCCTGAGGACAGGGGCTGGACTGAAGGCAGAGGAGGAAAAGGGGTGACGGGCCCCCTGCGGGGAAATCTCACCCTTCTCCCCATGGGGTGGGGGTCACCGGGGTCGGGCCTTTCCAAACGACTCCCTCAGCCGCCCTGACCCCCATTTCCCTGCACCTTCTCTGGAGGGACCAGCCCTCCCCGTAAAATCAAGCTCTGCTAAGACCTCATGGTCTGGCCTGGGTGCCCACTTTTCTGCGGCATCTCCCGTGAAACTGGTGGAACTCCCACTCCTGAGCTGTTCAGCGGCCAGAGCCCTTTTCCAGGCCTCATGTTGTAGTCTTTTCCACACAGAGCGTATGCCTCAGGCTTCATAAGGCCTCCCAGCGGGCGCTAGTGGTAAAGAACCCACCCACCAAAGCGGGAGACGTAAGAGACTGTGGTTCGACCCCTGGGTCAGGAAGACGCCCTGGAGGAGGGCGTGGCAGCCCACTCCAGGATTCTTGCCTGGAGAATCCTGTGGACAGAGGAGCCTGGCGGGCTACATACAGTCCACAGGGTCTCAAAGAGTCGGACACGGCTGAGCGACTTAGCACACGCTTCATGATGCTTAGCTGGGCCTGCCCCTGGTGACCTTTCTGGGCCCCTACCGCAGAAGGGAGGGGGCGGCTGGGCACAGGGAGGCAGCCGGGCTGCCGGGTCCGCTCCTGGCTCCCCACCCGCACCCCGCGTGGCAGGACGCTGCTGGTTCGCTGACTGCAGGACCACGGACGAGCCATTTCCATGGCCTCAGTTTGTTCATCTGTAAGGAAGAGAATCAGACTAGTGGGTCCCTAAAGCCCCTTTAGTTTCTGATGTCAGAAGGCCGACCACCTCGTTCGGGCCCCAGGGGGGTAGCTAACTGGCTGCTCACGAGGCGCCGGGTCTCACCCTACCTTTTCATCCATGTGATGGAGAAGACCCGCTGACCTCCTGGAACAGGGTGCCAGGTGGGGAAGCCCACCCCGCCCCAGGCAGGGGAGTGAGTGCCTAGCTGGGCTCCCGAGTGAGGGGACTGGATGTGTATGGCCCTGTGGGGGTCCCAGAGAAAACGAGAAGGTTCCCTTCTCTGGCTCGAGGTGAGGGAAGGAAAAATTCACCGACAGTTGCGTCTCCTGTTTCCTTCTGCGCCTGGGATCCACCCAAGTCAGAGAAAGGGACCCCGCACCCCCATCTGACATGGGGCCTGCCTGAGTTCCTGGGGACTGCAAGGGCCGCACTCCTGAGGAAGCGGAAATGGATCGCGGCCAAGGTCCAGGAGGCTGAAGGGGAAGGGCAGATGCCTCCAGGTGTGCCGTCTCCTGGTGGCGTGGGGGTGATGGAGTGAGTCAGATCCGGGTCCACACCCCAGCCCTCTCGATTCCTGGCCTTGTGTCCCGGGGCAAACGACTCAGCCTCTCTGAGCCTCCGTTTATCTTCAGAAAAGGGCACCTAATATCTACGTCGCAGGACTTTCTAAGGAGTAAATGAGCTAACGTGTGAAGGTGCCTGGCACCTGGTGGGCTCCTGTGGCCCATGGTTATCCCTATTTTTGTCTCTTACTCTTTGGAAGGGGGACGGCCAGGTACCACCGCCCTGGGGTCTGGGGAAGCAGAACGGGGCGAGGCAGGGAGTGCAGGTGAGACGGGGGTCTTCGTGGGAGCAGGGCCCGTCTGCAGGGTGGTGGGGCGGTCAGACCCAGGCTTTGGCTGTGGCCCCTGTGGGGGAGCAGCAGAAATGAGAGCCGCTCCCCCTCCAGTCCCCCAGCGCCCCTCGGGGTCTCCTGTCGGGAGGCTGGGCGCCCCAGGCTGAGCGTGCGGCCGGCCGGAGAGGCCTTAGTGGCCGATAGAGTAGGCGCCCGAGTCCGTAGACTGCTTCTCCTCGGTGGTCTGGTCGCTGGTGTCCCCGGGGTGGGCAGAGGCTGGGACCCTCAGCGTGGTCTCACTCACCTGCAGGCAGAAGGGCTGGCGTGAGTGGGCTCCGACTGTGGGTGGGGTCCTCCCGTGGGCCCCCATGTGGCGTGTGGCCAATTCAGCTGTGGCCGGGTCCAAGGGGAGCGAGGGCAGATGGGTGTGACCCCAAGATTCTCCCATGCAGCTAAAGGGCAAAGCGAACCCCAAGGCAAGCCACAGCAGGGTCTNGGGCTCCGACTGTGGGTGGGGTCCTCCCGTGGGCCCCCATGTGGCGTGTGGCCAATTCAGCTGTGGCCGGGTCCAAGGGGAGCGAGGGCAGATGGGTGTGACCCCAAGATTCTCCCATGCAGCTAAAGGGCAAAGCGAACCCCAAGGCAAGCCACAGCAGGGTCTGCCCACCCCCAAGGGACGACGAGTGGGTGGGGATGCTGAGAGCGATGGCCACACCCGCGCTCGGCCAAGGAACGCCCGTAGGACACCAGGCGTGTGCTGAGGCCCAGTGAGCGCCCCTTCGTGGACCCAGGACGTCCCGGGTCCAGCTCCCTCCCTGCGTCCCTCTCTCCCACGGACAGCCCCCTCCCCCCCGCCCCCCATCACTCACCTCCTCGAACTTCCTGGCCTTGTACTGGTCGGCCCCCTTGAGGAAGTTCAGCAGGATGATGTCGCAGAGGACGGTGCCCTGGAGGAACAGCGGGCGGCCCTGAGCGCTGAGGCTGCAGCAGGCAGCGTGGGGGGAAGCAGGACTGCCTTAGGGGTGGGGCGTGCCCTCCAGAGCTGCCCGGCTGCCTTAGGGGTGGGGCGCGCCCTCCAGAGCTGCCCGGCTGACCTTCTTTTAGGAAAACGCCCGAGGTCTTTGCTCTGTCTCTGGGACCCACCTCCTTCTCCAGGCTGGCCTGCNAGCTGCCCGGCTGCCTTAGGGGTGGGGCGCGCCCTCCAGAGCTGCCCGGCTGACCTTCTTTTAGGAAAACGCCCGAGGTCTTTGCTCTGTCTCTGGGACCCACCTCCTTCTCCAGGCTGGCCTGCTCCCCACCCACCGCCCACCCCGCGCCCCGGGCGTGACCGCGCCTGGAGGGCCCGCACTCACCACTCCCACCGAGGTGAAGGCCGCCACGGAGCTGATGATGGTGGGGATGATGTTGAACTTGCCAGCCTGGAGCACGAAGAGCCGCGTGAGCGCGCAGGGCGCCCGGCGGGGCGGGCGCGGCCTGCGGCTAAACCTGGACTCCCAGCCGGGGCGGCCGCGGGGCCGGAAGGCTTCTCCAGTGGGCGCCCCCCACCCACCCCCACCGCGCTGCAGAAACGTGGCCAGCGAGGGTCTCTGGGCGGGTCAGCCGCAGGCCCCGCCCCGACGGGCCCGAAACGGCCTGGGTCTGGCCCGCCCCGGCCCAGAACTCACGTCGCCGTACACCAGCACGTCGAAGCGGATGCCGAAAGCCTTCAGCAGGGTGCGGTACTCACTGCCGTTGTCCATCTTGTAGTATTTGGCGAACCTGGAGGCCAGAGGGAAGGCGCAGGCCGCTGCGGGCTTCTGTTTCTCCTGCTTGAACCCTCAGGGTCCCCCAGAGCCCTCTGCAGCCCTCGTTCACCGCCCAGCCCTGCCTGACGGTGGGGCGGGACTCCCGCCGCGGTCCTCCCCGTGTGTTCAGCTGGCCGCCTGCACAGCCCAAACCTGGAGGGTTTGTTCGGGAAGCAGATTTACAGGCCCGGCCCTGAACCCAAAGAATCGGCAGCTCAGGACTGGGTCCCGGGAGGCTGCCTTCTAAATGACTCCTCTAAGTGAGTCTGACGCGG
>SJYA01002018.1:0-33954 GCA_006410615.1 Neotragus moschatus
CTAGGTTGCTTCCATGTCCTGGCTATTGTAAATAGTGCTGCAATGAACACTGGGCTACGTGTGTATTTACACTCTTATTTATTCCAGCCATCATGCTATACCTTGGATCCTCACAGCTTCTGGGTCTTTACACTGAAGTCTGTGCTCTTGGACCAAAGTCCTCCACGTGTAGCACTGCCCAGTGCATGGCAGCCACCCTTGAATTCCACTGTTTTGATTTAACATACAAGTGAGATTCTGCAGTATTTTTATTCTGCGTCTGGATCTTTCACTTTGCAATATGCTCTCCAGGTTTATCCAGATAGCAAGGTTCCCCTCTCGCTTATGGCTGAATAATAATAGACTTGATCCAGAATGTTCTACAAATCACCTGTGTCTGCTCCCATGCTCTGGGATCAGATTTGCACAACTGATCTCTTTTTCCCTCTAAGGTTGAGTGCTGTCCAAGGACGCTCTCTAGTGCTCTGTGTAAATTTGCATTTACGTGCCCACATTGGTGTCATCCTTATACTTCGTGAAATAGCAAGAATTAAAATAGGCACACAGCCTAAGCTTACCCATAGTCATACCTGTTTCAATTCTGGAGGAAATGAAGAAACAGTGTGATATGTTTTAAAGCACTGGAGTAAAAATATGACACAAGATTCTAGAGAATTATTAGAGCAGCTGTGAAGAGGAAGGATTCAAGTCAGGGGAGTCAGGAGCCCGAAGTTTAGCGCCAGCACAGCAGTCTAAGCATGACGCAGGCGGCAGCCAGACGGGGAGGGTGTTTTTGAGATAATGCGTTGTAGTAGGTTTAACAANTTTTAAAGCACTGGAGTAAAAATATGACACAAGATTCTAGAGAATTATTAGAGCAGCTGTGAAGAGGAAGGATTCAAGTCAGGGGAGTCAGGAGCCCGAAGTTTAGCGCCAGCACAGCAGTCTAAGCATGACGCAGGCGGCAGCCAGACGGGGAGGGTGTTTTTGAGATAATGCGTTGTAGTAGGTTTAACAAGAGGTGTAGAAACTGAAAAGTGAAAGAAAAAATAGATATAAGAGAGAATTCTGGGGGAAAATCAGAAAAAACCTGCTGTTTTCATGTAAATAGTCTACTTGGATTTTGATATAGGATATTGTATAAGCTGGAAAACAACAGCCCTTCCCCTTCAGTTGGGGAAGTAGAAGTAAAAGCAGTTCCATTTATAAATTTTTAATATATTATTAAAGCTGTTATGGAATTATGAAAGCAATCTCCAGCAATATATTTTTTTTTTTTTAATTTGGAATGTCTACAGACAGTGTGCATGTGTGTACTCAGCCATGTCTAACTCTTTGTTAGACAAAGACTAACAAAGTGTCTATGGACTGTGGCCTGCCAGGCTCCCCTGTCCATGGGATCTGGGTTGCCATTCCCTTCTCCAGGGATCTTCCCAACTCAGGGATTGAACTTGTGTCTCTTACATTGGCATGAAGATCTTGAGACCAGTGTGGTCTTTTTAAAAAAATTTATTTTAATTGGAGGCTAATTACTTTACAATATTGTAGTGGTTTTTGCCATACATTGACATGAATCCACATATTTGAGGCTTTGTTGTCTCTGAGGTGCTGAATTAAAGCTGTTTCAACCAAGGTACTCTTGCCTGGCAAATCCCATGGAAGGAGAAGCCTGGTGGGCTGCAGTCCATGGGGTCGCTAGGAGTCGGACCTGACTGAGCAACTTCACTTTCAGTTTTCACTTTCATGCATTGGAGAAGGAAATGGCAACCCACTCCAGTGTTCTTGCTTGGAGAATCTTAGGGACGGGGGAGCCTGGTGGGCTGCCGTCTATGGGGTCGCACAGAGTTGGACACAACTGAAGCGACTTAGCAGCAGCAGCAGCAGCAACCAAGATAGGAAAAGCTGCAAGCTGTTGTAACCAAATGCAAAACTACTGTAATACAATTGCTAATTAGATGAAGAAGTGTTTCTAAGGTGACACTGACAGGGACAGGGAGGGAAAGCAGAAAGGAACGAGCCTTTTACCCTCTTCTAGCTGGCTAGCCTCCTTCACCCTCTGTTCTGCTCCCTTAGAATAACTTCCAGGGAAACTTCCCAGATCTTGCATGAAAATTTGCATAATCCCACCACTCTTCAGGTGAATCCCAGAGTAGTCCTTGTATTCTTCCTCTGAGTTCTGCTTGGATATCATCTCTTGTTGCTGCTGCTGCTTCTCCTAAGTCACTTCAGTCGTGTCCGACTCTGTGAGGATGTGCCATCCCATAGATGGCAGCCCACCAGGCTCCCTCGTCCTTGGGATTCTCCAAGCGAGAACACTGGAGTGCATTGCCATTTCCTTCTCCAATGCATGAAAGTGAAAAGTGAAAGTGAAGTCGCTCAGTCGGGTCCAACTCCTAGCGACCCCATGGACTGCAGCCTACCAGGTTCCTCCGTCTATGGGATTTTCCAGGCACGAGTACTGGAGTGGGGTGCCATTGCCTTCTCCATTATCTCTTGTGCTTGGAAGCAAAGATAGATGTTGTATGGTCTCTATTTCATTATTGTAATTGTTCTTCAGTAGCTAATTTGTGTGCCACTCTTTGCAACCCCATGGACTTCCCAGGTTTCCCTTTCCTTCTCTCTCTCCTGGAGTTTGCTCAGACTTGTGTCCATTGAGTTGGTGATCACATCCTCTGTCATTGTGATGGTGGTTGAGTCTCTAAGTCATGTCCGACTCTTTTGACCCCATGGACTGTAGCCCGCCAGGCTCCTCTGTCCATGGGATTCTCCAGGCAAGAATACCAGAGTGGGTTGTCATGCCCTTCTCCAGGGGATCTTCCTGACCCAGGACTCAAACCTGGGTCTCCTGCATTGCAAGCAGTTTCTTAAGTGGCTGAGCTGTGGGCTATAAATAATTCTTGAGCATTGGTTGTGTGCTGATGATTCTTTGGGCTATTCCTTTCTGCCAAACTCTCTTTTATCACAAATGCATGCATGGAAGTCACGAAGCTGAAGGGTTTTACGGATCAACTGGGCCAATTTTATTCATGATGAGAGTTCTCTTCCTACTTCATCCCAGAGAGATAACTGGCATTAAAATTGGTCACTTGGCACCAGGCTAGCACGTGGCATGTTCTTTGCTTTTAGCAGCAAATCCCAAAGGGATTCTCAGGCTTATATTCTCTCCCAGTATTGTTACCTTTGGAAACAGGATTCCTGTGGAGTGAACAGAAGGCACATTTTTTTCTAAGGTAATCTAAAAAAAATTGGGCTTTAGTTGAAATTCAAGTGAGGAAACTATTTATAATTCACAAAGCAACTACCTTGTTGAATTGACCAGGCAAAAAAGGTCAGTAAATCACCATATGGGCAAAAAAAAAAAAAAAATACTTTACAATATAATCACATCATAATATAATTTTACTTCATGAAATACAGTAAGGTTTTCTTTCCTATAGTTATAATTAATGAAGAAAGCTGAAAGAAAGAAGTGAAGTCACTCAGTTGTGTCTGACTCTTTGTGATCTCATGGACTGTAGCCTGCCAGGTTCCTCCATCCATGGGGTTTTCCAGGCAAGAATAGTGGAGTGGGTTGCCATTTCCTTCCCCAGGGCATCTTCCTGACCCAGGGATCAAACCCTAGTCTCCCACACTGCAGGCAGACTGAAATGCTTTCAAATGTCTTTTCTTTTATTCTGTTCTCCTTTTCAGTGAAACAGATAATTAGATGTATACTTTATGGATGTTTTCATTCTCATAAACCCTGAGTAGTTGCATGTAACTTTGTATGGCCCAGTGTCTCCTTTTATCTTGTAGTGAGCTGATCCATCCTTAATGTCAGTAAGAGTATAGAAATACTAATATTGGTCAATATTTTCATGACTTTGAAATGTTCCTTTTTGTATGTTGTGAAATTCATGGGATAGAACATTCTCTTCTTCTTTAAGAGAAAGAGCAAAATTTTATATGTCTGTCAATCTAGCTCTATGTATAGCTGTATCTTTGTCTATGTTTATATCTATTTCCATATATAATATACCATCTATACTTACAGTGCTATGTATATTTCACTTTTTTTAACATCTAAGATTTACATATAAAATACAGATATAGATGAATATATTTAGGCATTTCTTTGGGATTGTATTGTGCTATTATAACTATAACTCAAGAAGTACCTGATTAAATTATCAAATGGAATGACACAGATTGCAAACACATTAACTCTGGCAAGGACTGGGAGATAACAAAGACCTCAGATTCTTTTGGATAACCACCCCCAGAACCATCTACCTCTTAAATGAATCTACTGATAATGAGAGATGTTTAAGAGATGAGGAGAGATATTCTGTGGAAAGAAAGTTTCTGATGTCCCTTCTAACAAGGCATGCAGCCAGCTTTAAGTCTAAGAATGAATGGCAAGTAAGGGTACCTCAAAAATCTCTCTTTTGTGTCTTTATATATAAGACTATTGTGTAATATGAGCTTCCCTGGTGGCTCAGAGGTTAAAGCTTCTACCTGCAATGCAGGAAACCTGGGTTCGATCCCTGGGTCAGGAAGATCCCCTGGAGAAGGAAATGGCAACCCACTCCAGTATTCTTGCCTGGAGAATCCCATGGATGGAGGAGTAATACACTGTGTAATATATTATGGGGGCTTCCCTCGTAGCTCAGTGGTAAAGAATCAGCCTGCAATGCAGGAGATGCAGGTTTGATTCCTGGGTTGGGAAGATCCCCTGGAGGGGGGCATGGCAACCAGCACCAGTGTTCTTGCCTGGAGAATTCCATGGACAGAGGAGCCTGGCAGGCTATCGTCTGTGGGGTTGCAAAGGGTTCGACACGATTGAGTGACTAACACTTTCACTAAAGTCTCACTGAATTGAGAAGGTAGGTGAGAAAATAAAGCTTTAGAGGTTATCATTTTATTTCAAATGGCAACAAGCAACTCAGATCAGAATCCAGATTTCTTGATTCTTGATCTTAAGCAGCTTCCAGGAAGATGCTTTGTTAAAAAGTATCATAACTCCCGACACTCCTGAAATTCTAAGAGAACTGAAACATTACTTACTCCAATCCTCATTTCCTTATTCTGAATAAATTCTACTTTGATAATAAATGTAGCATTAACATTTTTAATTAAAATTATGGATTCCATTCATCAAAAAGATACAGTTCCAAGAGAGCGATTATTTATATTTTTTAGCTTAAGTCCATCACCTAAAGCTTCCCAGGTGGTGCAGAGGTAAAGAATCCGCCTGCCAATGCAGGGGATGTAAGATATGCAGGTTCCATCCCTGGGTCAGGAAGATCCCCTGGAGACGGAAATGGCAACCCATTCCAATATTCTTGCCTGGGCGATTCCATGGATAGAGGAGCCTGGCAGATTACACAGTACATGGGGTGACAAAGAGTCAAATGCAACTGAGTATGCACACTCATGCACACACCCACACATTCATCACCTAAAAATATATATTTTATTTTTTCTTGGGCATAAGGGGTTTTGAAAGCCTTGGCTCTAATAGCAGAAATATATCCATGCCTGTCCAGAACCCTGAAAATCCTAATTTAGCCCTTTTTTTGGATTGCGATGTTATGTTTCTTGCTAGTTGCACCATAGACAAGCTGAGATGGTTCTTCCCCCATTGCTGGCGGCAGAAATGCTCCTACTTTCGAAGGAAAGAAGACTACTAGAGGCTGAATTCCATAACTTCATGTATTCAATGATCATAAACTTGGTGGCCTAAAGCAGCAAAAGTTTTTTCTCTCATAGTTCTGGAGCTCGGAACTCAGTGGCACTGGGTTAGAATGCGGGTGTCCACAGAGCCACAGTCCACGCAGAGGCTCTCGTGGACTTCTCTGTCTTGTCTCAGGCTTTCTGAGGTCGCTGCCATTCCCTGTGGTCGGCTCACCATGAGCTCTGCGTCTCTGGCCACGCGCTTCCTTTGCTGGGTCTGTAGTCAAACCTCCCTCTACCTCCTTTCTATAAGGATAGTTGTGGTTGGATTTAGGGCCCACCCTGAGAACCTTCTTATTTCAAAATTCTTAATTTTTACCTTAATGATCCTTTCCCCATAAAGTACATCCCATGTACCAGCAATTAGTAAAACACTAATTTGAAAAGATACGTGCATCTCAATGTTCCCAGCAGCACTATCTACAAAAGACAAGATAAGGAAGCAATGCAAGTACCCATCAACAGACAGATGGGTAAAGATGTAATATACACATGTACATAGCAGAATATTGCGAGCTACAAAAGTCAATGAAATTCTGCCATTTACAACAATGTAGATTAATCTGGAAAATACTAAGTGAAGTAAGATAAAAACAAACACTGTAGGACATCACATATGTAGAATTTAAAAAGTAATACAAATGAATATATATGGAAAACGGAAATAGACTTACAGCTACAAAAACTAACTAGTGGTTACCAAGGGGAAATGAAGGTAAAGGGACAGATTAGGGATATGGGATTAAGAGATACAAATTACTATGTGTAAAATAGAGAAGCAGCAAAGATACAACATGTAGCACAGAGAATCATAGCAAGCATCTTGTAATAACTTTTAATAGACTATAATCTGTAAAATGCTGACTCATTATCCTGTACACCTGAAATTAATGTAATAATGTAAATCAACTAAACTTTACCTTTAAGAAAAAGAACTGGAACATCTTAATGGGCCATATTCTGCCTACCACATCCCCCAAAGCATTCAGTTTGATAAGTTTAGTTTTTTGTTTTTAATTCTTGTCTCTGTAGGAAATTAAACCACATTTTCAACACAATTATCGATTGATTAATATTTTCACTTCCTTTCAGCATGCATTTGAATGTCATACATACATAGATATGGTCTCAAATTCCTATTATCTAAGCAAAACTATTGTATTACTCAAGTTATACATCTTATTATTTTTTTTTACTTTATTTTTAGCTGTGTTCTTGGTTTAGTGGATAAAAAGTTAAATAAAATATAAGCATTGCCTTCAAATAAATTTGCATAAATGCACATTCAAGGTTTTTCCAAAGTGTGGCTAGACTAATAAAAGTATGCTTCTTCAGGTAATTCACTAGTAAAAACAAAGGATTTAAGGGCTCACACGCAAGCCCCCTTTCTCATGTCTTCCACGTGCTCCCCAATCGCTCTCCCGGTGAGCATAAAAGAAGATGAACCAATCACCACCTCTCAAAAGGAGGACGATTAGGAAACATGCATGGTGGCAGGCTGTATTATGCTCATAATCTGACCTGTCAAGGCAGCACAGAAAGATTTCAGTTTTCTAACAGAAACAATTTCCAGTTCAGCATAAACAATCTTTTTTAAATGAACATGGTATATGCATCAGTTGAGTATTTAAACAACCTAAAATGACATATAATGGAGAACCTGATAATACCAATACCTTAAATCATGACATATTGGTCAATTTTTTACAGAAAGGAATGAAAAAACCTCAAACTCAATGGATGAAAAAAATTATACCACAGTGAAGGAATTCATACTTTTAGGATTTACGACAGACCCGTGGTTACAGAGAGTTCTCTTTTACATCTTCCTCATCATATATATCACCAGTCTCTTAGGGAACATCACCCTGATTTCTCTGATCTATGCTGATTCTCAGCTCCACACACCCATGTATTTCTTCATTGGGAATCTTTCATTTCTGGATCTCTGGTATGCTTCTGTCTATGCCCCCCAAATCCTGATGACCTGCATCTCTGACGACAAGCGCATCTCTTTTGCTGGCTGCTTAGCTCAGTTTTTCTTCTCTGCTGGACTGGCCTACACTGAGTGCTGCCTGTTGGCTGCCATGGCTTATGACCGCTATGTGGCCATCTCCAACCCGTTGATTTACTCCCAGGCCATGTCCCCAGGTTTATGTGTCAGTCTTGTGGCAGCTTCCTACTTTAGTGGTTTTGTGAACTCAACCATCATCACCAGTGAAACATTTACCTTGAGCTTCTGTGGGAACAACGTCATTGATGATTTCTTCTGTGACCTGCCCCCCCTTGTCAAGTTGGCCTGTGATGTGAAGGAAAGCTACCAAGCTGTGCTGTATTTCATACTTGCCTCCAACGTCATCACTCCCACCGTGCTTATCCTTGCCTCCTATCTCTTCATCATTGCTGCCCTCTTGAAGATCCGATCCACCCAAGGCCGCTTGAAGGCCTTCTCCACCTGTGGCTCTCACCTGACAGCTGTCACCTTGTACTATGGGTCAATTCTCTTCATTTACTCCCGGCCAAGTACGAGCTATGCCATGGAGAGGGATAAAGTTGTGTCTGTGTTCTACACAGTGGTGATTCCCTTGTTGAATCCCTTGATCTATAGCTTAAGAAATAAAGATGTTAAAGATTCCTTGAGGAGAATGTTAGTTAGAGCAAAGTTTCTTTAGCAAAGGCTTTGGTAAACAGCAGGTATAATGGTCATCTGAGTTAAATTCACCCATACCAATCCATTTTAGTTCGCTGATTCCTAGAATGTCGACATTCACTCTTGCCATTTCCTGTTTGACCATTTCCAATTTGCCTTGATTCGTGGACTTAATATTCCAGGTTCCTATGCAATATTGCTGTTTACAGCATCAGATCTTGCTTCTATCACCAATCACATCCACAACTGGGTGTTGTTTTTGCTTTGGCTCCATCCCTTCATTCCTTCTGGAGTTCTTTCTTCACTAATCTCCAGTAGCATATTGGGCATCTACCGACCTGGGGAGTTCCTCTTTCAGTATCCTCATTTTGCCTTTTCATACTGTTCATGGGGTTCTCAAGGCAAGAATACTGAAGTGGTTTGCCATGGGAGAAGACTCTTGAGAGTCCCTTGGACTGCAAGGAGATCCACCCAGTCCATCCTAAAGGAGATCAGTCCTGCGTGTTCATTGGAAGAACTGATGTTGAAGCTGAATCTCCAATACTTTGGCCACCTCATGCAAAGAGTTGACTCATTGGAAAAGACTCTGATGCTGGGAGGGATCGGGGGCAGGAGGAGAAGGGGACGACAGAAGATGAGATGGCTGGATGGCATCACCGGCTTGATGGACATGAGTCTGAGGGAATTCCAGGAGTTGGTGGTGGACTGGGAGCCCTAGCGTGCTGTGATTCCTGGGGTGGCAAAGAATCAGACATGATTAAGTGACTGAACTGAACTCACCTGAACTTGGTAAACAGAGTGGGTTTTTTTTTTTTGTTTGGCTTGTTTTGTGTTCTGCAGATTAGTTTCTATTTTATTGATAACAGTCTGTAAATCTCAGAAAGAAATAAATTAAGCAAAAGATAAAATCACTGAATAATGTAGAAATATCAGCCTGTATTTGTCTTTTTAAGTCAGCACTGATGTTCTTGAATATTTTTAAAAATAAATCATTCAGGAGCAATTGGTAAAACTAGTAGGCATGCTAGCTTAGAACAAAGTCTATAGTAGGAATTCTATACAGGAATTCTGAGAAGTTTTTCTTTTTTTAACTACAATTGACAGCTTATTAATTAATTTTAAGCATAATATTATAATCTAACATAGAATAATAGTATTGGTTATGCAATCACTGTCATGACTAGACAGATGAAATCTCTTGGTTCCAATCAGATAAACCATAGGTAAGAAAAAAAGAATGCAAACACAGATTTTTTGATTCCAGAGGTACTTATTCATTTGTTATGAGTTAGTGGTAGTTGAAAGTTCATAAGTACACTATCTACTGTAAAATGCCATTCAAAATAAATTTATTTTTCTTTTCTGATTTTCATATTTTTGCTTACTGTGATACAAAGATTTCCTTGACAGCATATTTAGGAAAGATCGACTATATTTAGAGTCACGTCAAGCTTCCAATAAAATAGTATTTTCCCAAAGAAATAAAAGAATGACGGGCAAAAGAAGAGCTGCTGTATGAAACAGAAATGGAGAAAGAGGTAAAGATAGATAATTATAGAGGTAAAAAGATTTCAAAAGCTTTACATCCAAGAGATAATTTAGAGCTTGTCAGGGCTGCCGTATCAAAACACCAGAAACTCACTGTCATAAACAATTGAAATATATTTCTCACAGCTCCAGAGACTGAAAGGCCAAGATCAGTGAGCCAGCATGGTTGTGAAAGGTTGTTGTTGAATCATGACGCTGGGATTCTTGGCCCCCAGAGGAGAAGAATTCAATCTGGGGCAAGAAACGAGGCTTGATCACTTAGAGCTTTTGTGTAATGAAGTTTTATTAAAGTATAAAGGAGATAGAGAGTGGTTCTGACGTAGGCATCAGAAGGGGGCAGAAAGAGTGCCCCCCCTGCTAGTCTTCAGCTGGATGTTACATAGTCACTAGCAGTCTGTTAATGAAAGAAAGGAATGTCTTAAAACTCAGAATGGCACCAGGCCCCTCACCCGTAAGATGCGTTTTGGGATAATCTTGGCACCAAATGGTTCATCCTGGGCCATAAAATGATTAACTTGAATCTTGAAGAAGGGCAGATCACCATACAAATAGTTTCATTTACATAGATTAGACGAACAATATCTGAGTATAACATACTGGTTTGTCAAGTAGGTTCTGAGCCAAAAGGAACCGACCTGAAGACAGAGTTTTGGGTAAATGCATAGTACATTAGCATAGCTTAAGATAAACATTTCCATAAGAAAAAGGCATTGATTAACTCTAGGTTTGAGAATAGTTAACTTCAGGTGAAACCAGGTGTTATTATGGCAACACAGTATTTTAAGAGAAATCTCCTTTTAAATTTGTATAGAGAAGGAAAAAATATCACTAGTTGGTTTCCTCCTGCCATTTAAAAGAGATAAAAATGTCTGACACTTGCAGGCTATTTCCTCCATTTGGCGACCCCTGGCCTTCTTGCCTGTTACCCTCTGCGTTGGTTTGTTCTGACATCTTTTTCCTTTGCTGGCACTTGGTCACTTTCTTACTTTCTGCTGACTTGGATCTTTGTGTGTGTGTGTGTGTGTGTGCGCGCACACATACACATGTGCATGGGCAAAAGCATCCTGGTATCTCTTTTCTTGTTTCTATTTTTGTTTTTATAAAGATACTAGTCAGATTGCATTAAGGTTTATTCTAACCATCTCAGTTTAACTGAATTTCCTTTATAAAGGCTCTATCTCCAAATTTAGTCACATTTGAAATTACTGGAGGTTACATCTTCAATATATGAATTTTAGAGGGTTGCAATTCAAGCCATGGCCCCAAGAATGGATAGTGTTTCCTGATGAATGAGACGAGGAAGTAGCCTGGACAGATAGTGAGACATAAGAGAGGGAAAAACACTATGAATCACAAGATAGTATCTAGAAAAGTCCAGTTAGGACAATTTGGAGAGGTTTTTTTTTTTTCTTCTAATTTTTATTTTTATTACACACATACTATGTGTGCTAAGTCAACTCAGTCGTATCTAACTCTGCAACCCTATGAACCATAGACTGCCAGGCTCCTCTGTCCGTGTGATGCTCCAGGCAAGAATACTGTGGGTTGCCATGCCCCTCTCCAAGGAATCTTCCCAATCCAGGGATTGAAACTGCACCTCCTAGGTCTCCTGCATTGGCAGGCAGGTTCTTTACCCTAGCGCCCCCTGGGAAGCCCACACACAGGGATGATTACATTTGACATGTTCATTTTGAGAGTGGACTTTTAATGAAATACTCCTCATTTTACCATATCCTAATTAATATATTAATCCCATGCTCCAAAGGAGCTCCAACTGTGTCTTTGGAGAGGGAGGCACATATTTCTGGGATGCTCGTTGGAAGAGGTCCCAAAGGACTATTGAGGAAACACTTATATTAGATCTAATACAGCTCCCCAAAGCATCAGAGGAGACGGAAGAGGGTGTCACTTCCAAGAGTGTCCTTCCTGATCAAGGGTAAGCAACTAGGGTCGGGGGCAGCTAAGTGGTCTGGCTTTTCTGTGACCTCAGACAGAGTCTGGCCTGACTCTCAAAGGGTCATTGTTATGCCAAACACACACACACACTCTTCTAACTAGAATTTCGTTAGTGTTATATGTAACCCTCATTTAGAGTTCTAATTCAGTCTGGTAACTATGGTGGGTCATCATACATTCACGCACACAGTAGAGAAAATAAGAAGAAGAAGAAAAAAAGACATGCTTTTTTGACTCTAGCGGTTCTGAAAATGCTGTGCTCTTTAAACAGCTAGTGTGTGACATTTTCCTTCTTGGTCCTCATTTTCTGGTGCTAGAAGGAGGCGTTTTTCCCTCAAATTTTAAGTGCTCCAGTGAAGGGAGAAAGGGACAGAGCTGCTTCAGGGATCACACAGAGTTTGAAGTCCTCTTATATGGGAGGCTCAGCAGGACTGGCGCTGAGCCAGACTGGCGTTTTCTTTGTTGCTTATTTGATTCACTTTTTAAGTGCAATTTATCTCAAATTCAGAAAGTATTTCAGTCCATCTTGGTGGTTATGAACCTTCTCTTTATTTACTCTTCCTTTTCATTAGTGACAAAATACACTGACCACTTGAGGGAAGATGTGTCCTGGGGAGTTTGAGCAAGGTTAGAAAGGAGACATCTTTAAATTATAAAGGTAATTACTCATTAATTAATTTTAGAAATATTTATTAAGCACCAATTAGATGCCAAGTACTGTTCTTTACTTTGGAATACAGCAGTAAACAAAACAGAAAAGTCTTTCTGACCTGTGTTGTTACATTCTGGTGAAGAAAGATGGACAATAAACTTAAGCAAAAGGAGAGGATTGCAGTTGTTGTCCAGTCACTGATTGACTCTGACTGTAAGTGACCTCGTCGACTGCAGCACTCTGACTTCCAGGTCCTCCCCTGTCTCCAGAGTTTGCTCAAATCCATGTCCATTGAGCCAAAGATGCTATCTAGCCATTTCAACCTCTGCTGTCCCCTTCTCCTTTTGGCTTTCAGTCTTTTCCAGCATCAGAATCTTATGTCTGGGGAAAAAGGGAAGGATCTGAGCAGAATAAGAAGGATGCGGATTGTCGATGGGAGGGAAATATAAAATAGACTGATGAGGATGGGCAAAAATGCCAGAAAGTGTCATTTGACAGAAACTTAAAGAAGATGAGAGTGTGTCTTGCAAACATCTGGGGAACAGTGTTCACACCGGGGAACAGATAGATCTAATATATCTGATGCTGGGCCAGGGCTGCTATTCTTAAGAAACAGAAATAAAGGAGGAGTGAGTCTTAGAAGGGAAGGATCTATAGGTAATGGAAGACCTGCTTGTGAAGGACATTAGGGCCACTGCACAGAATTTGACTTTAACTTTAAATAAATTAGTTAATTTGTAGTTTTTTTTTTTTTAAGAACAAGAGTTACATGAATTCGCTTATTTTTGTAAACAACCATACTGACTGATACATTGCAAAGAATCTATAGAGGAACGAATGTGTAGACCAGTTTGAAGGATTTTGCAATATTTTTGGCAAAAAATGGTAGTAGTTTGACAAAGATGCTACCAGTAGAGGTGGTTAGAAGGGCTTAGATTTAGGGAATATTTTCAAGGCAGGGACATGAGGATTCCTTGGAATTTTTAAGAGAAGGCAGGAGAAAAGGAGAGTAGATTGATTCCAAATGTTTGGCATCAGTAGAATTTACTACTAATAAGAGAAATGAGCCGTTCAATCTGTTTGGGGGAGTGAAAGCTAGGAATTCAGCTGTAAACATGTGAAGTTCAAAGTATTTATCACTCATCTCATAATTATAGAATATTAGCATTGCAAAGAACTTAGGAATCTTTTAGGATTTGTTTTTAACCTAAGAATCATAACTATTGAATCGACGAATAGATGTCTAGGGATTTGTTTTCTCTCAAAACTTTTCATTGTTTCCGTTCAATTCAGTCCCTCAGTTGTGTCTGACTCTCTGAGACCTCATGGACTGCAGCATGCTAGGCTTCCCTGTCCATCACTAACTCCTGAAGCTTGCTCAAACTCGTGTCCATAAAATTGGTGATGCCATCCAACCATCTCATCCTCTGTCTTCCCCTTCTCCTCCTGCCTTCAATCTTTCCCAGCACAAGGGTCTTTTCCAATGAGTCAGTTTTTTCACATAAAGTAGCCAAAGTATTAGAGTTTCAGCTTCAACATCAGTCCTTCCAATGAATATTCAAGACTGATTTCCTTTAGGAGGGACTGGTTGGGTCTCCTTCAGATCCAAGGGACTCTCAAGGATCTTCACCAACAGCACAGTTCAAAGGCATCAATTCTTCAGTGCTCAGCTTTCTTTATAGTTCAACTCTCATATCCATACATGACTACTGGAAAAACCATAGCTTTGACTCTATGGACCTTTGTTGGCAAAGTAATATCCCTGCTTTTTAGCTTGCTATCCAGGTTGGTCATAGCTTTTCTTCAAGGAAGCAAGTGTCTTTTAATTTCATGGCTGCAGTCACTATCTGCAGTGAATTTGGAGCCCCCTTGCAAAAAACAAAACAAACAAACAAACAAACAAACAACAACAACAAAAAACAGTCTCTCATTGATTCTATTGTTTCCTCATCTATTTGCCATGAAGGGATGGGATCAGATGCCATTATTTCAGTTTTCTGAATGTTGAGTTCTAAGCCAACTTTCTACTCTCCTCTTTCACTTTCATCAAGAGACTCTTTAGTTCTTCTCTTTCTGCCACAAGGGTAGTGTCATCTGCATATCTGGGGTTACTGATATTTCTCCCAACAATCTTTATTTCAGTGTGTGCTTCATCCATCCCAGCATTTCATATGATATACTCTGCATGTTATTTGAACAAGGAGAGTAACAATATACATCCTTGACATACTCCTTCCCCAGTTTGGAACCAGTCTGTTTTTTTTTTTTTTTTTCCCATTTTTAGTTCTAACTGTTACGTTCTTGACCTGCATACAGATTTCTCAGAAGGCAGGTGAGTTGGTCTGATATTCCCATCTCTTTAAGAATTTTTCACAGTTTTTTGTGATCTGTGCAGTCAAAGGCTTTGGCATAGTCAGTAAAGCAGAAGTAGATGTTTTTATGGAACTCTCTTGCTTTTTTGATGATCCAGTGGATGTTGGCATTTTGATCTCTGGTTCCTCTGCCTTTTCTAAGTCCAGCTTGGACATCTGGAAGTTCACAATCTATGTACTGTTGAAGCCTGGTTTGGAGAATTGTGAGCATTACTTTGATAGCATTGTGAGATGAGTGCGATTGTGTGATAGTTTGAACTTGCTTTGGCATTGCCTTTCTTAGGGATAGGAATGAAAACTGACCTTTTTCAATCCTGTGACCCTGTTGAGTTTTCTGAATTTCCTGGCATATTGAGTACAGCACTTTCACAGCATCATCTTCCGTGATTTGAAATAGCTCAACTGGAATTCCATCACCTTCACTAGCTTTGTTTCTACTGATGTTTCTTAAGGCCCACTTGACTTCACATTCCAGGATGTCTGGCTCTAGGTGAGTGATCACACCATCGTGATTATCTGGGTCGTGATGATCTTTTTTGTATAGTTCTTCTGTGTATTCTTGCCACCTCTTCTTAATATCTTCTGCTTTTGTTAGGTCCATACCATTTCTGTCCTTTATCGAGCCCATCTTTGAATGAAATGTTCCCTTGGTGTCTCTACTTTTCTTGAAGAGATCTCTAGTCTTTCCAATTCTATTATTTTCCTGTATTTCTTTGCATTGATTATTGAGGAAGGCTTTCTTATCTCTCCTTGCTATTCTTTGGAACTCTGCATTCAAATGTGAATCTATTTCCTTTTCCTCATTGCCTTTTGCTTCTCTTCTTTTCACGGCTATTTGTAAGCCCTCCTCAGACAGCCATTTTATCTTTTTGTGTTTCCTTTTCTTGGGGGTCTTGATCACTGCCTCCTGTACAATGTCACAAACCTTTGTCCATAGTTCTTCAGGTACGTTGTCTATCAGATCGAATCCCTTGAATCTTTTTGTCACTTCTACTGTATAATCGTAAGGGATTTGATTCAGGTCATACTTGAATGATCTAGTGGTTATCCCTCCTTTCTTCAATTTAAGTCTGAATTCAGCAATAGGGACTTCATGGTCTGAGCCACAGTCAGCTCCCAGTTGTTGTTTATTTAAATACAGGAAATTTTGGATGCTGGGAAGAAGATAATAGTCCTTTTAATGTGTTCTCAAAGAGATCCACAAGTCCACAAATTTAATCCAAGTCAGGTAAAGAAACAGGAAGTGGCAATAAACAAGATAATAATAAACAAGAATAAACAAGATCAACAATTGGTTTTTAGGGAAACAAGAATGTGAGAATCTTAAAGTGAAAAAAGGAGTGCTCTTCTTCTGTGGTGCATCGCATCTCTCTCTTCAGTCCAGATGGTGAGAATGGCCCCGGTATCCAAAGCTACATGCATATTTAAGGATTGTTAATCTGTTCTTCTGGAGAAGGGAGTGGCAACCCATTCTAGTATTCTTGCCTGGAGAATTCCATGAACAGAGGAAACTGGTGGGCTACTGTCCATGGGGTCTCAAAAGAATTGGACATGACTGAGGACTAACTCTAATCTGTTCTTATACATGATGTCATAGACAACCTTTCTACTCTTATTTTTATGGTAGATTCTATAAGGGATGTTAATAAATGGAATTTTAGGAACTGAATGCTGGAAAAGAATCAACAAATTTTTCATGGGGTGAAATTGTGCTCCAAAGAGGACACTGGCATTTTTAAAAGAACACATGCTTGTATCTCTTAATCCCATAGTCCTAATAGGTAAGCAAAAGGATTCACTGTACAGAACAGGAAATTATGTCTTGTAATAACCTTATATATATATGTATATATATTACTTTTCTGGGTTTTAGAAAGATTATGGGGGACACCCCTATTCTGGCTTAAATGGTTTCCTTGTGGGAATTAGCCACATTGTTTTTTTCTTGAGGTCAGATTTAAAAGATAAATCAAGCATTATTCATTTTTCTTGGAATGAAAATAGCTGTTACTGTATGATATTTTCTGGTGACATTTTTATGTACATATGACTGATATTTTTCTCATTTCTTAAACATGAAAAAGTGTAGGTTGGAGGTTGTTAAAACACTTGCTCACGATTACAGACCCATCAAGGGGCCCAGTCAGGATTTGAACTCAGGTGCCATTCCAACAGTGCAGCCATGTAAGGCTGACTATGCAGCCCTGTCTGTTCTAGCTAGGCTTGCTGATGGTCTCTGCTCAGCTGTTACGTTAGCGAGGGCTAGGTGAGGAAGAATGGACTCACTCATGTGACTGGGGTCCAGCTTGCTGTGAGAAAGGAGGTCCAAAAGAGAATGTAACCAGATGTCTCATCTTTCAGCAATCTAACTGAGGCTTATTTATATGGTGGTGTCAGAATTTCAAAAGTGAGACTAGAAGCAGGTAATGTTTCTTGTGTGTGTGTTAGTTGCTTAGTCATGTCTGACTCTTTGTGACCCCATGGGCTGTAGCCTGCCAGGCTCCTCTGTCCATGGAACTCTTCAGGCAAGAGTGATGGAGTGGGTAGCCTTCCCTTCTCCAGGGGATCTTCCTGACCCAGGGATCAGACCTGGGTCTGCTGCATAGCAGGTGGATGCTTTACTGTGTGAGCCACTAGGGAAGCCCAGTGTTTCTTGAGATCCATGCTTAATAGCTTCATGGTGCTGCCAATGTGGCAAACTATTTGTCAGTGCAAACCACAAGATCATTCCAGATCAAAGGGTAGAATAAGAGAATCTACTCTTGATTTCATGAAATAAGTTTAAAAAAAAGTCATTTAAAAAAACATTAATCACAGAGATCATTGGTTTGTGGTTAATTTACCTCTCTATTTTAGAGACTGACTCCGGGTCTCCCACATTGAAGGCGAGTTCTCTACCATCTGAACCACCAGGGAAGCCCATTAGAGAGTTCATTTGGTGGGCTACAGTCCATAGCATTGGAAAGAGTCAGACTAAAGTGACTTAGCACACTGCACACACGCACAACGTATACTATGATTAATCGAGATCTCAGAATGATGACTGCGTGATTTGGCCTTTTAATAGAATGTTCTAAAAGTTCCACCAAATTTATTTATTCAGTCTTTCCAAGATTTTGTAGCTTCTTGTGTAAAAATACAGAAAAGATGCTTACACTGTTAACTAATAATTTGAAAAGATCTTGTCTTTTTTAAAAATAAAATATTTTTCACTAATTTCTTTATAATAGATGTTTAATATTCTATCATATGGATATACCACAATCATTCTTTAAAGTCGTTAAGACTTTCCTAGTCTTTGGAGGTTAAATTGCTATATAAATACACATTCCTGGTTAGAAGAGGAATTGAAACTGAGAGTCGTTGAGTTTCTTTGTTACCATAGGTTCCCAGTTTATGCAAGCTATAGTAATTTTCCCAAGACTTCTGAGTGTCTCTTTCCTACCTTTATCAGAGTGTAGCCTCAGCAGGGAATAAAGAACTAAGGATTTCAGAGAAATTTCTGTTTAGAGGGAACTTTTCCTCTCTTTCAGTTCATTCTCTGATTTGCAGTCAAAATGAACCTTGAAAATATATATCTGACCATGTTACTTCCTCATGATGGCAGTGTTCCCATTTGTGTTGGTTTCAAGACCCCAATTTCCAATATGGCTTCCAGTAAGGAAGTTCACCAGCCCCTAGCATCCTGTATCATGCATTGAACCTGGACTGGCATTTCATTTCACATATGATATTATACACGTTTCAATGCCATTCTCCCAAATCATCCCACCCTCTCCCTCTCCCACAGAGTCCAAGTTAACCATTCTTAGTCTCTTAGTTCACCAGACTCTCATGTTAAGGATCTGATATATGTTTTTTCTTGTCATGAGAATCCTCTCCTCTCTCACATTACCCTTGACAAGGGGCCAGAACCGGATTCATTTTACAGGATCATATAAATATCTCTTCTTCTGGGAACACTTTTGGCATAGACCAGAACTTTTTTTTCTTCTTTCTTTCAATTATATTCCTCTTTAGAGGGCAGTCATAGAAGAGTAGTAATTGGTCTGCGCAGATATTTTAGTTTTGTTCCCCAAATTATATTCTAGTAAAAATGAATATTATGTTTATGGTGGTACATGTAGAATATTATTCAATCATAAAAATAATAAAATAATAATATTTGTAGCCACATGGATGGATCTAGGCGCTTCCCAGGTACTGCTAGTGGTAAAGAACCCTCCTGTCAATGTGAGAGACTTGGGTTCGATCCCTGGGTAGGGAAGATCCCCTAAAGGAGGAAATGGCAAACTACTCCAGTATTCTGGCTGGAAAATCCCATGGAGAGAGGAGTCTGGTGGGCTATAGTTCATAGGATCACAAAGAACTGGACAGGACTAAGCATGCATGCACAGCATGCTACACACAAAATCTATAAATAATAAGACCATGTTGTATAGCACAGGAAACTCTAGTCAATACTCCACAATGGCCTATGGGGAAGGAATCTAAGAAAGAGTGGAGATATATATAATGAATTTTCTTTACTGTACATCTGAAACTAACACAACATTGTAAATGAACTGTACTCTGATGTAAACTTTTTTTAAAATGAGGCTTAATAAGTCTCAGATATTTTTCATTCTTTAGTCAAGTGATAATGTAGCAGAGAAAATTAATAGTAACTATTGAGATGGTGTCTGTAGCCTGTTTAATCATTTATTTTTTGCCTTGTGTTGCTTTTTCTTCTTTTAATATTTCCGTTTATTAGTTTTTTCTCTGCATCAAGTCTCAGTTTCATTGCAAGACGTCCCTGGTGCTCGTTGCAGCAGGCGGGGTCTATTAGTTGCAGCATGCCAGCTCTTAGTTGCAGCACATGGGACGTAGTTTCCTGAACAGAGATTGAACCTGGGCCTCTTGCATTGGGAGAGTGGAGTCTTAGCCGCTGGACCTAAAGGGAAGGGCCTATAATGCACCCTTTTGTACATTATCAATGTAAAGAAAGCTGAGCACCAAAGAACTGATGCTTTTGAACTGTGGTGTTGGAGAAGACTCTTGAGAGTCCCTTGGACTGCAAGGAAATCCAGTCCATTCTAAAGGAAATCAACCCTGGAACTTCTTTGGAAGGAATGATGCTGAAGCTGAAACTCCAGTACTTTGACCAGCTGATATTGAAGAACTGACTCATTTGAAAAGACTGTGATGCTGGGAAAGATTGAAGGCAGGAGGAGAAGGGGATGACAGAGGATGAGATGGTTGGATGGCATCCCCGACTCTATGGACATGAGTTTGAGTAAACTCCGAGAGTTGGTGATGGACAGGGAGGCCTTGCATGCTGCAGTCCATGGGGTCACAAAGACTTGGACATGACTGAGCAACTGAACTGAATATAATAATCAAAAACTCCACCCAAGATAATTCTATTAAGTTTGAGTATATTTAGAAAGTTGTATTGTACAACTGAATAACAATGGCACTATAACTGTGAAGCTCCCAGGATGTATGGGAATCAATCATGTAACTAATACACTTTGGCTGAAGTTCTAATAGATGAAGAGAAGTGGTAAGAGGGAGAATTATAAAAATTTAAGTTAAAACAAGTTTACAGAACCTAGGGTATGTGGCTAAAGCATCTGTGCTTTGGGTATTAATGAGAAGAAATCCATTATATGCTGAAAAGAAGTGGAATGGCCTTCAGGACTCCAAAGTTGCTTTTACCATCATGTTATCAGTCAAATCACATCCTTTCTGAACCATCAGCTACATTGGAAAGGTTAGGATAACAAGTCATTGAAAGATTAAGCTACTTCACTAAGTAACAAGTGGAACCAATATATCTTGAGGTAGAACATTTGCATTCTAGATATAGAATTGTCCCTGATTTGCCTCAAAGATGAATATTTCAACATTAAAGTAAATCTCAGTTCTCTTAGTTTTAGCTTTCTCTCACTGCGTCTATGGGGGCTTTGGAGCTAGTGATTAAGAATCTGCCTGTCAATGCAGGAGATGTAAGAGATGCAAGTTCAGTCTCCAAGAGCTCTGGCAGTTCAAGATATAAACCTGGAAGGAGTCATAGTTTTTCAATGGAGTTTTGACACCAACAAATTGGTTCTTTGTAATATTCAATATTACCGAATCCAAATATGCTTCAACTATGTATATAAATCTCACATGAACTAGAGAAAAGTGCAGAAAACTTTTCTCACTTTGAAGGTACAGAAATTCAAGTTGTCAGAGAATTATCGGATTGCCTTGTCTGGAAGAAGAAGACAAAAATATATTGACTTATAAGAGAGGTCAGTGGCTTAGCAGTGGAGAGCATGAGGTCTTGGTGCCGAAAATTCTAGGTTCAGATACTGGCTCTGCTGTTGATCAGTTCTAGGTCCTTGGAAACATTTCTTAAACAACATGAAGATTATAACAGTATCTTAAAATCTGTGGAAAGTATTAAGTGGGTTAAGTATANTGATGCTTTTGAACTGTGGTGTTGGAGAAGACTCTTGAAAGTCCGTTGGACTGCAGAAAGATCCAACCAGTCCATTCTGAAGAAGATCAGCCCTGGGATTTCTTTGAAAAGAATGATGCTAATACTGAAACTCTAGAACTTTGGCCACCTCATGAGAAGAGTTGACTCACTGGAAAACAGTGCATACCTAGCCCCACATCATCCTAGGTGCAAACAGGAGAAATGAAACATGCTCTCTCAAAAGGAGGAAAATTAGATTAAAGCGTGAGGTGACACACACTGTGTTATTATGTTCATTTGCTCTTTCAAGGCATCATACAATGATTTCCTAGGTATCAAAAAATGATAAACGGTTCAGCATAAACGTGTCTTAAAAGTAATAGTATATATGTATCAATTGGAATTTCCATGATTTAAAATGGCATATGATGATATATTGATATCTTTTCATAAGTTTTTATTGGCGTACAGTTGATTTACAATGTTGTATTAGTTTCTCATGTATAGCAAAATGAAAGTTGTACATATATTCACTTATTAATTTTTTTTCCCATATAGATCGCTATAGGGTATTGAGTAGAGTTCCTTTGCTCTGTACTAGGTTCTTACTAGTTATCTATTTTATACATAGTAGTGTGTATATGGCAATCCCAATCTCCCAATTTATTCCTCTCCCCACCCTTTCCCTTTTGATATCCACATTTGTTTCCTACATCTATGACTGTATTTCTTTTTTGTAAACAGGTTCATTTGCTCTATTTTTAAATATATATCATATAAGCAGTATCAGATGATATTTATCTTCACTGTTTATGACAATCTCTGGGTCCATTCATGTCACTGCAAATAGAATTATTTTATTCTTTTTAATGGTGGAGTGATATTCCATTGTGGACTTCCCAGGTGGCTGTGTGGTAAAGAATCTGACTGCCAAGCAGGGGATACAGGTTTGATTTCTAGGTTGGGAAGATCCCTTGGAGAAGGAAATGGCAACACACTCCAGTATTCTTGCCTGGGAAATCCCATGGACAGAGGAGCCTGGTGGGCTATAGTCCCATGGGTTCGCAAAAGAGCACACAACTTAGCAACTAAAATAACCATAACAATATCCCATTGTATCTGTGTACTAGATTTTCTTTATCCATTCCTCCACTGATGGACATTTAGGCTACTTTCATGTCCTAGCTATTGTAAATAGTGCAGCAATGAGTTGGGAATCATGGTTTTCTTCAGGGATATGCTCAGGAATGGGATTTCTGGGTCATATGGTAGTTCTATTTTTAGTGTTTTTCTAAAAGAAACTCTTTACTATTCTCCATGGTGGTCATACCAATTTATATTCTCATCAATGGTGTAGGAGGGTTTCCTTTTTTCCATACTCTCTCTGTCTCCAGAATTTATTGTTTGTAGAATTTTTGATGATGGCTCTTCTGATTGGTGAGAGGAGATACCTTCGTGTAGTTTTGATTCGAATTTCTCTGATAATTAGCTATGCTGGGCATCGTTTCTTTGCCTCTTGGTCATTTATAAGTCTTCTTTGGAGAAATGTCTGTGTAGATTTTCCTTTCATTTTTTGATTGAGGTTTTTGTTTGTTTTGACATCAAGTTACATAAGCTGTGTGTTTAGAGATAAATCCTTTGTCAGTTGGTTCATTTGCTCATATTTTTTTCCCTTCTGTGAGTTACTTTGTTTTGTTTTGTTTATGGTTTCTTTTGCTATGCAAAAGCTTTCAAGTTTGCTTAAGTCTCATTTGTTTATTTTTGCTTTTATTTTCATTACTCTAGTAGGTGGATCAAAAATAATCTTATTGTGATCTATGTCAGATAGTGTTCTGCCCATATTTTCCTCTAAGAGTTTTATAGTATCTGGTCTATTAAAGATTTAGATCTTTAATCCATTTTGATTATTTTTGTGTATGCTGTTAGAAATTGCTCTAATTTCATTTTTCCTCCCATGTAGCTTTTCAGTTTTCTCAGCACCGCTTATAGAAGAGACTATCTTTTCCCCATTGTGTATTCTTGCCTCCTCTGTCTTAGATTAGGTGACCAGGGGTTGGGTGGGTGACATACTGATATCTTAAATTATGACATATTTATTAACCCATTTATAGAAAGGAACCATAGAAACCCAAAATCAATGGATGAGAAAAATTTTACCACAGTGAAGGAGTTCGTACTTTTAGGGTTTACGACAGACCTGTGGCTATAAAGGGTTCTCTTTTTCATCTTCATCATCATTTATATCAGCAGTCTCTTAGGGAACATCACCCTGATTTCTCTGATGTGTTCTGATTCTCGGCTCCACACATCCATGTATTTCTCTTCATTGGGAATCTGTCGTTTCTGGATCTCTGGTGTGCTTCCGTCTATGCCCCCCAAATCCTGATGACCTGCATCTCTGACNCTCAGGAATGGGATTTCTGGGTCATATGGTAGTTCTATTTTTAGTGTTTTTCTAAAAGAAACTCTTTACTATTCTCCATGGTGGTCATACCAATTTATATTCTCATCAATGGTGTAGGAGGGTTTCCTTTTTTCCATACTCTCTCTGTCTCCAGAATTTATTGTTTGTAGAATTTTTGATGATGGCTCTTCTGATTGGTGAGAGGAGATACCTTCGTGTAGTTTTGATTCGAATTTCTCTGATAATTAGCTATGCTGGGCATCGTTTCTTTGCCTCTTGGTCATTTATAAGTCTTCTTTGGAGAAATGTCTGTGTAGATTTTCCTTTCATTTTTTGATTGAGGTTTTTGTTTGTTTTGACATCAAGTTACATAAGCTGTGTGTTTAGAGATAAATCCTTTGTCAGTTGGTTCATTTGCTCATATTTTTTTCCCTTCTGTGAGTTACTTTGTTTTGTTTTGTTTATGGTTTCTTTTGCTATGCAAAAGCTTTCAAGTTTGCTTAAGTCTCATTTGTTTATTTTTGCTTTTATTTTCATTACTCTAGTAGGTGGATCAAAAATAATCTTATTGTGATCTATGTCAGATAGCGTTCTGCCCATATTTTCCTCTAAGAGTTTTATAGTATCTGGTCTATTAAAGATTTAGATCTTTAATCCATTTTGATTATTTTTGTGTATGCTGTTAGAAATTGCTCTAATTTCATTTTTCCTCCCATGTAGCTTTTCAGTTTTCTCAGCACCGCTTATAGAAGAGACTATCTTTTCCCCATTGTGTATTCTTGCCTCCTCTGTCTTAGATTAGGTGACCAGGGGTTGGGTGGGTGACATACTGATATCTTAAATTATGACATATTTATTAACCCATTTATAGAAAGGAACCATAGAAACCCAAAATCAATGGATGAGAAAAATTTTACCACAGTGAAGGAGTTCGTACTTTTAGGGTTTACGACAGACCTGTGGCTATAAAGGGTTCTCTTTTTCATCTTCATCATCATTTATATCAGCAGTCTCTTAGGGAACATCACCCTGATTTCTCTGATGTGTTCTGATTCTCGGCTCCACACATCCATGTATTTCTCTTCATTGGGAATCTGTCGTTTCTGGATCTCTGGTGTGCTTCCGTCTATGCCCCCCAAATCCTGATGACCTGCATCTCTGACGACAAGCACATCTCTTTTGCTGGCTGCCTAGCTCATCTCTTCTCTGCTGCTGGAATGACCTGCACTGAATGTTACCTGTTGGCTGCCGTGGCTTATGACCGCTATGTGGCCATCTCCAACCCCTTGCTTTATTCCCAGGCCATGTCCCCAAGGTTATGTGCCAGTCTTGTTGTAGCATCATATTTTGGTGGCTTTGTGAACTCAACCATCATCACTACTGAAACATTTACCTTGAGCTTCTGTGGGAACAATGTCGTTGATGATTTCTTTTGTGATCTCCCCCCGCCCCTGTCAAATTGGCCCGTGATGTGAAGGAAAGCTACCAGGCTCTGCTCTATTTCTTGCTCGTCTCTAACGTCATCACTCCCACTGTGTTTACCCTTGCCTCCTATCTCTTCATCATTGCTGCCCTCTTGAAGATCCGCTCCACCCAAGGCTACTTGAAGGCTTTCTCCACCTGTGGCTCTCACCTGACAGCTGTCATCTTGTATTATGGGTCAATTCTCTTCATTTACTTCCGGCCAAGTACAAGCTATACCCTGCTGCTGCTAAGTCACTTCAATCATGTCCGACTCTGTGTGACCGCATAGGAGGGCAGCCCCCCAGGCTCCCCCGTCCCTGGGATTCTCCAGGCAAGCACACTGGAGTGAGTTGCCATTTCCTTCTCCAATGCATGAAAGTAAAAAGTGAAAGTGAAGTCACTCAGTCATGTCTGACTCTTAGTGACCCCATGGACTGCAACCTACCAGGCTCCTCCTTCCATGGCATTTTCCAGGCAAGAGTACTAGAGTGGGATTCCATTGCCTTCTCCAGAGCTATGCCCTGGAGAGGGATAAAGTGGTGTCTGTGTTCTACACAGTGGTGATGCCCTTGTTGAATCCCTTGATCTATAGCTTAAGAAACAAAGATGTTAAAGATGCCTTGAGGAAAATGATAAAGAAGTTTTCTAAACAAAGATTTTAGTAAACCAAGAGTGGTTTTTTTTTAATTTTATTTTTTTTCTTTTTTACAGATTAATCTCTATATCATCAATGGCAGCCTGTAGTCTCATAAATAAATAAAAAAGAAAACTTAGAAATTATTAAATAATGTGGAAATACCAGACTGTATTGTTTTTTCAGCTGACAATAATGTATGTGAATATGTTTTTGAAATAAAGGGGCTGGATTCTGAGAGTTTTGTGGGAGATTGGATTTCTAAAACAGTATGCATGGTTGCCTGCATATGTAGTATCTTAATCTATGAAATATTAATCTATGAAGTGAAGTAACAGTGAAATTCACTCAGTCCTGCCTGACTCTTTGTGACTCTATGGACTATACAGTCTAGAGAACTCTCTAGCCCAGAATATTGGAGTGGGTAGGAGGTAGGTTCCCTTCTCCAGGGGACCTTCTCAAGACAGGGATGGAACCCAGGTCTCCCACAGTGCAGGTGGATTCTTTACTAGCTGAGCCACAAGGGAAGCCCAAGAATACTGGATTGGGTAGCTTATCCCTTCTCCAGCAGACCCTCCTAACCCAGGAGTTGAACCAGGCTTTCCTGCATTAAAGGTGGATTAAAGGAGGATTAAAGGTGAATTCTTTACCAGCTGAGCTTCCAGGGAATAATAAAACTGATTATTAAATCATGGATCAAATGACTTGCTTCAAATCTTGCAGTTCACAGGTGAGAAAACAAAAATTCAAACCTTGAACTTTTGGTTCTGAAGATATTTATCCATTAGTTAGGAGAATGAGTTAAGATATCACAGGTAAAATACCTGTCACAAAATGCCCTTAAAATAAATTTATTTTTTATTCTGATAATCTTTTCTTTGGTTGCCATGATATATTTCTTCAGCAATAGATGTAGAAGATAACAAATATGTTTACTTAGATTCACTGTGAGTTTTCAATAAAGGATTATTTCTTCCAAAAATTAGAGAATCAAGAACAAGAGTATAGCAAGTGTAAGACTTAAAGTCATGAAATTAAGAGACACTTGCTCCTTGAAAGAAAAGTTATGACCAACTAAGACAGCATATTAAAAAGCAGACACATTACTTTTCCAGTAGTCATGTATGGATGTGAGAGTTGGACTATAAAGAAAGCTGAGTGCTGAAGAATTTTTGCTTTTGAACTGTGGTGCTGGAGAAGACTCTTGAGAGTCTTTTGGACTGCAATGAGATCCAATCAGTCCAGAGGGATGAGATGGAGAGGGAGGTGGGAGGGGGTTCAGGATGGGGAACACATGTACACCCGTGGCTGATTCATGTCAATGTATGGCAAAAACCACTAAAATATTATAAAGTAATTAGCCTCCAATTAAAAATAAATAAATTTATATATCAATAAATGAATAAACAAAATAAATAAAATTTTCTTTAAAAAAATGATAGAAAAAAAAATAAATAAAGGAAATCAGTCCTGAATATTCATTGGAAGGACTGATGCTGAAGGTGAAACTCCAATATTTTGTCCAGCTGATGTGAAGAACTGACTCATTGGAAAAGACCCTGATGCTGGGAAATATTGAAGTCAGGAGGAGAAGGATGAGATGGTTGGATGGCATCACCAACTCAATGGGCATGAACTTCAGTAAACCCTGGCTGCTGATGATGGACAGGGAAGCCTGGTGTGCTGCAGTCCGTGGGGTTGCCAAGATTCGGACATAACTGAGTGACTGAACTGAACTAAACTGAAGACTTAAACATAAATGGAGATGTAGATATAAATAGATAAGTAGAGAGACACAAAGAAAGATTTCAAATGGCACTATATCTAAGAGAGATTCAGAATGAAAATCTCAATGAAAGTGAAAATTGCTGAGTCATGTCCAAATCTTTGCAACCCCAGGGACTATACAGTCCATAGAATTCTCCAGGCCAGAATACTGGAGTGGATAACCTTTCCCTTCTCCAGGGGAACTTCTGAACCCAGGGATTGAACCCAGGCCTCCCAAATTGCAGGCAGATTCTTTACTAGCTGAGCCACAAGGGAAGCCCAAGAATACTGGAGTGGGTCTCCTATCCCTTCTCTAGTGGATCTTCCCAACCCAGGAATCAAACTGGGGTCTCCTGCATTGCAGGCAGATTCTGTAACAACTGAGCTATTGGGGAAGGCCTGAAAAATCCCTCTATGGTGAACGAATGACTGGTATCAGTTAAGATCCCACCAATTTTTGTATTTCTTTACATGTTCAGCTTTATGCATATATTAATTAAAACTTAGAGAATGTTTTACTATGATCATCACATTCCCTTACTTAAGTAGTCTTTATACATGTAAACTGTGACATTTACCAGCATAAAGAAGCCCTACTGTTGATAAGAAAGTATACTACTTTGATAGGTTATAACAAAATATCATGGACTGGGTGACATATACAACAGCAATTTATTTTATCACATTTCTGTATGATAAAAGGCCAAGGTTAAAGTGCCATCAGGTTTGCTGTCTTCTGCTTGTAGGTAGCNATATATTAATTAAAACTTAGAGAATGTTTTACTATGGTCATCACATTCCCTTACTTAAGTAGTCTTTATACATGTAAACTGTGACATTTACCAGCATAAAGAAGCCCTACTGTTGATAAGAAAGTATACTACTTTGATAGGTTATAACAAAATATCATGGACTGGGTGACATATACAACAGCAATTTATTTTATCACATTTCTGTATGATAAAAGGCCAAGGTTAAAGTGCCATCAGGTTTGCTGTCTTCTGCTTGTAGGTAGCCACCCTCACAACAGAGGAGCAAATGGTTGGATGGCATCACTGATTCGGTGGACGTGAGTTTGAGCAAAATCTGGGAGATGGTAAAGGACAGAGAAAGCTGGTGTGTTGCAGTCCGTCGGGTCACACACAGTCGGACATGACTGAGCGACTGAGAAACAACAACTCTCTTGCTTTTTCCACACACCGTTTTTTCCTCTGTGTACAAGCATTCCTGGTATCTCTTCATGTGGCCAAATCTCAGTTTTCTCTTTTAAAAAAGATACTTAGAAAAAGCAAGAGAGTTCCAGAAAAACATCTACTTCTACTTTATTGACTATGCCAAAGCCCTGACTGTGTGAATCACAACAAACTGTGGAAAAACCTTAAAGACTTTGGAACATCAGACCACCTGACCTTCCTCCTGAGAAACCTGTATGCAGGTAAAGAAACAACAGTTAGAACTGGACATGGCAAAACAGACTGTTTCCAAATCACAAAAGGGGTACATGAAGGCCATTTATTGTAACCCTGCTTATTTAACTTCTATGCAGCATACATCATGAGAAATGCCTAACTGGATGAAGCACAGCTGAAATCAAGATTGCCAGGAGAAATATCAATAGCCTCAGATATGCAGATGATACCACCCTTATGGAAGAAAGTGAAAATGAACTCAAGAGCCTCTTGATGAAAGTGAAAAAGGAGAGTGAAAAAGTTGGCTTAAAATTCAACATTCAGAAAATGAAGATCATGGCATCTAGTCCCATCACTTCATGGCAAATAGACTGAGAAACAGTGGAAACAGTGACAGACTACTTTTTGGCCTCCAAAATCACTGCAGATGGTGACTGTAGCCATGAAATTCAAAGACGCTTACTCCTTGGAAGGAAAGTTATGCTCAACCTAGACAGCATATTCAGAGAAGGTGATGGCACCCCACTCCAGTACTCTTACCTGGAAAATGCCATGGAAGGAGGAGCCTGGTAGGCTGCAGTCCATGGGGTCGCAAAGAGTCAGACACAACTGAATGACTTCACTTTCACTTTTCACTTTTATGCATTGGAGAAGGAAATGGCAACCCACTCCAGTGTTCTTGCCTGGAGGATCCCAGGGATGGGGGAGCCTGGTGGGCTGCCATCTATGGGGTTGCACAGAGTCAGACACAAGTGAAGCGACTTAGCAGCAGCAGCAGCAGCAGATAACACATTAAAAAGCAAAGACATGACTTTGCCAACAAAGGCCCATAGAGTCAAAGCTATGGTTTTTCCAGTAGTCATGTAAGGGTGTGAGAGTTGGACTATAAAGAAAGCTGAGCAGGGAAGAATTGATACTTTTGAACTGTGGTGTTGGAAAAGATTCCAAAAAGTCCCTTGAATACCTAGGATATCCAACCAGTCCATCCTACAGGAGATCATCCTGAATATTCATTGGAAGTACTGATGCTAATGCTGAAACTCCAGTACTTTGGCCACTGATTCATTTGAAAAGACCCTACTGCTGGGAAAAGATTAAAGGCAAGAGGAGAAGGGAACAAAAGAGGATGAGATGATTGGATGGCTTTAGTGACTCCATGGACATTTTTCTGAGAAGACTCCAGGAGTTGGTGACGCACAGGAAGGCCTGGGTGTTTCAGTCCTTGAGGTAGCAAAGATTTGGACATGACTGAGCCACTGAACTGACTGACTGACTGACAAGTGATATTGGATTAGGGCTTATCCTAGTCACCTCATTTTAACTGAATCATGTCTCTTAAGGCCCTACTTACTTCCCTGGTGGCTCAGTAGTAAAGAACCTGCCTGAAATACAGGAGATTTGGGTTCAATCCTTAGGTTGGGAAGATCCCTGGGGAGGGAAGTGGCAACCCACTCCCGTATTCTTGCCCTGCAAATCCCATGGACAGAGAAGCCTGGCAGGCTACAGTCCATGGGGTGGCAAAGAGCCAGACACGACTATCACCACCATCTACCAATATAGTCATATTCTGAGTTAGTAAGCCAGGGGAGGTTAGGGCTCCAACAAAAGAGTTTTTAAGGGATACAGTTCAAGCCATAACAACAAAGATGGGTTGGAATTGTCTGATAAATGAGAAAAAGAAGTGTGGCCTTGACAGAGAGAAGAGCATATGGCAAAGAAGAAAATTACGGATTGCATGATTCATTTTGGAGAAGTCTAATTAATACAATTTGGAGAGTTTCAATTATCAGACATATGTAATAGTAAGATTGTGACTTAGATCCATTTAAAGAGCCAATTTTTAATAAAGTACTCGTCATATTGTTATATCCTAATTAACGCATTATCCCCATACTTCAAATGAATTCTAGTTATGTCTTTGGAGACTATGGTACATATTTATGGGCTTCTGTGTGGAAGGAATCCCAAAGGGCTCCTGAAGAAATAAATGCATCACTTTAGAGGAGACGGAACAGAGTGTCACTCCCAGGAGTGTCCTTCTGGTCAAAGGTAAGCATCTCAGATCAGACACAGTTAAGTGATTTGGATTCTCTTTGACCTCAGTTGAGATTCCCTGGTAACACAGACAGTAAGGAATCTGCTTGCAATTCAGGAGACCTGAGTTTTATCCCTGGGTTGGGAAGATGCTCTGGAAAAGAGAATGGCTACCCATTTCAGTGGTCTTGCCTGGATTATACCATGGACAGAAGAGCTACAGTCCATGGGTCACAAAGAGTCGGACGCAACTGAGAGACGTACACTTTCACTTGACCTCAGTAGAAATCAGAAGAGAAGTACAAAGTTTGTCTTTTGCTAAATGCACACGTGTGTGTGCACAGACATAGACACACACACACACACACACACACACACACACACACACACACACTTCTAAACAGAGGTCCATTAATGATATCCGTAACTCTCATCTAGAATTCAAATGCAGTGTGACAGTTATGCTGAATCATCACATATTCCTTTACACAGTGGAGAAAACAAGAGGACGTACAAAGTTTTTTACCCTAGTGATTCTGATACTCTGTGTTGACTCAACTACAGGTGTAATATTTTAACTTCTTGGTGCTCATTTTTTAGGTGCAAACTTCAGAGGGAAGTTTGAAGAGGAAATAGAAAAAAGAAAGTAGATTGATTCCAAATTTGTAGTGTGAGAAGCTAGAATAATAGAATCTGTTATGTGATATAACAAATGAACAGAGAGATCACTTTGGAAGACTGAAGGTTAGGAATTCAATTGCAAACTTCTGAAGTTTGATTTGTTACTCATCTCTTAGGAGTATAGAATGTTAGCATTAGGTATCTTTTATTGTGTGTGTGTATTTATGGGTGTGTGAGTCACTCAGTCCTGTCTGACTCTCTGACCTCATGGACTGTGGCCGGCCAGACTCTTCTTTCCATAGAATTCCTCCGACAAGACTATTGGGATGGGTTGACTTCCCTTCTCCAGAGGATCTTCAAAAGTAAGAAATGACCCAGGGATTGAATTGGGTCTCTTGCATNATTTATGGGTGTGTGAGTCACTCAGTCCTGTCTGACTCTCTGACCTCATGGACTGTGGCCGGCCAGACTCTTCTTTCCATAGAATTCCTCCGACAAGACTATTGGGATGGGTTGACTTCCCTTCTCCAGAGGATCTTCAAAAGTAAGAAATGACCCAGGGATTGAATTGGGTCTCTTGCATGGCAGGCAGATTATTTACTGCCTGAGCTACCAGGTAAGCCCCTTTTACAAGTAGAATTTTTAATTTAGAATCATGACCACAAAAACTGTGGGTAGATTGATAGGGATTCTTGAGCCCTCTAAAATTTTGTTTGTTTAAACATATATGCAGTTTTGGAAGTTAGGGAGAATATACATTGCTTTTGTTAGGTTTTCAAAGAGGTTTAACATTCCAAAAATTTAAGAGCAGTTCCAATTATTTTTCTGATAAAGAAATTAAGGAATGTGCACAAGTTCACATTATTGATTATTATAGAAACAAGTATGACAGCGCAAATCTTCATGTTGAAATAAGGACATATTGCATCTCTCACTTAAGCCAAGATGATGATATGCTTAGTGTCTACAAAGATACATGCACAGCATAAAGGTTGCTAATCTATTCCGCACACTGTATTGTTGCAGGTGAGGTTACATGTTCTTATATTTATGATAGATTTTATAGAGGTTATAGGAGGTTTTAGCAAACTGGAATCACAGAAAGTTGGTTCTAGAGAAGGATCAACACATTTCTTCATGTGATAAACTTGTGTTCCAGGGAGGACAGGTGACCCTCTTAAAATTATACAGGCATTATGTCATTATGGCTATTAAATCTGAATTTTTAAAAAATCACACAAATGTTAAGTGTCAGGCTCTGTCCCCGCCAACCTAGTGAACTTTGCACTCTGAACGTGATGCTCCTTTGTCAATTACATGCAGATAGGTAGCAAAGATATTTATTCAAAATTTTTAAAAAAGTTCGAAAGGACATCACCAGTCTAAATCTTACTGTCTTACTAGCTTCCACTGGGTTTAATTTTTGTCCACAGCCTGAGCTACTCGTTTAATCTATAACATTGACATTTTTCTACCTAAAAGGTAGAAAAGGTATAGAGATGTGGGATGGTGGCTATTAAGTACTTACCCAAGATTGCAGAGCTATCAAGGGATGAAATCAGGATTTGAACTCGGGTGCCAGTTCAACCTGGTGGTTTTGCAAGGCTGCCCACTCCAGCCCTGTCTTCTCAGAGCTAGGCTGGCTGATATGCCTGTGCACAGCTGCTAACTCAGTGAGGGCTAGATGAGGAAGAATGGGCCCGCTCACAAATCTGGGGTCCAGCTTACTGTCAGCTAAAGTTAAAAAGAGAATGAAGTCAGATGTCTTATCCAGAAAGCCAACCTAGGTTTATTTACATGGTTCAGTTTAGTTCACTCGCTCAGTCGTGTTTGATTCTGTGACCCCCATGGACTCTAGCACACCAGATGTCCCAACTCCTGGAATTTACTCAAACGTATGTCCATTGAGTCAGTGATACCATCCAACCATCTCATCCTCTGCCATCTCCATCTCCTCCCACCTTAAATCTTTCCCAGCATCAGGGTCTTTTCAAATGAGTCCGCTCTTCCCATCAGCTCTTTCAATACTGGCCACAGTATTGGAGTGTAGGCTTCAGCATCAGTCTTTCCAATGAATAATCAGGACGCATTTCCTCTAGGATGGACTGGTTGGATATCATTTCTGTTGAAGGGACTCTCAAAAATCTGAAACACCATATTTCAAAAGTATTTAGTTTTCTTTACATTCCAACTCTCACATCCATACATGGCTGCTAGAGAAACCATAGCTTTGATTCTACGGACCTTTGTTGGCAAAATAATGTCTCTGCTTTTTAATATGCTGTCTAGGTTGGTCATAAC
>SJYA01002020.1:0-32285 GCA_006410615.1 Neotragus moschatus
ATTTCCTTTTACGGATGTTACACACTTATTGACCCACTGTTCACTCGGATAAATGTTGGGTTGTTTCTAGTCTTTATCTGTCATGGATAATGAGGCTATGTTGTTCTTGTCAATGCTACCTTTCAAGGCAGCCATCATCACCAAACATTAACTTACTCCTATCTTCCAACCACATACCAAAGGATATTTCACTGATTTTATGTCTCCTCATTTTCTCTAAACTATGCACTTTTTCTCTGAGTTATATTAATTTGTTCTTGTAAGAATCTCTGCTAAATTTAAGGCCTCATAAATTAGATCATTGATTATTTTGTATTTTCTAAAGTTAATGGCACAAGGATTTGAAAAGGTAGTACTTTCTAAATATTTGCCATTAAGTATTTATGACTATAAGAGTAGAAAATAATGTGCTGTGCTCAGTTGCTCAATCATGTGCAACTCTTTGCAAGCCCCTGGACCATAGTCAGCCAGGATCCTCTGTCCATGGCATTTTCCCAGCAAGAATACTGATGCTCCTCCAGTCTATCTTCCCAACCCAAGGATGGAACCTGTGTCTCTTGCATCTCCTGCATTGGCTGGCAGATTCTTTAACACTGAGCCACCTGGGAAAACAATGTAAAAAATAGCAGTATTCCTGCTTTGAAAATTTTTCTACAGATATAGCTCAATTGTACAAAAAAANTCTATCTTCCCAACCCAAGGATGGAACCTGTGTCTCTTGCATCTCCTGCATTGGCTGGCAGATTCTTTAACACTGAGCCACCTGGGAAAACAATGTAAAAAATAGCAGTATTCCTGCTTTGAAAATTTTTCTACAGATATAGCTCAATTGTACAAAAAAAGGTCTTAATGACCTGGATAACCACACTGGTGTGGACACAACTTAAAGCCAGACATCCTAGAGTGTGAAGCTAAATGGGCCTTGGAAAGCAGTACTATGAACAAAGCTAGTGGAGGTGATGGAACTGTAGCAGAGTTATTTCAAATCTTAAAAAGATGCTGTTAAAGTGGTGCATTCAATATGCCAGCAAACTTGGAAAACTCACAAGACTGGAAAAGGTCAGATTTCATTCCAATCTCAAAGAAGAGCNAGTATACCTGCTTTGAAAATTTTTCTACAGATATAGCTCAATTGTACAAAAGAAGGTCTTAATGACCTGGATAACCACGATGGTTTGGACACAGACTTAAAGCCAAACATCCTAGAGTGTGAAGCCAAGTGGCCTTGGAAGGCAGTACTATGAACAAAGCTAATGAAGGTGATGGAATTGTAGCTGAGTTATTTCAAATCTTAAAAAGATTCTGTTAAAGTGGTGCATTCAGTATGCCAGCAAACTTGGAAAACTCACAAGACTGGAAAAGGTCAGATTTCATTCCAATCTCAAAGAAGAGCAATGGCAAAGAATGCTGAGACTGCCATGCAATTGTGCTCATTACATATGCTTGCAAGGAAATCCTCAAAATCCTTCAAGCTAGGCTTCAACAGACATGAGCTAAGAACTCCAGATGTACAAGCTGGCTTTAGAAAGGGCAGAGGAACCAGAGATCAAATTGCCAACATCAGTTATTCCAGAGGAAAAAAATAAACACATTTATTTCTGCTTCACTGACTGTGCAAAAGCCTTTGACTGTGTGGATCACAAAGAACGGTGGAAAATTGTTAAAGAGATGCAAATACCAGACCACATTACCTGCCTCTTTATGCAGTCAAGAAACAACAGTCAGAATTGGATTTACATCAAGGCTGGATACTATCACCATATTTATTTAGCTTGTATATGCAGAGTACATCGTGCAAAGATGAAGCCCAAGCTGGAATCAAGATTGCCTTAAGAAATATCAAGAACATCATATATGCAGATGATACCACTCTAATGGCAGAAATGAAGAGGAACTAAAGAGTGTCTTGATGAAGGTGAAAGAAGAGAGTGAAAACGATGTCTTAAAACTCAACATTCAAAAAACAAAGGTTACAGCATCTGGTCCTGTCACTTCATGGCAAATAGATGGGGAAAAAGAGGAAGCAGTGATAGATGTTACTTTCTTGGGTTCCAAAATCACTATGGACATTGAAATGAAAAGATGCTTGCTCCTTGGAAGGAAAGCTATGACACACCATCAAAAAAGCCGAGATACCCCTTTGCTGACAAAGACCCTAACAGCTAAAGCTGTGGTTTTCCCAGTAGTCATGTCAGGTTATGAGAATAGGACCGTAAAGAAGGCCGAGGGCTGAAGAATAGATGCTTTCAAACTGTGGTGCTGGAGAAGAGTCCCGAGAAGCCCTTAGGAGAAAAGGGATCAAACCAGTCAATCCTGACAGAAATCAACCCTGAAGATTCACTGCAAAGACTGACGCTGATGCTGAAACTCCAATATTTTGGCCATCTGCTATGAAGAGCCAACTCACTGGCAAAGACCTTGATACTGGTTAAGATTGAGGGCAGGAGGAGAAGGGGCTTACAGTGTATGAGATTGTTGGATGGCATCATTGACTCACTGGACATGAGTTTCAGCAGACTCAGAGAGATACTGGAGGACAGGAGAGCCTGGGATGCTACCGCTCATGGGGTCACAAAGAGTCCAACATGGCTTGGCAACTGAATAGTAATAACAATATTGGAAAGTGAGGAAAATGTTTGCAAATCATATATCTATATATCTGACAAAGAACTTGTATCCAAACTTTATGAAAATCTCTCATAAATAATAAAAATCAAATTAATAAAATTTATACAAAAGATTGGATAGACAATCTCACGAAGAAGATGTATAGATAGCAAGGTCATGTATAACAGTTTGCTCAGCCTCCTTACTCGTTAGGGACATGACAATAAGGTAAATTAAAAATACTGATCATGCCTAATTTTCTGTTTTATCTGAATGTTCATTTGGTATTTAAGAGGAACAAAGATTATATTTTTATATGTTTGGGTTACATTTCTATTTGTTTGTTTCCTGCTTTTTATGTGTGTGTTTTTCTTTCTGTAAACCTAAGAAATTCATCAAGCTAAATTTTGTATCAGTACATTTTTAATTGGGGAAAAAAGATTATTAGGGACAACTGTTGATTCGTTTTTAATGTGTTACCATTCTTGGTGTGATCAACCCAATACTCAAATATAGCTGAGTCCCTTCACTGTTCACCTGAAACCACCACAACATTGTTAAATGGCTGCACCCCAATACAAAACCAAAAGATTAAAAATAAAAGAACTGTGACCTATGAAAAAAATCAAACGTCTGATGTATTACTGTGGAGACATTGTTGAGAGAAAGCTCAAACCACATAGCTCATTGCTAATACTTTTCCACTGGTTAAAATCAAGAAACGGATGCATTTATGTTGCAAAAGAATTTCAATGTCATTATTAACCTCTCTGGCACATAGTTGCTGTATGTAGAATTGTCCTTGATTACCTAATTCTATTTCTATCCCAATTAATTTTCCCTCAGGTACTTCTTGATCTTCTGGGATTCAAAAATCCCTTGAGTTGCATTTTATTCGCCCAGAACCTGACTTTAGATTTGTAACAGCTCCTCAAAACCATGTAGACTATGGTGGCTTCAATCTGTTCCCACCTAGCCACTTAAAACTGAGTTTGGATAGCTACACTACAATTGTAAGTTGGTAAACTAAAGTATTTCCCAAAGGGATCTATGTCTCATTAAAAATGGAGACCATAAATAATTGGAAAACATGTCTTAAGGAGAAAATATATTCCTCTGGTACAAACAAGTGAGAGAAAAGCAATCTATACTTAAGGTTTCTCTAGTGCCCCTGGTGAAAAGTACAATTGTGTGTAGGTAAATGTCTACCCAGAAGGTCACCTTTTCAGGACACAGTTGTGTGTTCCTCAAACTTGGAGTATTGAGACGCAGAGTTCACTGCACAATCAGGTACCAAAGTTCATTAAGTCCAACTGCTGGTGGGAGAAAGACTAGGAGAACCTGTGAATGTATTCAGACTGTGCTGTTCTACAAACAGAGCAACGCTCTAGTAGCGTAAAGATTAATTATGTACGGAGATAATCTACGAAACTATGCACTACATCATTTTCAAAAATATATCAACACTTATTTGCACAAGAAAGTGTTAGATTAAAAAAATTAAAATTTAACAAACTGCAGTGAGGGTACTTTGTTTATGGGAATTTTCTTTTTAGAGTATGATACACATAAAGAAAACATTCTTCTATAAAATTATACTACAAGAAAATTTTCAATAATGAAAAGATACTAATCCCACAACACCAAAGATAAAGCATGCCTAATGTACTTTGTGCTTCCCTGATGGCTCAGTGGGAAAGAATCTGCCCGCAATGCAGGAGACACGGGTTCTATCCTTGGGTCAGGAAGATCACCTGGGAAGAGGAAATGGCAGCAAACGCCAGTATTCTTGTCTAAGAAATCCCATGACTAGAGGAGCCTTGTGGATCTATGGGATTGCAAAAGGGTCAGACAAGACTTAGCAACTAAACTACCACCACCACCACAATAATTTAGTTTTAATATTTTGAGTTATATAGTAGTAAAATCATAGGTTTTATATTTTAATTTCTGACTTCTTCCACTCACTATTATTTTTATGAAATTTCTCTACACTTTTGTGTCTCAAGGCAGTTCATTCATCCTCATTGTTGTGTAGTCTTCCTAGATATAAACTTACCATATAGTAATTTATTTAATAGAGAGCAAGTGTCAGTATACATGACCTGTAAGTTCTCATTGGAACTGAACATACCATTTATTTGTATGCTATTCATGGTTACTTTCATGATTCAGAGAAAACTTGAGGGTTGTGACAAAGTTTATGAACTGTGACCTCTAAAGTGTACATTATTTAAGACTACTGTAAATTTTGTTAGGTCTTTAATGTGTTGAAGATAATTGAATTTAAGAAGAAAAGTTGAAGAAAATTTTAGTTCCTTATTATTATAAATAAAGCAATGAAGAATATTTTGTGTACATCTTTTGGTTGTCATAGTCACTCATTTCTTTTGGGTAACATTCAAAGAATTGCATTTTTTGAGTTATATGACATGTACATGACCAGCTATATTAGACCCCTCTTAGAGTTTTACAAGGCTTCACTGGTGGCTCAGATAGTAAAGCATCTGTCTATAATGTGAGAGACCTGGGTTCGGTCCCTGGGTTGGGAAGATTCCCTGGAGAAGGAAATGGCCACCCACTCCAGTACTCTTGTCTTGAAAATCCCATGGATGGAGGAGCTTGGTGCAGGCTACTATCCATGGGGTCGCAAAGAGTCGGGCACGACTGAGCGACTTCATGTTTACAAAGTGTAACAACAAGTTTTATTCTGCTGTTAATGTGTCAAAGTCATGGTTGTCCCACATCCTCACAGATTCGATCAATTTGATCAAACCAGTCAATCCTAAGGAAATCAACCCTGGATATTCATTGGAAGGACTGGTGCTGAAACTGAAGGTCCAATACTTTGACCATCTGATGTGAAGAGCTGACTCATTGAAAAAGACCCTGATAGTGGGAAAGGTTGAGGGCAGGAGGAGAAGGGGGCGACAGAGGATGAGATGGTTGGATGGTGTCACTGTCTCAATGGACATGAGCTTGAGCAAACTCCGGGAGATCATGACACACAGGGAAACCTGGTGCTGCAGTTCATGGGGTCGCAGATAACTAGACATTACTTAGTGACTGAACCACGAATAAAATCTTTAGATGGATCACAATACTGTGTTTATTTGCTGTTAACTTTTAATTTGTTTCACTTACTGGACAGCTACTAAATGTGGATATCCACTTCTGTGAGGAGTCTATGTGATTCTGAATTTTAATAACAAGCCACACCAAAGAGCCACGATTAAAAGCCTGTGGCTTCCTGAAACTCATTCTGTCCCCAAAGCTTCATGTCATCACTATTGCAGGTTAATACAGACTAGATTAATAGTATAATTTTTTTTCTTTGAAGTTAAATGATTTCTTTTTTTTTAACATTTTCCAAATTTCTAGTGCTTTTCAATAGTAGGCATGGATTTAAACATCAGTAGAGTCATATTTTATAGACAAAGAGTGTATCAGCTGNATGGTTGGATGGTGTCACTGTCTCAATGGACATGAGCTTGAGCAAACTCTGGGAGATCATGACACACAGGGAAACCTGGTGCTGCAGTTCATGGGGTCGCAGGTAACTGGACATGACTTAGTGACTGAACAATGAATAAAATCTTTAGATGGTTCATAATACTGTGTTTATTTGCTGTTAACTTTTAATTTGTTTTACTTACTGGACGGCTACTAAATTTGGATATCCACTTCTGTGAGCAGTCTATGTGATTCTGAATTGAATAACAAGCCACACCAAAGAGCCACGATTAAAAGCCTGTGGCTTCCTGAAACTCATTGTATCCCCAAAGCTTCATGTCATCACTATTGCAGATTAATACAGCCTAGATTAATAGTATAAATTTTTTTCTTTGTAGTTAAATTTCTTTTTTTTAACATTNGTGATTTTGAATTGAATAACAAGCCACACCAAAGAGCCACGATTAAAAGCCTGTGGCTTCCTGAAACTCATTCTATCCCCAAAGCTTCATGTCATCACTATTGCAGATTAATACAGCCTAGATTAATAGTATAATTTTTTTACTTTGAAGTTAAATGATTTCTTTTTTTTAACATTTTCCAAATTTCTAGTACTTTTCAATAGTAGGCATGGATTTAAACATCAGTAGAGTCATATTTTATAGACAAAGAGTGTATCAGCTGGAGAGGACATTACAAGTAATCTAGCTGAAGTCTTGTTTTACACAGGGGGCTCAGGAGCATTGAAAAAATGTTTTGCTTTAAAGTTAGAGTTGCACTGCTACCTGGATCATAGCACATTTCTAGAGAGAGAGATCTAGGGACATTAAATGTCACTGCCTCTGTATTTAACACAGAATTTTGTGCTTATTGAATTGCTGAACACTCATACTGCTCTATTTTTATAAATATAGTTATACAGCAAGTGACTCACATGTATCTATCTATTTTCTGCATTGGACATATGCGGAAATCTAACACTGTTGCAACATATTTGTTCTGGAGTATTTCAGTGGCAGAGGCTTCTTTGATGGCTCAACACTTAAAGAATCTATCTGGGATTCCGGAGACATAGGAGATGTGGGTTTGATCCCTGGGTCTGGAAGATTTCCTGGAGAAGGAAATGGCAACTCACTGCAGTATTCTTGCTTAGGGAATTCCATGGACAGAGGAGCCTGCCAGGTTCCATGGGGCTGCAAAGAGTCAGACATGACTGAGCAACTAAACACACACACACACATTTCAGTTGCAAAGACAAAGGGATCCAGCTACAGGAACTTGACTATAGTATTAGTCTACTAACAGGGTTCCCAGGTGCAGCACTGTGTTAAAGAATATGCCCGTCAATACAGGAGACACAAGAGACACAGGTTCAGCTCCTGGGTGGGGAAGAGCCCCTGGAGAAGGAAATGGCAACCCACTCCAGTATTCTTACCAGGAAAGTCTCATGAACAGATGGGCCTGGCAGGGTACAGTTCATGCTGCCACGAGAGCTGGACACAAGTGAGTGACTGAGTTCACAAACACAAATTAGCCTACTACACATCGTCATTGACAACACTGCAGCTGTAGGATGACACTTTTTATTAGTCATTGGTGGATATATGAGATGGAAGTGATCTAAGAAGTGGAGTGAAGTGATGAGATTGAAGTGGATCGGCTAGAACACATCAATGTCTTTAGTGTAGATTTCTTATTTTGTACAATCTCAAGATAGAAGAGTTATTATACATTCTTACTTTTTTTTTTTAATTTTAGCTATTGATTCCTAAAATAATTTTCCCATAATTGGTTATTCAACCATGCAAGGAGAAGGCAATGGCCACCCATTCCAGTACTCTTGCCTGGAGAATCCCAGGGATGGGGAGCCTGGTGGGCTGCTGTCTACGGGGTCACACAGAGTTGGACATGACTGAAGTGACTTAGCAGCAGCAGCAGCAACCATGCAAATTCTGGGAGAGGCAGAATCAGTCAGTCAGTTCCATTGTTGGCCTTCCATTTAATGGGCTTTTTTTTTTTTTCCTTTTTATACCGCACAAGTAGATCTAATAAAATGGGCCAATTTTAGATGAAATTAGTCTTTAGATACTATAATAAATTTCCGTCATATAGATGAAAGTGGATATTCATGGCAATCTATTGACGGTCTATTTTTCTTGGAATTTAATATATTTCAATGATTCTCTGCCATATTTCTTTTTTTTTTTTNGTGACTGAGTTCACAAACACAAATTAGCCTACTACACATCGTCATTGACAACACTGCAGCTGTAGGATGACACTTTTCATTAGTCATTGGTGGATATATGAGATGGAAGTGATCTAAGAAGGGGAGTGAAGTGATGAGATTGAAGCGGATAGGCTAGAACACATCAATGTCTTTAGTGCAGATTTCTTATTTTGTAAAATCTCAAGATAGAAGAGTTATTATACTTTCTTACACTTTTTTTTTTAATTTTAGCTATTGATTCCTAAAGTAATTTTCCCATAATTGGTTATTCAACCATGCAAAGAGAAGGCAATGGCCACCCACTCCAGTACTCTTGGCTGGAGAATCCCAGGGATGGGGGAGCCTGGTGGGCTGCCGTCTATGGGGTCACACAGATTTGGACATGACTGAAGTGACTTAGCAGCAGCAGCAGCAACCATGCAAATTCTGGGAGAGGCAGAATCAGTCAGTCAGTTCCACTGTTGGCCTTCCATTTAATGGGCCTTTTTTTTTTTTTTCCTTTTTATACCGCACAAGTAGATCTAATAAAATGGGCCAATTTTAGATGAAATTAGTCTTTAGATACTATAAAAAATTTCCATCATATAGATGAAAGTTGGATATTCATGGCAATCTATTGACAGTCTATTTTGCTTGGAATTTAATATATTTCAATGTTTCTCTGCCATATTTCTGCTCATAAGCAGCAATTCCAAAAGAGTTAGCATGAATTGATGAAATATGTTGAGATAGACTTTTGAAGCTTTTATCTAAAAGAAGAATTTTCTGTAGGTTTTTATACACCATGAGATCNGGGTGGCTCCTCCCGCTGCCGCCCCTGTCCTTGGACACGGGGTGGTTCCTCTCGACCGCGCTCAGTGAGCCAGCTCCGCAGCCGCCTGTGCTCAGTGAGCCCATATTTCTGCTCATAAGCGGCATTTCCAAAAGAGTCAGCATGAATTGATGAAATACATTGAGATAGACTTTTGAAGCTTTTATCTAAAAGAAGAATTTTCTGTAGGTTTTTAAACACCATGAGATCTTTGCCTAAAATGCCATAATCTCTAACAAAGGCCTCCCTGAGTATCAGAGGCATTTCTTAGACTTTACTTATATCTAGAATATTTTCACACAAGGAAATTTTATAGGGCAGTTTGAAAACCTAAAACTTCAGTTGCTTTTAGCTTTATAATTTTAACAGATAATTAAGAATGTCTTTCAGTCTTGTAAGGTTTTTAAAATATATGACCACATCCACACTTTCTCCACAAATAGATTTAGCTCTAGCTTTCAAGAAACAANTTTCACACAAGGAAATTTTATAGGGCAGTTTGAAAACCTAAAACTTCAGTTGCTTTTAGCTTTATAATTTTAACAGATAATTAAGAATGTCTTTCAGTCTTGTAAGGTTTTTAAAATATATGACCACATCCACACTTTCTCCACAAATAGATTTAGCTCTAGCTTTCAAGAAACAAGAACAAAAACAGATGAAATAGTCAAATATCAAGAGCCTATAGCTCTCTGTACCCGTATGTGTGTGTGCTCAGCCATGTCCTACTCTTTATGACCCCATGAACTGTAGTCTGCCAGAATCCTCTCTCCACAGAATTTTCCAGGTAAAAATACTGGAGTGGTTTCCATCTCCTCCTCCAGGTGATCTTCCAGCCCAGGGATTGAACTTTCATCTCTTGCATTGGCAGTTAGATTCTTGGCCATTTTACCACCTAGTATAATTACTATGCACGTCTTCATAGTGCCATTATTTTAGTATCCACACGGTGTAACGAACCTTCCCCTAAATCTATTGTGTATACAATGTATATACTGCAATATACATATATATTTATACTATTCCTCTGGTAATTTTTTTTAGGCATTTATTTATTTTCCTTTTGTGACCCAGACAACATGGAGTGTTTTAGATAACAGTATGGCATGCTCAGTCCTTCAACAAAGGATGCTCACAAATAGGATGAAATAAAATAACTCTTAAGTAGATAACTGTTCATAACAAAAAGACAGAGACATTAAAACAGGCATGAGAAGAGGAAACAAGGAAAGGAAAGTATCATGGAGAAAGTGATGAAATTGGTAGTTGATAAATATTAAAAAACAAAACTAAGTTGATGGCATCCAGCCCCACTACTGCATGGTGAACAGAAGGGGAAAATGTGGAAGCAGTGACAGATTTCGTCTTCTTGGGCTCCAAATCACTGTGGAGGGCTACTGCAGCCGTGATAGCAGAAGGCAATTGCTTCTTGGCAGGAAAGCATNTTGCATTGGCAGTTAGATTCTTGGCCATTTTACCACCTAGTATAATTAATATGCACGTCTTCATAGTGCTATTATTTTAGTATCCACGCAGTGTAATGAACCTTCCCCTAAATATGTTGTGTATACAATGTATATACTGCAATATACATATATATTTATACTATTCCTCTAGTAACTTTTTATTAGGCATTTATTTATTTTCCTTTTGTGACCCAGACAACATGGAGTGTTTTAGATAACAGTATGGCATGTTCAGTCCTTCAACAAAGGATGGTNCCCCTAAATATGTTGTGTATACAATGTATATACTGCAATATACATATATATTTATACTATTCCTCTAGTAACTTTTTATTAGGCATTTATTTATTTTCCTTTTGTGACCCAGACAACATGGAGTGTTTTAGATAACAGTATGGCATGTTCAGTCCTTCAACAAAGGATGGTCACAAATAGGATGAAATAAAATAACTCTTAAGTAGATGACTGTTCATCACAAAAAGACAGAGACATTAAAACAGGCATGAGAAGAGGAAACAAGGAAAGGAAAGTATCATGGAGGAAGTGATGAAATTGATAGTTGATAAATATTAAAAAACAAAACAAAACTAAGTTGATGGCATCCAGCCCCATTACTGCATGGTGAACAGAAGGGGAAAATGTGGAAGCAGTGACAGATTTCCTCTTCTTTGGCTCCAAATCACTGTTGAGGGTGACTGCAGCCATGATAGCAGAAGGCAATTGTTTCTTGGCAGGAAAGCATTGACAAACCCAGACAGTGTGTTGAGAAGCAGAGACATTATTCTGCCAACAAAGGTCCATGTGGTCAAGGATATGGTCTGCCCAGTGGTCACACATGGTTGTGGGAGCTGGACCATAAAGAAAGCAGAGTGACAAAGAATCGAAGCCCTGGAACTGTGGTGCTGGAGAAGATTCCTGAAGGTCCCTTGGACAGCAAGGAGACCAAACCTGCCTATCTTAAGTGAGATCAACCCTGAAAATTCACTAGAAGGACTGATGCTGAAGCGGAAGCTCCAATATTTTGGTCATCTGATGCGAACAGATCATTCATTGGAAAAATCCCTGATGCTGGGAAAGATTGAGAGCAGAAGGAAAAGAGGGCATCAGAGGATGAGATGGCTGGATGGCATCACCGATGCAGTACATGTGAACTTGTGCAAACTCTGGGAGATGGCGAGGGACAGGGAGGTTCGGTGTGCTACAGACCATGGGGTTGGAAAAGAGTCGGACATGGCTCAGCGACTGAATAGCAACAAAGACAGCATGATGATGCACAAAACTAACATCCTGTCCATTGATCCTGATAACGATACTACTGTCCTGTCCATTGGTCCTTATAACAATACTACTCTTCTGTCCATTGGTCCTTATAATNGCACAAAACTAACATCCTGTCCATTGGTCCTGATAACGATACTACCGTCCTGTCCATTGGTCCTGATAAAGATACTATCGTCCTGTCCATTGGTCCTGATAACGATACTACTCTTCTGTCCATTGGTCCTTATCACGATACTACTGACTTGTCCATTGGTCTTTATAACAATACTACTCTTCTGTCCATTGGTCCTTGTAACGATACTACTGTCCTGTCCATTGGTCCTTATAGTGATACTACTGTTCTGTCCATTGGTCCTTATAACAATACTACTGTTCTGTCCATTGGTCCTTATAACANTCCTTATCACGATACTACTGACTTGTCCATTGGTCTTTATAACAATACTACTCTTCTGTCCATTGGTCCTTGTAACGATACTACTGTCCTGTCCATTGGTCCTTATAGTGATACTACTGTTCTGTCCATTGGTCCTTATAACAATACTACTGTTCTGTCCATTGGTCCTTATAACAATACTACTGTTCTGTTCATTGGTCTTTATAGCAATACTAATGTCCTGTCCACTGGTCCTTATAATGATACTACTGTCCTGTCAATTGGTCCTTATAACTATACTAATGTCCTGTCCATTGGTCTTTATAATGATACTACTGTCCTGTCCATTGGTCTTTATAATGATACTACTGTTCTGTCTATTGGTCTTTATAGCAATACTAATGTCCTGTCCACTGGTCCTTATAACTATACTAATGTCCTGTCCATTGGTCCTTATAACTATACTAATGTCCTGTCCATTGGTCCTTATAACTATACTAATGTCCTGTCCATTGGTCCTTATAACTATACTAATGTCCTGTCCATTGGTCCTTATAATGGTACTAATGTCCTGTCCATTGGTACTTATAATGATACTAATGTCCTGTCCATTGGTCTTTATAATGATACTATTGTTCTATCCATTGGTCCTTATCACCTTCTTTCCTTCCTTTTATCCAAGCTTTATTCAGTTAATATTGACAAATAGCACGTATAAGATGTTCAGAATGAAGATCTGATATATGTATGTGTTGTGAAATGGTCACCACTGTATGGTTAGAAAGCAGTTTGTTAGTTCATAGAGTTAACATTTAGAGTGTGTGTATGATGAGGACCATTAAGATCTACTCTCTTGGAAAATTTCAAGTTTATAACAGAATTATTACCTAGAGTCATCATATACATTAGATCCCCAGAACTTATTCACTGAATAATAGTAAGTTTGACCATTATTACTCATTTTGCCCACTTTTGAGACTCTGGAGAAAACCACCAGTCTACTCTCTAATTCTATAAGTTTGAACTTTTAAGATTCAACATATATGTGAAGCTATACAGTATTTATCTTTATCTGTCTGCCTATTTTAGTCAGCATAATGCATTTATGGTTCTTCCATATGTGGTAAACAAAGCTCCTTGAATTCTAAAATGCACAGTCTTGTCCCTCTCAAGACTCATCTAATTGTCAGATCGTCTGCCCACTATCATTTTATCTCTCAAGTAGAATAATTATTAGATTTAAGCCTGAATATATCTATCAAAAGATACAGTAGTTTTAGATTTTATTTTGGATTTAAAATCCTCATTTTTTATTTCATAATGATTTTGAGATTTCTTAAAAGTTATATAGCTATTTAATCAATTAATGCTTCTTATTAGCATTAGCTTATATTCATTTGTATAGAAAGTACAGTGTATAGCATAGAACATAAAGAGACTCTAAGATTTCTCAGGAAATACAATAATTCTTAAGATAGATGAAATATTATTCAAATCAAAGAATAAACCAGCAAAATTTGACAAAATAAGAAAATTCTGGAAAGTTTTCAACAAAGGGAAAGCACCATATGCAAATTCTTGATACATGAATCGAAGTACACAATATTTCAGAACTAAAGTATTTATAAAACTTAGTCTTTATAACANAATATTATTCAAATCAAAGAATAAACCAGCAAAATTTGACAAAATTAGAAAATTCTGGAAAGTTTTCAACAAACGAAAAGCACCATATGCAAATTCTTGATACACGAATCGAAGTACACAATATTTCAGAACTAAAACATTTATAAAACTTAGTCTTTATAACAAATTCTCATTTGAACTGTTTAAGACAACTTTGTTTATTTTTCATCATGCAATATAAGTTTATATTTAAAAAAATGCGTGTACTTGTGACTATGAGAGTGTGTGAAATATAAACGTTTAAAATCACATTTAAAGTTTCAGTTTTTCCAGGGCCTGTTTCACGTCCTTGTTCCTTAGGCTGTAAATCAGAGGGTTTAACATGGGAATCACGAGGGTGTAAAACTACGAGGACATTTTGTCTTCATCTAGGGAGTAGGATGAACTCGGCCTGAAATACATGAAGAATACAGTTCCCTGGAAAATTGCCACAGCAGTTAGGTGGGAGGTGCAGGTGGAGAAAGCTTTGAACCTCCCTTCAGCAGAGTGGATCTTCAAGACTGCTAGGATGATATANCAGCGAGGAGGCTTGATCACTTGAAGGTTTTGTGTAATAAAGTTTTATTAAAGTATAAGGGGATAGAGGAAGATCTGACATAGACATCAGAAGAGGGCAGAAAGAGCGCCCCCTTGCTATCTTTTAGCAAGGAGTTATATATCTGTTAAAGAATCACCTAAAAACAGAGAGTTGCATCAGGCCCCTCTCACGCAACATGCATTTTGAGACACCACGGGGCACAAGGTGAGTCATCCCCGGCCATAAAACAACTGACATGAACCTTAAAGAAAGGTAGATTTCCAAGCAAATACAGTTTCATTAACATAGCTTAAGAGAACATTCCCATGAGTANAGAATCACCTAAAAACAGAGAGTTGCATCAGGCCCCTCTCACGCAACATGCATTTTGAGACACCACGGGGCACAAGGTGAGTCATCCCCGGCCATAAAACAATTGACATGAACCTTAAAGAAAGGTAGATTTCCAAGCAAATACAGTTTCATTAACATAGCTTAAGAGAACATTCCCATGAGTAATACGTATGGATTTGTTGAGCCATTATCAGTTCAAGGTTTGAGAAAAGTTAAGTCCAGGCTGAACCAAGGGTCTTCCTGACAACACATAATTTAAAACAAACCTTCTTTAAATTTTGTATCGAGAAGGAACAGACAAACCAAAAAAAAAAAAACAAACAAAAACATCTGCCACTTGCAGCTTATTTCCTCTTCTTGGGGCTCCCTCGCCTTCCTGCCTGTTACCTTCTCATAAGGAGTCCATGAGATGTTGAACTTGGATAACAGGGCATGTAAAACAGCTGTTGTTAAAAGTTTTTGGCCTACTAAAACTCACACTGTCTTAATGGCTTCATGTAACTGACATTTCAGGTTGAATGAGTGAGTGAAAGTCACTCAGTCATGTCCAACTCTTTGCAACCCCATGTACTATACAGTCCATGGAATTCTCCAGGCAGAATAGTGGAGTGGGTAGCTTTTCCCTTCTCCAAGGGATCTTCCTGACCCAGGGATCAAACCCAGGTTTCCCGCATTTCAGGCATATTCTTTACCAGCTGAGACACAAGGGAAGCCCTAGAATATTGGAGTAGGTAGCCTATCTCTTCTCCAGGGGATCTTCTGATCCAGGAATCGAACTGGGGTCTCCTGCACTGCAAGCGATTGTTTACCAACTGAGATACCGGCCTATATATTCAGATCAATTCTTTGACTGAATGTGAAATGACTCTTTTTGTTTTTTCTTCATTCTTTCCACTGATATGGATGGATTTACACTACAGTAAAGCCATATTTTATAGAGGCAGATCATATCACCCAAAAAGAGCCTTAGAGGTAATATAGCTTAAATTCCTCTTCTACACAGGGTGATCTGAGGGATGGAAAGCAAGAGTGAGGTATTTAGAGTGGTTCCTCCCTGGTTTATAGCATGGTTCTAATGAAAGAGAAAGACATCCAGGGTGGTTAAAGATTTCTGCCTCTAGCTTGAACCCAGAGCCTCTTACTTACTGGTGTGTTGAACATTACTGCTTTTCTATTTGTAACGAGTATACTTGTACAGCCTGTAACAAGTGTGAATCTGTCTGTCCTCTGCATTAGACATTTACCAAATCTAACATTGCTTTGCCATGATTCAGTTCAGTCTGTCAGTCGTGTCTGACTCTTTGCGACCCCATGGACTGCAGCACGCCAGACTTCCCTGTCCATCCCCAACTCCCAGATCTTGCTCAAGCTCATGCCATTGAGTTGGTGATTGCCATGTTTATGCTAAAGTATTTCAGTGGCAAGGATGAAGAAGGAGGTCAAGATATAGGAATTTGACTGTAATATTAAAACATCACATATGTCATTGATAAGTTGCATTTGCACAATGGTATTTTCCATGAGCCATTGGTGCATGTATGAGGAGAATGTGATGTGAAGACATTAAAATGGTAAAGAATGAAGAATACTGAAGTTGACAGGCTAGAATAAAGTTGTTGATATATTGTTCCCTTTTTTCCACAGATTACTGTCAAGAAAGAAGCATCATTTTGCCCAAATTCCTATCTGAAATTCCTGTTTAGAAATTATCTAAAAAATACTTCCATAGTTTCTCATTAATTTCTTCAATTTGAGGAGAGAAAACCTACAATTAACTGAATCAGTCAGTTCTACTTTTGGAATTCCATTTAATGGGCTTAAAATATTCTTCTCTTTACCTATTCCTCACTAGATACAATAAAATGGGCTAGTACTCTTGTTGAATTAGTCTTTAGATGGCGACATAAAACTTGTCACATGTATGAAGATGGACTAACTAGATCCATGTTTGTTAACCTCTGAGTTAGTGGTAGTCCACTGACCCCCTATTTTAACTATATTTCTGACTATATTTGCTGCCATTTTGCTGCTCATCAGCAACAAGTCAAAAGAAGTCTGAGTGGATTGATGAAGTATGCCAGGAGGGCACTTATTTAACTCTTTTCTATTATGCAAGAATTACCCTACTTTTGTCACCATGAGAATTTTTCTTAACATGGCATAGTGCTTCACAANTATTTCTGACTATACTTGTTGCCATTTTGCTGCTCATCAGCAACAAGTCAAAAGAAGTCTGAGTGGATTGATGAAGTATGCCAGGAGGGCACTTATTTAACTCTTTTCTATTATGCAAGAATTACCCTACTTTTGTCACCATGAGAATTTTTCTTAACATGGCATAGTGCTTTACTAATACCACCCTGAACAACAGAGGAATTATGTAGGCTTTATTTTTCCATTCTGAAATATTGTCACATAAGGTCATTTTACAATGACAGCAAGAAAATTGAAGACCATCAGAGGCTTTTAATTTTTTAATTGCAATGGATAAATATGACTCTTTCAGTGCATTATGGTATTTTAAATACATGGTCACANGAATTATGTAGGCTTTATTTTTCCATTCTGAAATATTGTCACATAAGGTCATTTTACAATGGCAGCAAGAAAATTGAAGACCATCAGAGGCTTTTAATTTTATAATTGCAATGGATAAATATAATTCTTTCAGTGCATTATGGTATTTTAAATACATGGTCACATCCTAGCTTTCTCAACAAACTAATTTAGTGCTTTAGTCTTCAGGAAACCAGGTCAAAAGCAGATGAAATAGTCAAATAGCAAGAACTTAGAGTTTATTCTTTCTAGTGAAATTAATAAGCGTGTCTTTATAGTATATGATCTTAATGTCCAAAACCATTTTATGGACCTTCCAAACAAGCATGTGCATATGTGTTCAGTGTTAACTATATTCTGATATACGTTTTTAAGCTACTTATCAAACCCTCATTTAATTTTGTACTACTGACATATAATTAGAAGTGAAAAAGTGTTGTCTTCTATTTTTAGTTTATTATATATTTGTTTATTTGATCTTCCAGACAACATGTAGTGCTTTGTTTACATAATGCAATGCTCAGTCTTTAGCAAAGAACTCTGATAAACAGGGTGATATAAAGTAATATTTTAAATAGCTGGCTTTTTGCGAACCACAAAGAGACAAAGAGGGATATTTAACCAGAGCAAAGGAAAATAGGAAGGAAATTGGTGTGCAGAGAGTCACAGAAGAATCGATAGCTGATAATGAAGCACAATTATGTACTTTACCATGATTCTGTCCACTGTCCCTTAACTACTTTTACTCGTTTTTTTAAAACTGTATTCATATAAAATTGACAAATAACATGCTTATGATATAGGGCATGAAGATTTAATATATGTGTACACTGTGAAATAATTACTACAATAAAGTTAGTTAACACATTCATCAATTTATATAGCTATCACTTTGAGTGTCCATACCAAGAAAACCTTTAAGAACTACTCTCTCAGCAAATTTCAGTCTTACAATACACGGCTGTTAAGTAGAGTCACAGTGCACATTAGACCCCCAGAACTTATCCATCGAGTAACAGAAGGTCTGTAAACTTTGACCAACATCACCCATTGCTCCCACTTTTCAGCCCGCAGCAACAGCCGATCTACTCTCCATTTCTATGTGCTTGACCAGTTGAATTCTATGTGTTTGTGAGACCATACAGTACTTGTCTTCCTCTGTATGAATGATTCCACTTAGCATGTGCCCCTCACGGTTCTTCCCTGTTGTAGGTAATATGACTTCTTCTAACAGGCATAGACTTGTACACTTCAAGATTGGAGGAACTGTAAGATCCTCTGCGTGCTATTTTTTCATCTCTCAAATTGAATCCTTTTCTGATTTGACTGAATATCCAAAGATGCCTTTCCTTTAGACTGGTTTTAGACACTTTTACTTTTGAATAATAGACCACTATGTGTTATCTTATGATGAATTTCAGGCTTATTATGAATTACTTGACTGTTTAGTTAATACATTATTATTGCTAGCTTATATTTAGTAGTATTTAAACTACAAGATGTATTGTAGTACATAAAGAACTGAAAGGCTCGAAGATCAGCGAACAAAGTGCACTGTATATCTTTAGTGTAATTTAAATCTTGCTTGACTAAAAACTGAACAAAATTAACATATTGAAAAAGTCAGAAAAGTTTTTCCTAGACACTAATATCCTGTACAAATTCTGGAAATATAAAGAAGCATGACAGGTGGGGGGAATAGAAATATACTTCAAATAGAAATTATGTTTCTCATGTAACATACAATTTAATATTAATAAATCAACAATCACCATATATGTATGGATGTATATGTGTGCACATACACAAAATATAAATTTTTAAAACCATTTATCCTTCATTTTTTTCAGAGTCTGTTTCACATCCTTATTCCTTAGGCTATAAATCAGAGGGTTCAACATGGGAATCACAAGGGTGTAAAATAAAGAGGTCATTTTGTCTTCATCTAGAGAGTAGGAAGAACTTGGCCTGAAATACATGAAGAGCATCGTTCCCTGGAAAATTGCCACAGAAGTTAGGTGAGCGACGCAGGTAGAGAAAGCTGTGAACCCCCCTTTGGCAGAGTGGATCTTCAAGACTGATAGGATAATATAACAATAAGAGACAAGAACTCCTGAAATTGTACTCAGTTCAATGAAGCCAATAGCAGTAAATATCAGTAACTCATTGACCTGTGTGTCTGAGCAAGATAGCAAAAGGAGAGGAGCAACATCACAGAAAAAGTGGTTAATCTCATTTGACCCACAGAAGCATAAGCGGAATGCTAATGTCGTGTGTATCAGAGCATCTGCTATACTCACCAGGTAAACCCCCGCCACGAGCAGGGAGCACACCCTGCTGGACATGCTGACTGCATAGAGCAAGGGGCTGCTGATGGCCCTGTACCGGTCATAGGCCATCACTGCCAGCAGGAGACACTCACAATCTATAAAGGTATAGAGCATCAGTAATTGCAGGGCACAGCCACAGAAGGGAATTGATTTATTCNTGAACTCCAAGAGTTGGTGATGGACAGGGAGGCCTGGTGTGCTGCAATTCATGGGGTCGCAAAGAGTTGAACACGACTGCGCGACTGAACTGGACTGAACTGACTCCTAAGAATGTGAGCTTCTCTGGTGGCTCAAATTAGTCTACCAGGTGGACTCAAAAGAGTCCACCTGCAATCCAGAAGACCTGGGTTCAGTCCCTAGATTGGGAAGACTCCCTGTAAAAGGAATGGTCAGCCATTCCAGCCGTCTTGTCTGGAGACTTCCATGGACAGAGGAGTCTGGCAGACTACACTCCATGGGGTCCAAAAGAATCAGGCATGACTGAGTGATTAACACTTTCACTTTCTTGTTAGAGTATTGAATGTCAGAAATAGGTTATCATTGTGAAAAATGTGGACTGCTGACCATGAATACTAGAAATGACTTGTCTTTGGTGTAATTAAGGTATTCAGGGATTAAAGCTTATTTATCAACAGTTTATTGATAATCCTTATGCTTGCAGGAGACCTGTGTTCAATCCCTGGGTCAGAGAGATCCCTGCAGAAGGAAATGGCAACTCACTTCAGTATTCTTGAGTGAAGAATTCCATGGACAGAGGAGCCTGAAGGCTACAGCCCATGGGGTCCCAAAGAGTTGGACACAACAGAGAGACTAACACACACACATACATGCAGGCATGAATAAGTCTTGCAAATTATACTTTAAAAAGTCATTTGTATTTGCTACCATTAGAATACAATGATGCAATTGATATTTTTATATATACTCATTTATGCAACACTACTGCATTCTGTTATTATTTTTTCATATTTTGGTTGCAGATTCCTTTCTATATATAGAACTTTCTATATACAGAATCTAGTTGGCAAATAGTTTTACTTTCTACTTTCCAGTAATTATAATTTTCTTTCCTCATTCAGCAAAAATTTAAAATAAGATGTTGAATAAAAGTGATTGAGGACATTATTTTTTTGGTTGTTGTTATACACAGGGTCAGGAGAAAATAAAATTATTTTACTTTATGTAGGATTTTTTTTTTTCTATTTTATGTTTTTACATTAAACATAATGCTAGCTAGAGGTATTTTTGTTGATGATCCTCATCAGATTGAATTAATTTTCTTATATATCTTGTGTGCTTCCATACAGGTAATTGTTTTGGTCCCCCTTCCTAAGTCATTATTTATTTTTCTATCATATACTGTGATATTTTATTTTCTAATATTTTATTCAGTATTTCTGTAATGAAGTACATTAGTTACCTTGATCTTTTTTCTTTTTTTTAAACAACATCTTTTTTTGTTGTTGTTGTTGATAGTTGTTGGTTAGTTACTAATTCATACCTGTTTTACAACCCCATGGATGGTAGTCTGCCAAGTTCCTCTATCCATGGGCTTCTCCAGCCAAGAATACTGGAGTGGATTACCATTTCTTTCTCCAGGGGATCTTCCTGATACAGGGATAAAACATGTGTCCTCTGCCTCGCAGATGGATTCTTTACCTCTGAACCACCAGGGAAACCCATGAAACACCAGAGATCTCCAAAAACTCAGAAAATGATCAGAAATATTGGTGGCGGCCCCTCCTCACTGTAGGGGACACCCACACCCTTTCTTTCCTGGTGTGCCTCTCTGCCTTGCTTTGATCGTAACTAAACAGTTTCTCTGCCTGCTCTCCCATTTGTTGTGCTATATCTCTAAAAATAAATTTCATACCTTCATTTACAATTTTTGCCTCCTTGAGAAATGCATTTTTTACTGGAGACAAAATATATATATATATATACTGATGGTTGCCAGTAACCTGCATGTCAGCTATCAGTTTTTAAACTATAGAGTTATGATTCACACATTCTAAACTAATTTATCATTTTCAGGTTTTGCACTTTGCTGAGTCGACTGTCTTTGCCTCTTAAACCAAATCCTGAGCTCCCAAGGGTCATGAAGCAGGCCGAAGAATTCTATCATTGTACTTGCACAGTGCTGAGTTCTAGATATTTATAGCTGAAAATCAAATCCAGTAATCTTTGGTTTCTATCATAGAGGTTTCTTAGAACCTCTGTGAGAATCACCTGGGAAATCAGTTGAACTCATGGATATTTGGCAGAGAAACCCAGGAATGTTGATTTTAAACAAGCCTCTTAGAATATTCTTATGTACATAGATGTTTGGGAATTAGAGAGCTGTTGCATACAAATAAACACAATCCTAAGTACATGTTTCACACAAAGTATAGGCAAGATAGTAACAGTATTAAGTTTAAATAACATTTCCAGTCTTATTTTCTCCTCTAGCCCCTCCCTTCCTTCCTGTCTGAATCATCTTCCTGTAGCAAAATTCTAATCAAGTCCTTCCTTCAATCAAAACCTTTCCAATTGTGAGACTATAAAACCCATGATCATAAGCTTATCCTTTAAGAATATTTATGGCCCAGTTGCAATCAAATGACATAACTTTTTAACTAAGAGCACAAATTCTGGGGCCAAACTGACTGAATTCAAATCCCATTGCCTCCAGTTTGAGTATGAGCTATATTAATGGGATGAAGAAAAAGTGTTGCGTATATCTCTTATTGCTCTGTTTATTTAAATATCCATACATATTTTTTTGTGCTATTTATTAGTTAAATGCTTGACAGAATTTACCATTTAATAGTATGGGCCTGGGGTTCTCCTTGTGGGAAGATTTTTAACTGAGAATTCAATTTCTTAAGAAGACAGAGGCTATTCTTATTTTGTATTTCATCTTTGGTAAGTTTATTTGTACGGTTCAAATGATTTTTCTGCATCAACTAAGTAGTCAATTTTTTGGAAGAAAATTATACATAATTCTCCCTAATTATTTTTCTACATGGACAGCATCTGTAATGAAGTCCCAACTTTTTTCTTGAGTAGAAATTATGTTATGATCTGTTATTTTTAATCAATTTATCTAACAGATGATTGATTTTATGTATCATTTTAAACATCAGAATTTTAGTTTTACTCAATCCCTTATTTCAATTTCACTGTACATTGTCTATTTTTAATCACCATTCTCATCCTTTCCTCCTTCTATTTATTGTGAGATTAAAAACTATGCTTTTTTATCTTCTTAAGATGGAGTCACAGATCATCAAGTTTCTTCTCTTAAGTGAAACATTCAAGCAAGTAGATGCTATTTTAATTATAATGAGGTATTAATAGAGAGATTACAAAAATGTCAACCTCATGAGTGATGAGTAGAACTCTAAACTAGTCCTTAAAATTCCCTACCATTTGGTGCCCACATATATTCAACTAGCCATTCACTTATACATTAATCTGAGAGCTGCTCGCAAATAATTTTAAATTACAACTAGTTTTAAATCAGTTGATCGTAAGAAAAGAAGACTATCCTGATTTGTGGGTCTCATATAATCCAACGATTTGTTAAAAATTCTTGAATCTCTCTTTAAATACATGTATGAATTATAAGAGGGTGTTGAAAGAGAGGCTTCAAGTGTAAGAGTGACTTGAGCAGAGAAAACAAAGCAGATACCTAAGAGTGGATTCTAGGTATTGTTAATAACACCAAAACAGATGTCAAGGAAACAATACCTTATTCCTACAACTTCAAGGAACTGCATTATTCCAACAACATGAATGAGCTTGGAAGAGAACCAATTTCTAGATGAGAAACTTGATGACACTTTGATTTCAGCCTTGTGATAACTTGAAAAGAGGGACCAGGTGTATTGTGCCTAACTTCAGGCATACAAAATTGTGAATTAACAAATAGTAGTTTTCAAGCCACTGAATCTGTAGCAGTTTATTATGATGAAATAGACCATTAATATACCACATAATTGATAGGTTTTATCAATTTCATTGTTGAAAAATGTATATTCAAAAAATTTTAATAAAACAGGGAAGCATTGGGATACAATGATAACTGCAAATGCCATAATATCATATTTCTATTCAGTGTGATATTGAATGTATTTTTTACAAAAATGTAGATGTCAAAATAAAAAAACTTAAAAGAATGAAATAAACATAACACAGGAACAACACTATGCTTGGTCTATTGGACAATAATTGTGATTTTCTCTTTCTGAATTTTGGAGTTCACGTCTTCCATGATAAATATAAATATAAACATGTTGATTGCTGGTGTTATTTGTCCAAGATGAGAAGATAAACATGCTCAAGCTTCCTATATGATTTAATGATTTAAAATAAATTATACTTTAAATGAGGAGCACTGGATTTTCTTTAAATTGTCTTGTTTGTAGCTCATGGAAAACACCCCAATCAAAATTCTCTGGGGTGTGAATCCCCAAATTCACTCAGGTAGACGTAAATACAGAGCATGATCCTTTAGTTTAGTTTGCAAGTATTGCTTACCCTTGAGAGTGTCTCTATTTTTTAATGAGAAAAAAATGTAACTTTCTTGATGACTTTACTGAAATATACTTCAGAAGAGGTTACAATACTCTTATTACAAGCTACAACAGTTTTAATTAAATGTAAGTATTTTTATTAAATACTTTTCAAGATTCTTATTTAAATTAAGGAAATCTTCAATAAATCAATCTATAAAGACTATATGGCTTCTGGTGAGTTGTTTAAATTAAGTGATTTACTTTAATTCTGATGTGGGAAACTGAAATTAACAATAATTTTGGCAGAGAAGCATCTATGAAACACCAATAGCAATGAAATGGTATTCATTTAATTCATTTAAGGGTAAGAATGCGATATTGAACTTATTTCTTATATCTTTACGATTCATGGGATGTATTTAATTTTGAACTTTGCTTATATAGCTGAATGACGTCCTTAGTGGACATTCAAGTAGTAGCATTTGTTTTCAATTAAAAATAATAAAAAAATTAGGGAATTATTAAAAAGAAATCTATAAACTATAGAGAAATATGCCATACTTAGCATTATTTTTTTTTTTTTGAGTTTAAAATCATGCAGGTGAAAGCAAGTTGGAATAGTACAGCAAATTTGAGTTTTGAATTAAACCCCAAAGTAGTCTGAAATTTGTTGCCTGGTATTTGATATTAAAAGGTATTAATGCTTTTATATACCAAAATGTGTGTATTTTGTACACGAAAATAAAAATTCCTGCAGTGAGTAAAATAAAAGAAGTAGCTATCAAGCAGTCTAGATAATGTAGTGATACTGTGTATGCAAAGTCGCTTCAGTCCTTTCTGAGTTTTTATAAACAACCCTATGGTCTATAGCCCACCAGGCTTCTCTGTCCATGGTATTCTCCAAGCAAGAATACATACACTCCTCCAGGGGATTTTTCCAATCCAAGGAGAGAACCCGTGTCTCTTATGTCTGCTGCATTGGTAGTTTAGTACTTTTAGAGATCACAGAAATCCAGACAGAAGCATTCAGATTACAAGTAATTTGTATGGCGATGATTTTGAATATGGGTAAGCATTTGAGCATGATTTTAAACTAAGATTGAATGAAAATTAGCCCTGAAGGATGGCTGTAGGTAGGCTAATTAAAGACAGCTGCTGAGTAGATGGATGGTAGCTAGAAATAAACATAGGAGTGTATTTTGAAGAATATGTTCATTTTGCCCTAATTACATTTTTCACAGCCTTAACCTTGGATGGAAAGGAAATCATAGAGATACAGCCAAGGACAGGGAAAAATGGACAAAACAAAGCTTATGACTTGAGGGCTTGAGACATTAATGGAAATGTGCAGCTAAGAAGAAAACATTAGAAAATAATTAAGTTAGGAAAAAAAATGTGCTTCGTGTATGCATTTTTTCTATTTCTTAGTTACTGTTTGCACCATTTCAGATTTCATAAAATTATAGGCGATGCTACATTGTAGAATATTTTGAGGTCAAACATTTTAAATTCAAAGTAAACATGAAAAACAGCATTAGATTCTGGTCTTACGTTTAGATCTTTAATCCATTTTGAGTTTATTTTTGTGTATGGTGTTAGAAAGTGTTCTAGTTTCATTCTTTTACAAGTGGTTAACCAGTCTTCCCAGTAGCACTTGTTAAAGAGATTGTCTTTAATCCATTGTATATTCTTGCCTCTTTTGTTGAAGATAAGGTGTCCATAGGTGTGTGGATTTATCTCTGGGCTATTTTGTTCCATTGATCAATATTTCTTTCTTGTGCCAGTACCATACTGTCTTGATGACTGTGGCTTTGTAGTAGAGTATGAAGTCAGGCAGGTTGATTCCTCCAGTTCCATTCTTCTTTCTCAAGATTGCTTTGGCTATTCGAGGTTTTTTGTCTTTCCATACAAATTGTGAAATTATTAAACAAATAATTTCACAAATACTGCTGGTAGCTTGATAGGGATAGCATTGAATCTGTATTATGACCCAGCAATCCCACTGCTGAGCATACACACCAAGGAAACCAGAACTGAAAGAGACACGTGTACCCTAATGTTCATCGCAGCATTATTTATAATAGCCAGGACATGGAAGCATGTTTATAATAGCCAGGACATTCATCAACAGATGAATGAATAAAAAAGCTGTGGTACATATACATAATTACCTAGCCATTAAAAAGAATACATTTGAATCAGTTCTAATGAGGTTGATGAAACTGAAGCCGATCATACACAGTGAAGTAAGCCAGAAAGAAAAACACCAATACAGTATACTAACACATTTATATGGAATTTAGAAAGATGGTAATGATAAGCCTGTATGTGAGACAGCAAAAGCGACACAGATGTATAGAGCAGTCTTTTGGACTCTGTGGGAGAGGGAGAGGATGGGATTAATTGGGAGAATGGCATTGAAACATGTATAATATCATATAAGAAGTGAATCGCCAGTCTAGGTTCGATGCAAGATACAAGATGCTTGGGGATGATGCACTGGGATGACCCAGATAGATGGTATGGGGAATGAGGTGGGAGGGGGATTCAGGATTGGGAACACATGTATACCCGTGGGGGATTCATGTTGATGTATGGCAAAATCAATACAGTATTGTAAAGTAAAATAAATAATAAAAAAGTAAAAATAAAACATAATGGAAAATAATATGAAAAAGAAAATATATATAACTGGAAAAGAAAAAGAAAAACAGCATTAGGAATACAACAGAAGAAACTAAATTTAGTGGGGACCATTTATTGCATGTGAAATTAAAGTCTTAGATGTTTTAGAAAATAGTTAAAGTTGGATTTCCCTGATAGCTCAGCTGGTAAAGAATGCGCCTGTGATGTATGGGACCCTGGTTCGATTCCTCGGTTGGGAAGATCTGCTGGAGAAGGGATAAGTTACCCATTCCATTATTTCTGGTCTTTCCTTATGACTCAGCTGGTAAAGAATCAGCGTATAATATGGGAGACCTGGGTTCAATCCCAGGGTTGGGAAGACCCCCTCGAGAAGAGAATGGCTATCCACTCCAGTATTCTAAACTAAATCTGGTAGGGGGTATTTATTACATGTGAAATTAAAGTCTTAAACATTTTAGAAAATAATTCATTAAGTTGTTATATTTTATACATAATTGTGAGAAGGCAATGGCACCCCACTCCAGTACTCGCCTGGAAAATGCCATGGAATGAGGAGCATGGTAGGCTGCAGTCCATGGGGTCGCTAAGAGTCAGACACTACTGAACGTCTTCACTTTCACTTTTCACTTTCATGCATTGGAGAAGACAATGGCAACCCACTACAGTGTTCTTGCCTGGAGAATCCCAGGGACGAGGGACACTGGTGGGCTGCCGTCCATGAGGTCACACAGAGTTGGACACGACTGAAGTGACAAATAGAAGGGGAAACAGTGGAAACAGTGTCATACTTTGTTGTTATGGCTCCAAAATAACTGCAGATGGTGACTGCAGCCACGAAATCAAAAGACACTTACTCCTTGGAAGAAAAGTTATGACCAACCTAGATAGTATATTCAAAAGCAGAGATATTACTTTGCTGACTAAGGTCCATCTAGTCAAGGCTATGGTTTTTCCAGTAGTCATGTATGGATCTGAGAGTTGGACTGTGAAGAAGGCTGAGCACTAAAGAATTAATGCTTTTGAACTGTGGTGTTGGAGAAGACACTTGAGAGTCCCTTGGACTGCAAGGAGATCCAACCAGTCCATTCTGAAGGAGATCAGCCCTGGGATTTCTTTGAAAAGAATGATGCTAAAGCTGAAGCTCCAGTACTTTGGCCACCTCATGCGAAGAGCTGACTCACTGGAAAAGTCTCTGATAATGGGAAGGATTGGGGGGCAGGAGGAGAAGGGGACGACAGAGGATGAGATGGGTGGATGGCATCACAGACTCGATGGACGTGAGTCTGAGTGAACTCCGGGAGTTGATGATGGACAGGGAGGCCTGGCGTGCTGCAATTCATGGGGTCACATAGAGTCGGACACAACTGAGCAATTGAACTGAACTGAACTGAAGTGACTTAGCAGCTGCAGTGTAGTAAAAACAAATTCTTATAATATAATTATATTCTATAGGTAAGGTTTCAAAGAGCTTAACTTGTCAGAGACATATTAATAAGTGACTTTGAAGAGTTGACTCATTGGAAAAGACTCTGATGCTGGGAGGGATTGGGAGCAGGAGGAGAAGGGGATGACAGAGCATGAGATGGCTGGATGGGATCACTAACTCGATAGACGTGAATTTGAGTGAATTCTGGGAGTTGGTGATGGACAGGGAGGCCTGGCATAGTGTGATTCATGGGGTCGCAATGAGTCAGACACGACTGAGATACTGAACTGAACTGAAATGAACTGAGGTTAAATTTGAAGGCAAGTTTACTTGATTAGAGTCTAGATTGTTAACAAAACATCATTCATATTCTCTAGGAGATACAATATATGACTTTTTACCAAGGTTTGGCCAGTTGGTGAAATCATTAAGGGACAATAAACCTGAGGGTTCTCTGATGAGGTAGGTGCTGGATCTCTCAGTTATGTGACTGGTGACTCCATGGACTATAGCCCGCCAGGCTGCTCCGTCCATCAGATTTCACCAGCAAGGATACTGGAGTGAGTTGCCAATTCTTTTCCCTGGGGATCTGCCTGACCCAGGGATTGAACTCACATCCTTTGCATCTCCTGCACTATCAGGAGGATTCTTTACCACCACACTACTTGGGAAGCCTCCCTCTGATTGGAGAGCACTAAGGAAAAGTAAGAGAAAAACAGAGGACATCTTGAGCAGTTAGAATGGCCTGAACAAACATAAGAATTTGCAAGTGTAATTAAGAATTTCAATTAAATAAAGCTAAAGAAAGGAACTATCCATGTGGAGAAAAGGGAGACAGAGCTGAGAAGGTTGAGCAAATTCAAACAAGGACATTTTCTGAGTCACTTGGACACTCAGTTCTTCCCAGTCCATCCTCTCCTTGCCCCTCCATCAGAAGCTTACTTGCACTCTCCACACCTGTAGACACACAGTATAACATTTGGGCTCCAACAATGTCTTATTCACATTCCTGGGAACTCCCAGACTTCACCACTGCAGACCAGTCCCCTGTCCAGGCTGGGAAAAAAAAATACCCTCTATTTCTGTCATGTCTGGTTGCTTAGGGTGAACTCTGGTTTTCTCTGCCAGAAACCATAGTGATGGATGAGAGAAATCAGGGGGATGGAATCACCTTCATCCTCTTGGGCTTCTCAGAATATCCACAGCTCCAGGTGGCCCCTATTCTTGGTCTTCTTCACTGTCAATGCTGTCTCTGTGGTGGTGAACCTGGGTATGATTGTGATCATCAGAATCAATCCCAAACTTCACACCTCCATGTACTTCTTTCTCAGTCATCTCTCCTTTCTTGATTTTTGCTACTCTTTTGTAAACACACCCAAACTCTTAGAGATCTTGGTTGTGGACACAAGGACTGTCTCCTACACTGGTTGCATGATGAAATTATTTTTTGATTGCACACTTGTGATTACAGAAATGTTCATGCTAGCAGTGATGGCCTATGACCAGTTTGTGGCTGTTTGTGACCCCCTGATCTACACAGTTGCTGTGTCTCCTAAGCTATGCAGCTTCCTGGTCGCTGGAACCTACACATGGGGTGGAATGTGTTCCTTGACAATCACATGTTCTCTTTTGGAGCTGTCCTGCAATTCTAACATCATACATCACTTTGGCTATGAGTATTCTGCCATCGTCTTTGCCTCTTTCTTTGACTTTTACTTCAATCAGATGACATGTTTTATCATTTCAACTCCCAATGAGGTGTGTTGCCTCCTGATTATTCTCGTCTCCTATGTTTTCATAGTTGTCAAGATGCCTTCAGCCAGTGGACTCCAAAAACCCTTCTTCACCTGTGCCTCCCACCTGACTGCCATCACCATTTTCCATGGGGTCATTGCCGGGAGCCAGCACGGGAGATCCCACCCATAACAAGGTTATGCGGAGGAGACCTGACAGGCAAGTCGGATCAGGACTCGAGGGACTCCCTGGACCTCCTCAAGCATCTACCCCAAATCAAAATCTGTCTGTCTACTGTATACTATATTATGACTTTCACCAACTCTTTTGACATTAACAGGGGACTATCCCCGACCACCTTTCTCTGGAGAAAATCAACTTAGGGCTTTAATTGATAAGTCTTCTGGGCATGAAAGGAGCATTTCAATTCAAACCCCCTGTTAGCATTCTAGATTGCTTGGCAGGTTTATCCAGACTCTTGCAACTACGCATATGATTATTCACAAACCATGACACAGGAAGCCTAAGCATTCTAAAAATATAGAGCCCTTTGAGGGGTTAAAACGTTTTATTAAAATAATACTGGTGAAGTGTTTCATTGTTGGGCCAATCCTTGCCGCCAAGTTTCCATATCCCTTATCCATTGTGTGCCTGGGAGTGCATTAGTTAACATAGTTGGAATATAAGAAAAACCAGTAGTAGCGTTGGTATTAACCACATCAGACCTTTGAGCTAATAAGTTTTTTTTTTTTTTTTTGTAACCCACTGCACCTTTGGTCCATAAGAATGTAACTCTGTTTAGTATTTTCTGAAGTTGACACAGATTAGAAGTATAAAGAAAAAAACACTTCAAGGGAAAACAAGTTTTCTGGTTGATCAACCTTTATTAAAGCAGGGTCATAAAATGTCAACAGGCCTCCAAAGCTATAATGTACACAATATAAGACCCTTGTTTATGGGAAAGGTATGCAAAAATGAAATCCTGGTTTCAATAAGAGCAAAACTGCTGGAATGTTTGAGCTGACTCTGCATGACTTTGAATCTTTCATTTTCCTCTATGTACAAGTCAGAGTATAAAAGCTCTTTTTGAAAATAAAGTTATGGGCCTCGCTCACTGAAGCTTGGTCTCCCCTTGTCATTCTTTCATTTGCCGATGCCATTAATCCTGAGTGTATCCCTGGAATCTGCTGAGGCTGGACCCCAGCGGGTCATCCTTCTTCTCTACTGTGTACCCAACTCCAGAAGCTCATGGGTTTTCATCAAAGTAGCCACTATACTTTTCACAATAGTGATCCCCATGCTAAATCCCCTATCTACAGCCTTAGAAATAATGATGTGAAGGAGATCATCATAAAATTAGCCAACACCAGAATGTTTTCTCACCCAATGTAATTTTGAGTGAGAAGAGAGATAGAGGAGAGCACTTTCTTAAATGTGCTTTATACAGTGTGTTGATGGTTATTATATATTTTTTCAAACATTATGTGCTTATTCGGTCATTTGTGTCCTCCTCTATGTGACCCCATGGACTGCAGCTCATCAGGCTTCTCTGTCCATGGGGAATCTCCAGCCAAGCATACTGGAGTGGGTTGCCATGCTCTCTACCAGGGGATCTTCCCATGCCAGGAATGGAACTCATGTCTCCTGAAGTACATGTTCATTCTTTAGTGACTGAGACAAAATGGGATACAATCTCTTGATAAAATTACATATATATATATACACACACACACACACACACACACACACACACATATATATATAATATGAATATAACTTGATTTTTAAATTGCAATGTGATTTTAAAATATCACCTTCAGCTTAAAAGAAAAAAAGAAATAAAATTATGTTTATGTCTCACTTTCAGAGTGTTACAGGCAAAATAATTATCATCTAATGCTGTCCATGAGCTTCCCTGATGGCTCAGATGGTAAAGAATCTCCCTGGAATATGGGAGACCTGGGTTCTTTCCCTGGGTAGGGAAGATCCCCTATAGGAAGGCATGACAACCCACTCCAGTATTATTGCCTGGAAAATCCCCATGGACAAAGAAACCTGGTGGGCTACAGTCCATGGGGTTGCAAAGAGTCGGATAACACTGAGTGACTAAGCACAGCACAGCAAAAGGCTGTCCAGATCCTAAAATTCTCAGAATTCGCAAACGACTTCTGTTCCATTTTGTCTTTCTTTTTTTTTAATCTCCCTTTCCTTTCTTTTTTCTCTCTCAAAAATTATGAAATATGATTTACATTTCTCTGATAATGAGTGATGTTGAGCACCTTTTCATGTGTTTGTTAGCCATCCATATGT
>SJYA01002021.1:0-21957 GCA_006410615.1 Neotragus moschatus
CAGAATTTTCCACAGTTTATTGTGATCCACACAGTCAAAGGCTTTGGCACAGTCAATAAAGCAGAAGTAAATTGGAAGTATTCAAATGATGAACCTTTTTCATCATACCCAAGTTATTTAAACTGAGGAGACATTTATTACAGTAAAAACAAACAAACAAACAAACAAAAAAAAAACACATGACTCTCCTTGCTCGTTGAAAGAGCAATTGTTTTTTGAAAATAAGTAATATATTTTGCAGCTGCTTCATTGTTTTTTTTCTGATCCAGAGCTTTTCCATGGCATTTTGCATCTCTCCATTTCTCAAAGCATAGATTAGAGGGTTCAGCATATGGGTGACAATGGTGTAAAACACAGCGAAGTATTTATCAATGGGTAAGGTAACTGGAGGTCTCACATACGTAAAAATACAGGGCACAAAGAAGAGGACCACCACAGTGATGTGGGAGCCACAGGTGGACAAGGCTTTACACTTCCCTTCCTGACTGAGGTTCTTCAGGGAGCGCAGGATGACCCCATAGGAGATGAGTAAGAGTGTGAAGATGACCACACAGATGGCCCAGTCGTTGGCAACTACTGTGACGGCAGTAATGTGGGTGTCAGTGCAGGCCAGTTTTAACAAAGGATATGTGTCACACCCAAAGTGGTCAATGACATTACGGCCACAGAACGGAAGGTTGTAAAAAAAATTATATGAAGTAGAGCATGTAAAAACCCACCAGCCCAGGCCAAAAGCAGCAGCAGAACACACACTCTCTGATTCATGAGGGTCAAACAATGCAAGGGTCTGCAGATGGCCAGGTAGCGGTCATAGGCCATGAAAACCAGGGGAAAAACCTCAGCACCACTAAACAGATGCTCTGTAAAAAGCTGGGTCATGCAAGCTTGAAATGAAATGGTTTTCTTCTCATAGAGTAAGTCTATAATTGTATTTGGGGTGATTGAAGTAGAATAAAAAGCATCCATAAATGATAAGTAGCCAAGAAAGAAGTACATAGGGGAATCCAGTGTTGGGCTGAGTAGCACAGTCAGGACAATGAGTAGGTTGCCCACCATGGTCACAGTGTAAATGAGCAAGAACACAGCAAATAAAACTCCCTGCCCCTGGACACTCTGAGTGAGCCCCAAGAGGACAAACTCAGTTACATTTTCCCTTTGTTCCATAGGTTCTTCTCTATGTCTTATTCCAGAGTTCAGGACAGCATTACCTATAAATACAATTAGTAAAGTGACTTCCTGAAATCTTACAATAATTTGTTTTTTATTCAACAAACAGTCCTTGTGGTTTATTATGTTTGGGTGCTTAAATCATCTTCCTTGACCACAAACTAATAGATAGGCAGGTAAATAAAAAAAAATGGGAAAAAATATTACACAAGTGAAGTACTGCAACTAATTTTCTATCGAGAAACTTTAAATTGTACATATAGCTAATATCTCAGACAAAAAAAAAAGCTGATTAAAGTTTTAAAAAGAAGAAAAACAAGATCTAATGTCCATTTCATTAAAGAGGTGACTTTCCTCCTTCTAGGTTTGGAAGAAACTTCTTGCTGCTGCTAAGTCACTTCTGTCATGTCTGACTCTGTGTGACCCCATAGACAGTAGCCCACCAGGCTCCCCTGTCCCTGGGATTCTCCAGGCAAGAACACTGGAGTGGGTTGCCATTTCCTTCTCCAATGCATGAAAGTGAGAAGTGAAAGTGAAGTCGCTCAGTCGTGTCTGACTCTTAGTGACCCCATGGACTGCAGCCTTCCAGGCTCCTCCATCCATGGGATTTTCCAGGCAAGAGTACTGAAGTGGGGTGCCATTGCCTTCTCTGAGAAACTTTTTAACAAATCAATTAATCTCAAATAAATATATCTGAAAATTTCAAATATTTTAAGGACTTAGGAAAGTATAACAAAACACCACTGGACAAAAAAGCCTGAAGATACACATGTGAGTTGATATGCACAGAGTTATTATTGAAAGTAAAGATCTATAAGCAGTTAACTAACAAAAGACAAAACTATGAAATAAATTAAAATGTCAAAAAAAGTTAGAGGAAAAATGCCTCTAATGACCAACAAACATATGATAGGGTGCTGAAGCTCATCTGTGAATAGAAAAGTAGGACTTGAAGTCACAGCTTGCTTAGCACCGTGTTTGCTTGAGTTCTTGGAAGTCAATCAGTCAAAATATATGGATGCTACCTCATCATTTAATTTCAATAGATTAACATGCTATGTTTAGAGAACATAAAAATTGAAAGTAGGGTCAGTTTTATAAATACCTGAAATGAAAATATTGTCAAATCATTAACCTTGAAATTAATTTCTAAAAGTACTTTCTGGAAGGTAAATTTATTTCAGGTCATTAGAACATGAAATTATCCAAAAGGTGTACTGCTGAATAGAATAAATTTTTACATATTTAATAATCATGAAGGAATCCTAACATGGCTGATTATGAAAATCACAAAGGAAAACTCTTAAAGGATTGAATTCTCACTCCACCAATGCACTCTTATTAAACTGAAACCCACGTTAAGAATTTTCTGTCTGAATTCACTTCCTGGGTTACCTACAGAAGATGAAAGTTATTCAATCCATGTTCTGAGCTGTGGTGCCCTCTCTTTAGTCCTTCATGCACTGATGCCATCTCTGGCAAAATAATGAGCAAGGTACATTCGGCATCACTGGATTCTGAGTCAGTCTTGCAGGGCATGTAATTCATCCCAGACATTCAGAAAAAAAAAAAAANGAAATCTTACAATAATTTGTTTTTTATTCAACAAACAGTCCTTGTGGTTTATTATGTTTGGGTGCTTAAATCATCTTCCTTGACCACAAACTAATAGATAGGCAGGTAAATAAAAAAAAATGGGAAAAAATATTACACAAGTGAAGTACTGCAACTAATTTTCTATCGAGAAACTTTAAATTGTACATATAGCTAATATCTCAGACAAAAAAAAAAGCTGATTAAAGTTTTAAAAAGAAGAAAAACAAGATCTAATGTCCATTTCATTAAAGAGGTGACTTTCCTCCTTCTAGGTTTGGAAGAAACTTCTTGCTGCTGCTAAGTCACTTCTGTCATGTCTGACTCTGTGTGACCCCATAGACAGTAGCCCACCAGGCTCCCCTGTCCCTGGGATTCTCCAGGCAAGAACACTGGAGTGGGTTGCCATTTCCTTCTCCAATGCATGAAAGTGAGAAGTGAAAGTGAAGTCGCTCAGTCGTGTCTGACTCTTAGTGACCCCATGGACTGCAGCCTTCCAGGCTCCTCCATCCATGGGATTTTCCAGGCAAGAGTACTGAAGTGGGGTGCCATTGCCTTCTCTGAGAAACTTTTTAACAAATCAATTAATCTCAAATAAATATATCTGAAAATTTCAAATATTTTAAGGACTTAGGAAAGTATAACAAAACACCACTGGACAAAAAAGCCTGAAGATACACATGTGAGTTGATATGCACAGAGTTATTATTGAAAGTAAAGATCTATAAGCAGTTAACTAACAAAAGACAAAACTATGAAATAAATTAAAATGTCAAAAAAAGTTAGAGGAAAAATGCCTCTAATGACCAACAAACATATGATAGGGTGCTGAAGCTCATCTGTGAATAGAAAAGTAGGACTTGAAGTCACAGCTTGCTTAGCACCGTGTTTGCTTGAGTTCTTGGAAGTCAATCAGTCAAAATATATGGATGCTACCTCATCATTTAATTTCAATAGATTAACATGCTATGTTTAGAGAACATAAAAATTGAAAGTAGGGTCAGTTTTATAAATACCTGAAATGAAAATATTGTCAAATCATTAACCTTGAAATTAATTTCTAAAAGTACTTTCTGGAAGGTAAATTTATTTCAGGTCATTAGAACATGAAATTATCCAAAAGGTGTACTGCTGAATAGAATAAATTTTTACATATTTAATAATCATGAAGGAATCCTAACATGGCTGATTATGAAAATCACAAAGGAAAACTCTTAAAGGATTGAATTCTCACTCCACCAATGCACTCTTATTAAACTGAAACCCACGTTAAGAATTTTCTGTCTGAATTCACTTCCTGGGTTACCTACAGAAGATGAAAGTTATTCAATCCATGTTCTGAGCTGTGGTGCCCTCTCTTTAGTCCTTCATGCACTGATGCCATCTCTGGCAAAATAATGAGCAAGGTACATTCGGCATCACTGGATTCTGAGTCAGTCTTGCAGGGCATGTAATTCATCCCAGACATTCAGAAAAAAAAAAAAAAAAAATTTTTCAATTATGGGAGTTTTCAAAATGAATATGGATATCCTGTTACCTAAGGAACTCTGAATCTTGATTGTGAAAAGAAACTAAAAATGTTTACTACCATCAGAATTTGTCCTGATAACAAACAAATGTTAAATCACCATTTTAATCAGAGAAAGAGAGAGAGAAAAAACTTCAAATTATGTAAGGATTGTTTAAAGGGAAGAAAAATAAATTTGCTGCTTGTGTCTATACCAGTGAAAGTGAGGACTTTGCAACATTTTGATTCTCACTTATATTGTCCTGTCTTCAAACAGCTTTGCTGAATTTTGGGCTTCTTGAAGGATGGGAATAATTTCATACGTACACTTTATTATGTTCTGAGTCCATCATTTTAATTCTAGTAGAAGTCTGTCGTGTGATTGCTGCTGCAGACAAACACTCCTCAGGTAAAGGCAAAGGGCTGTCAACACTTGGTCTATATTTAACTGCAGTACATACAGGTGAGGCATTCAGTAGGCACATCTCCAAGGGTGATTTTTGTCTAATTAAATTCATTAGAACTTTAATCATAATTTTGAGGGTAGAGTCTTTATCTCCAGAGATGGTACCAGAACAATCACCATGTGGAACAGGCCTTATAGAACGCTGTCCTCTGGGGGGAAAAGCACAATGTGTAAACTGAGACCATATTACCAAAAGGGAAAATCAAATCTGGACAAAATTGAAACATGTAAAAACTTTCTAGCTTAAATCAAAGCTTAAAAATAGGCAAATAGTTTTAAGTTTAAGCTTTGTCTTTGAAGATAATATCTGAATTTATTTCCAAATATTAGTAATGTTAACTTCAGAATAAGTTATTTGAGGTTTATTTCAAATACAGATAAAAGTTGTCATATGATTTCAGACAGACAAGTTGATAGAATCTGTTTTAGTATTAAAATGGTGAAAGAGAAAACACTTATGAGATTATTCCATTAATCTCAAAGTGCTCACGGGGCCTTTGCCAAAGTAGAAAACACCCTAAGCTGTGACAGAAGTTGCTGTACATTTTTAAAGTTTTAAATCATACAGCATATATCTATATTTACATCATATATGTATATAGCATATGTGTAAATATTTACATATAAATAAAAGAAAAATATAACATTTTTCATCTACAAATTAAGCAATACAAGTCTAAAATTACCTGGGTACATTTTCAGACATTTTCTACAGAAAGATAATGATACATATTACATAAAATAATCTATATTAAAGGTATCCAAAAAGTGGGAGTTCCCAGGTGGTGTTAGTGGTAAAGAATTTGCCTCCCAGGACAAGAGTTTCAAGAGACGCTTGTTTGATCCCTGGGTCAGGAAGATTCCCTGTACTAAAAGATAGCAACCTGCCCCAGTATTGTTGCCTGGGAAATTTCATGGGCAAATGGGCTGGTGGGCTACAGTCGATGGGTCCATGGGTCACAAAGAGTCAAACACGACCAAACATACATATCTAGAAAAAAAAAAATATATATATATATATACACACACACACATAAAGGATAATATAATATGTGTATATTAACTGGATGCAACTAAAAGAGCGTTTAGAAAGAAATGTAGAGTTTTCTTTATATGCAAATATTGGAAAACAATAAATACTTTAAGAAATGAACTCAGCTTTTGTCTCAAGATACTAGAAAACAAAAATTAAAATAAACCTAGAGAGTATTGAAGTTTGAAACAGTAGTGAGAACACAGACACCATCTAAAGAGGAATTCATTAAAAATAATAAATCTATTTAAAGCCAATAATGGAGCACTCACACATGTGGCTCAGATGGTAAAGCGTCTGTCTACAATACGGGAGACCCGTGTTCGATCCCTGGGTTAGGAAGACCAATAAACCAATAATTAGGTCTTTGAACTTTAAATAAATTGATACATTTCTAGAGAAATGTACTAAGAAAAAACAAAAGAAAAAAAATTATCAGAATCAAGATTGAAGAGAGGGGAAATTCCCTGATGCTCCAATAGTTAATAATCCACCTTACTGTGCAGGGGCTGTGTGCTTAGTTGTTCAGTCATGTACGACTTTTTGTCACCCAATNAGAGAAATGTACTAAGAAAAAACAAAAGAAAAAAAATTATCAGAATCAAGATTGAAGAGAGGGGAAATTCCCTGATGCTCCAATAGTTAATAATCCACCTTACTTGCAGGGGCTGTGTGCTTAGGCGTTCAGTCATGTATGACTTTTTGTCACCCAATGGACTGTAGCCTGCCAGACTCTTCTGTGCATGGGATTCTCCAGGCAAGAAGACTGGAGTGGGTTGCCCTCCTCCAGGGAGTCTTCCCCATCCAGGGATGGAACCCAGGTCTCCCGCATTGCAGGCAGATTCTTTACTGTCTGAGTCACCAGGGAATCTCCACAGTGCAGGGGATTTGGGTTCAGTCCCTAGCTGGGAAACTAAGACCCCACATGTGTGTGTGCTAGTCCTCAGTCATGGGCAACTCTTTGCGACACCATAGACTGTAGCCCACAAGGCACTTCTGTCCCTGGGATTTTCCAAGCAAGAGTCCTGGAGTGGATTTGGAGCAAGTAAGTTCCCAGCGAAACTTCTGAGCCTGTGCGCTCAGAGAGTTGACACGCTGCAAAGAATGATCCTGCATGAGACAGCGGACATCCTGCAGGTGGAACTAAGGCTGGATGCAGTGATANATCGGTGACTTCAGTGTCTTACTGACAGCTACAGTCACAACAATAAGCAGGTTGCCCACTACAGTCAAACTGTAGAAGAACAAGAAGATAACAAAAAGGACTTTCTGCTCCTTTGGATTCCTTGTGAGGCCCAAGAGGATGAAATAAGTTACATTGTTCCTTGGTTCCATCTAGTCTGTATAGGTGCTGTGTTCACATGTTAGAAATGGTATGCCTACAAAACAAGGGGAAATTTTTTAATGAATTATAATTTTCATCTTTTGTTATAAATTCAATTAAAAGAATGTGTGTGGAGACTCTTTTCATATCCAATGTGTTATTGATATTTTAATTGCCAAGNGGATGAAATAAGTTACATTGTTCCTTGGTTCCATCTAGTCTGTATAGGTGCTGTGTTCACATGTTAGAAATGGTATGCCTACAAAACAAGGGGAAATTTTTTAATGAATTATAATTTTCATCTTTTGTTATAAATTCAATTAAAAGAATGTGTGTGGAGACTCTTTTCATATCCAATGTGTTATTGATATTTTAATTGCCAAGTTGAATAAGGTAGAGTTGCTTGCCCTCATGATATAATACAGACCCACGTATTAAGTTATAAGGATATTCACAGAAGTTAAGAGTCACAGTACAAGGATATATCAATCAAAATTAGAATCAGAGAAGAATTTCCAGAGGAATTAATGCTTTAGCTGAATTTTTTAAATTGAATTAAAAAGAAAGGACAGGAATGGACTTTAGTGAAGTCCCAAAGTGTCAAACTGAGACTCACTTAAGGTAATTTACATAATCAGTTTGAGTAGATCAAATCATGAAAAGAAAGTTTCTGTCTTGAATTATCCCAGATCTCACTGATATTTCTCAGGTCTTTAAGTGAATGTTTCCCTTTTCCTGACCAATAAATACTGCAACAGTCTAATTTTGTGCCTCCAGACCATGTGTTTCCCCTAATTTTCAAATTATATATCTCTAATTGTGGACATCTGATTAAATGCAATTTAATATTTGTAAACTCTGGGAGTTGGTGGTGGACGGGGAAGAATGGCATGCTGAGGTACATGGGGTTGCAAAGAGTCGAACATGAACATGACTGAGCAACTGAACTGAACTGAACTAATATTTATAAAACAAACTTTTTTATTTTCCACAATACATGTAGGCATTTCTACACAAAATGTAAAGAATTATCACCTATTTATCTTGCTAAATGGTATCATTTTCCATGTTATTGCTCAGATAAAAAATTTTCCTCTTCATTTATTTTTCACTGTCATAAAAATTAAACAAATCCTATTGACTCTACTTTCAAAATATATCACAAATCGCAATCCCTTCTATTTTTTTCTGTTATACTTTTTTTATTATTATTCTTGGTCCACTGTGATATCCTCCTACCAAGTTTCTCCATGTTTATTCTGGCCTCCAAAAATTGGTTGTCCTGAAGCAGTCCAAATTGTCCTTTTCAGGCTTATTCTGATGATATCACTCTGCAGCGCAAAAGTATTGCAGTATATCCCAATCACGCAGTCATAGTTTAATGTATCACATTTAACATTTATAGTAACATAGACTATGAAACAATCCCTGTTTCATAAGTGAAAAGCTGAGTCTCAGAACATCTATTTCATTTTCCCAAAGTCATACATTTTTAAGTGCTATACCTAGAATTGAATCTAAGTTTCATTTATTTCAAAGTAAGTTAATTTTTTTCATAATAAATAAATTCACTCAATTGTTAAGCTATCTCCCAGTATTTTCCGTTAGTCTTACCTTGTGGAGGCTTGTTCACAATCTGAAGAATTAGTTTTAACTCAATGTAAGCCCTCAAATTCTTTCATCCAGTATGACAGTAGAGGCAAAGGATGCCTTATTTCTCGAGGATAAAATTATGTCATTTGACTGTTCATTTTCTAAATGAATTCTTCTCATTATTAAGAGCGTCATTTTTATACGCAGTGTAGATTGTTTGAAAAGAATTCCATGATGTACACAGAAAAACAAAGGTTTATCACATTAGGAAATTTATCAGAATGGCCGACAAATCCTATATAAACATAGGAAGATAACAACTAGTCATTTCCCAGCGAGATTTTTCATAAGTAACCTCTTTCCTAATAACATGAAACAGAAAAATGGCATTTGATTGTTTAGCCCTTCCCACTCTGTCACATTGACGTGGCCAGACTCTATTTTTTGTCTAAGAAAGGACCTCCTGAAGAATTGATGCAGTTACTAAGTGGATAGCCTTTAAGAATGATGATCGTGAAACATTCCATCCCTTCCAGTTGCAATTATTATTGAATCTTAGATTTGGAACGTGTCCAAGACTGATTCTTGCTTAATTAATTCAGTGGGATTTTCCACAAAGTTTTTAAAGAAGCTCTATATGTAAAGATATTAATAGGCCAAATCACATAATTCATGTCAGAAAAGTGAAACATGGGGAAAAAATAGTATTTTAGACTCTATCAGACCACTGTCAATCAAGAATAAAATCTCAACCCAGTCATTCTGCTTCAGTGAACTTACTTGTTGTGTATTTCCCCACCTGCAATAACAAGATTTTCTTTACTTTTGTTTAATACTCAATTTAATCACCATAAAATTTGGTTACCAAAGTAAAAATTATATCAAAAATGACAATTAGATATATTAAAATTGTAGATATAAAGGTAATATTTTCAACAATTAGTAATTTTTAAAAAATTAGGGCACCCCTGTAATGTCAACAAGTGTACAATAAGAGAGGACACAGCAATTAATAAAATTGGAATAAAATCATGTAAAAGTTTCTTTTTCCTGCATTCCTTTATTATTTTCTCATAATAAAGTCCGACGATAAAGAAAGAGACATTCATTGTAGCTGTATTCATGGTTTGTAATATAAGAAATAGAGTACTGGATAGAAAATAAGAGGAAGAATTCTACTGTGGGTAATGTAATCAGAGACGGTCTTTCTTAAAAAGTGATGCTTAATTAACCTCCAATTAAAATAAATAAATTTATATTAAAAAATAAAAATAAAAAAAAGGAAAGGAAATAGCTACCGTTAGAAACACTGTTACGGAAAGCAAAACTAAATAAAAATTAACAAAAAAAAATTATCTCACTTCCGAAAACAGAAGCTATACTTAAGAAAATCTAAAATTTCCATAGGAATTCTTATGTCAGTACTATGTCACAAAGGACTTGTGAGAGCGTGACCATTTGTCTTCAAGACTTTAATGTGGGAGTTTTAAAGCCTTAATGTTGAGGAAGATGTCAACAATGGCTCTGTCACATGTGGACTTGCTATGTCAAGGTACATCCCTTCTCGTGGCATCGTACAGGAGACAGTGACCAAGATCATCCACAAGAAAAGAAACACAAAAAAGCGAAATGGCTGTCTGAGGAGGCCTTACGAATAGCTGTGAAAAGAAGCAAAACAAAAGGCAAAGGAGAAAAGGAAAGATATTCCCATCTGAGTGCAGAGTTCCAAAGAATAGCAAGCAAAGATAAGAAAGCCTTCCTCAGTGACCGGTGCAAAGAAATAGAGGAAAACAACAGAATGGGAAAGACTAGAGATCTCCTCAAGAAAATCAGAGATACCAAGGGAACATTTCATGCAAAGATGGGCTCGATAAAGGACAAAAATGGTCTGGACCTAACAGAAGCAGAAGATATTAAGAAGAGCTGACAAGAATACACAGAAGAACTGTACAAAAAAGATCTTCATGACCGAGATAATCACGATGGTGTGATCACTCACCTAGAGCCAGACATCCTGGAATGTGAAGTCAAGTGGGCCTTAGGAAGCATCACTATGAACAAAGCTAGTGGAGGTGATGGAATTCCAGTTGAGCTATTTCAAACCCTGAAAGATGATGCTGTGAAAGGGCTGCACTCAATATGCCAGCAAATTTGGAAAACTCAGCAGAGGCCACAGGACTGGAAAAGGTCCGTTTTCATTCCAACCCCAAAGAAAGGCAATGCCAAAGAATGCTCAAACTATCACACAATTGCACTCATCTCACAGGGTAGTAAAGTAATGCTCAAAATTCTCCAAGCCAGGCTTCAGCAATACATGAACCGTGAACCTCCAGATGTTCAAGCCAGTTTTTGAAAGGGTAGACAAACCAGAGATCAAATTGTCATCATCTGTTGGATCATCAAAAAAGCAAGAGAGCTCCAGAAAAAGATCTATTTTTGCCATATTGACTATGCCAAAGCCTTTAACTGTGTGGATCACAAATAACTGGGGAAAATTCTGAAAGAGATGGGAATACAAGAGCACCTGACCTGCCTCTTGAGAAATCTATATGTAGGCCAGGAAGCAACAGTTAGAACTGGACAGGGAACAACATACTAGTTCCAAAAAGGGAAAAGAGAATGTCAAGGCTATATATTGTCACCGTGTTTAGTTAACTTATACGCAGAGTACATCATGAAAAATGGTGGGCTGGATGAAGCACAAGCTGTAATCAAGATTTCCAGGGGAAATATCAATAACCTTAGATACACGGATGACATCACTCTTATGGCAGAAAGAGAGGAAGAACTAAGGAGCCTCTTGATGAAAGTGAAAGAGGAGAGTGAAAAAGTTGGCTTAAAGCTTAACATTCAGAAAACTAAGCATCTGATCCCATCACTTCATGGGAAATAGATGGGGAAACAGTGGAAACAGTGAAAGACTTTATGTTTTGGGGCTCCAAAATCACTGCAGATGGTGATCACAGCCACGAAATTAAAAGACGCTTACTCCTTGGAAGAAAAGTTATGATCAACTTAGAAAGCATATTAAAAAGCAGAGACATTACTTTGCCAACAAATTCCATCTAGGCAAGGCTATGGTTTTTCCAGTAGTCATGTATGGGTGTCAGTGTTGAACTATAAAGAAAGCTGAGTGCTGAAGAATTGATGGTTTTGAACTGTGGTGTTGGAGAAGATTCTTGAGAGTCCCTTGGACTGCAAAGAGATGTAACCAGTTCATCCTAAAGGAGATCAGTCTTGAATATTCATTTGAAGGAGTGATGTTGAAGCTGAAACTCCAGTATTTGGGTCACCTGATGTGAAGAACTGACTCATTGGAGAAGACCCTGATGCTTGGAAAGATTGAAGTCAGGAGGAGAAGTGGATGACAGAGAATGAGTTGGTTGGATGACATCACCAACTCAATGGACAGGAGTTTGAGTAAGCTCTGGGAGTTGGTGATGATCAGGGAAGTCTGGCATACTGCAGTCCATGGCATCATGACTGAGCAACTGAACTGGACTAAACTGACATTCCTTCTATTTCCAACTTGCTGAGAGTTGTTTATGAAAAGATGTTTAGTTTTTATATGATCATGATCAAACCAAGGAGAAATTAAGAAAATAATTTCACTTACAAAGCACCAGGAAGAACAAAATATTAAGAGCAAACTTAACCAATGATACAAAAGTCTTGTAAACTGAAAATCACAAAATGTTACTCAAAGTATTTATAGAACACACACATATGTGAGAAAACATTTATGAACTATAATATTTAGTAGTATTTAGATGTTAATATTACTTCAAGTGATCTAAAGATTCAGGACATTCCTATCAAAACTCCAAAGTGTTTTTTGCAGAAGTAAAAAAATTCATGAAAAAATTCATATGGAATATTAACGACTTCAAAATTGCCAAAATAGTTGTGAAAAGGGAGAAAGTTGGAGGTCTCATAATTCCTGATTCTAAAACATACTACAAAGCTACAGTAATCACAGCACTAGTACTGAGATAAAGATGGACAACAGACCAATGAAGTAAAAAGAGTCTAGAAATAAACTTTTGTATATGTCCGAGATAATTTTCAACTGCTGAGAGTATTTCATGGAAAAAAATATAATATGACATTAAGTGAAAAAAAAGGCAGTCACCAAAAAACAAATATTGTATGATTCCACATGGAGAAGGAAATGGCAACCTACTCCAGTGTTCTTGCCTAGAGAATCCCAGGGACAGGGGAGCCTGGTGGGCTGCCGTCTCTGGGGTTGCACAGAGTCGGACATGACTGAAGCGACTTAGCAGCAGCAGCCACATGAAAGTGAAAATGAAGTCGTTCAGTTGTGTCCAACTTTTTGTGACCCCATGGACTATAGCCCATCAGGCTCTTCCATCTGGGGGATTCTCCAGTCAAGAATACTGGAGTGGGTTGTCATTCCCTTCTCCAGGGGATCTTACCGACCCATGGGTCAAATCCAGGTCTCCCGTATTGCAGGCAAACACTTTAACCTCTGAGCCACCAAATAATCAAATCATAGACCAAAAGTAGAATGGGGGTTGCCCACAGGTCACTGATGAAAAATGGAGAATTTTGTTTAATGGTTTTAGAATTCAGTTTGAGCAGTTGGAAAGTTCTGGTTATAGACAGTGGTAATATCTGCATAGCATCGAGAATTAACTCAATGCCACTTTAAAATGATTAAAGATATGAAATGAATTTTATTATATATATTCAGTCATAATTTAAGAAGTAAATTTATGAACTAAGGTGACCTCATTAATTGATTTATGATATGAACATAGCTTATAGCATGATAGCCCAAAGTATAGGCAAATATCACTGGCTTCAGATACATCTGGGTAATTTAAGAGGNATGAATTTTATTATGTATATTCAGTCATAATTTAAGAAGTAAATTTATGAACTAAGGTAACCTCATTAATTGATTTATGATATGAACATAGCTTATAGCATGATAGCCCAAAGTATAGGCAAATATCACTGGCTTCAGATACATCTGGGTAATTTAAGAGGTAAATATGTCAAAAACAGTGACAAAACTACTAAGGTAAATTGTTATTTTAAATTTTTTATTTTAATTTGGAGCATCATGCTTTCATGCTCAATGGTTTCATTCATGTCCCACTCTTTGTAAATCTGTGGACTGTTGCCGCCTGACTCCTCTGTCCATGGGATTTTCCTAATAAGGATATTGGACTGGGGATGCCATGCCCACCTCCATGGGATGTTCCCAATCCAGAGATCCAGCCCTCATCTCCTGTAGCTCTTGCATTGCAGGTGGATTCTTTACCGCAGAGGCACTGGGGAAGCCTGCATTAGAGTATAGTGTTTAACAATGTGCTAGTTTCAGATCTACAGCAAAATTTGAGTAGAGTTCCCTGTGCTATACAGTAGGACTTGTCATAATCTATGTCAAATATGTGGTGACTTAGTTGCTAAGTTGTGTCACCTCTTGGGATACCATGGACTGCAGCCCATGAGTTTCCTCTGTCCATGGGATTTCCCAGGCAAGGATACTGGAGTGGTTTGCCATTTCCTTCTCCAGGGGATCTTCCCAACTCAGGAATGGAACCTGGGTCTCCTGCACTGTAGGCAGATTCTCTACAGATTGAGCTACCAGATATATTTGGGGCTTCTCTGCTGGCTCAGTGGTAAAGAAACCACCTGCAATGCAGAATACACAGGAAATGTGGGTTCCATCACTGAGCTGAGAAGATCCCCTGGAGGACAGCATGGCAACTCACTCCAATATTCTTGCCTGGAAAATCCTATGGACAGAGGAGCCTGATGGGCTACAGTCCATGGGGTCATAGAGTCGGACATAACAGACGCGACTGAGCATGAGCAGGAGTGTGTATTTGTCAACTTTAAATCTCTTTGTAATCAATTCAACAAAGTACCTACATGAGCTGACAGTTTCACTTTCACCTTAGGCTAGGCATTGTTCTAAGTACTCAGGATGTATCACAAAACAAAGGCAAAAAAAGAAGGCAGGAAGCAAGAAGGAGACGAAACTCGAACTATTTGGGGTTTCAAAATCAGATTTTAGATGCAAGTTAGCAAACATATTTCAAGGATTTTTGTGCTCCTCCAGACTAGTGCAAATTGCCTGCTTTTGCAGGGGAAAGAGGGGATTTTACGACATGAAACTTCCCTCCCTACAAAGCAGTGGGAATACACACTACAGATTGTATTTCAGTTCCACGCTGTGGAGATGCCAGAGTGACTGGTGAAACGCTGATTAGAAAGAGTTTAGCCTCCAAGTAACAGAATAATTTATGCTACATGGATGAGTGATGACTTAAATAGAAATTTTAATACTTGCAATAAATAAATATGTTTGTATTTCAGAAGAACAAAATCTCTAGAACTGTATCTTAGTGGCTTCTCTCTTTTTTGATTGTTCACTAGGTTTTGGTTGTTGTTTTGTTTGTTTTGTTTGTTGTTTTTGGTTGTGCCATGTGGCTTATGGGATCCTACTTCCTTTACCAGGGACTGAAACCCTGACCCTTGTCAATGAAACCAGGTGGTCACAACCACTGGACTGCAGGAAATTCCCGAATACTAATTCTGATAGAAATTAAAGTTCAACTGACAGTTGAGCAATACGTAAATCTAAATAGTCTTTATATGGTAAATAATGCTCAGCCTCGATCTTTCCTCTGAGTGCCTATATTTCAAAATCAACATAATTTTGATAAGGGGTGTTCAATTGTCCCCAATTATAAATCTTGTATTTTCTCTTTTCCATTTTAAAGAAAAACTCATTGTATATTGTTATAGACTCACTTTTTCACTCCAGAAATTCCTCATAACAATTTCATCTCTAAATTATTGAGTGTACAAGCTTAAGAAATTTAGCAAAGAAGTTGTCATGATCTGAAAGGTAGCCAGGACCTGGGAGCAGATACACAAATAAGCAAACACAAAAACTAAGATGACCAGAGTGATATGAGAGACACAGGTGGAGAGGACTTCGCCTCTCCCTCCAACAGATAAGTCTCCACGGAGCACAAGAGGACCACACAGGAGACCTTCAAGGGAAAGCATNCAACTGAACTGAACTGAACTGAACTGAAGCGACTTAGCAGTAGCAGCATTTTAAACTATATTATTTATCCTATTTATAATCAATTTATTATTTTATTTGTAATAAATTGGAACAGAGATATATAAGCCTAGGCATACCTCTGAAGAAGAATAGTAATGAGGCACTGCTAGTTTCTTTACTTATCAAAATGTGTTATATATCATAGCAATTATATTATGTGCCAATCTCCACATGAATAAAGAGACTTTTGAAAAAGAATAGTCATCCCAGTGCACCAGCCCCAAGCATCCTGCATCCTGCATCGAACCTAGACTGGGGGAAAAAAAAAAAAGAAAAGAGTTTTGAATTAGATCCAAATACATTGGACTTCAGGATTCAATAGTCAGGATTTTAAGTCAATGGCAAAAGTACATTTACATGACCATTTAAAAGAAAACTAAAATTTGGAGAAACAATGAAAAATTCAATCCATATTTATCTCCAATAGCAAAATCAATTCAAGACAAATCAAAAGTCTCCATATGATATCAAAAATGTTTTAAAAATTAAACACCAAAAGAGAATTGATGAATTGTCACAAGTGAAATGAGAAAATTTTTCATAAGCAATATACAAAAAACCTGATAGTAAAGTATAAAAATATTACATGCATAAAGCACTTTACATAAGATAAAAATTTAAGAACATATAACCAGAAAATATGTATATAATGTAAAAGAGATCATTTCTTTAATATATAATCTCATGAAAATAAAAAATTGAATGCAATAAAGACATACATATAAAATATCTACCAAAATATAAATATAACTCAAATGTATTGAATGATGCCCAGCTAAATTATATAAAAAGGATAGCAATGTATAAAAATAACTTTAATCAGTTGTTATTTATAAGAAGTATTGTGAAACATGAGAAAATTTAAGGGATATGTAAGGGAGCTGGCATTGAAATATCTTTAAAATGTGGCATAGTATAAGCAAGTATGATATACATAGAAAATGTATATATGGCAAATACACTGGCATTTACNAATGTATTGAATGATGCCCAGCTAAATTATATAAAAAGGATAGCAATGTATAAAAATAACTTTAATCAGTTGTTATTTATAAGAAGTATTGTGAAACATGAGAAAATTTAAGGGATATGTAAGGGAGCTGGCATTGAAATATCTTTAAAATGTGGCATAGTATAAGCAAGTATGATATACATAGAAAATGTATATATGGCAAATACACTGGCATTTACAAAGATTTTTATTAGATGAAAATTAAGAAAAAAAAATTGGATTCTTCCTCTTAGAGTGAAGATTGGAAAATATTGAGAGAAAAGGGAGAAGTTTGCTTGACACTTCACCCTGTATTATTTGGTTTTATTTATGTTGTTTATTATTATCTATTTTACTTCAATTTTCTTATGAACACTAACAGTATTAACGTAAAACATTTGTGTATAATGCAACTGAAATAGAATAACAAAGGGACTTATATAGAATTAAATATTTTACATTGTAAAAATCAAAAAGTTTATATAAATTACAAGAAATTAAATAAAAATTATCTTGTCTAAAAGAGTAAAAAATCTAAATGCATAAACTGATTAAAAATCAATGTTACTATATAATGCTTTTCCAACTTAATCATTATTTATTAAGTCCTTACCATATAGGCATTACACATTTCTAGGTACAGAGATAAAGCAGTNACAAAGGGACTTATATAGAATTAAATATTTTACATTGTAAAAATTAAAGTTTATGTAAATTTTAAGAAAGTAAATAAAAATTATCCTGTCTCTCTCTGAAAAAGTGTAAAAAAGCTAAATGCATAAACTTATTAAAAAGCAGTGTTACTATATAATGCTTTTCCCACTTAATCATTATTTATTAAGTCCTTACCATAGAGGCATTACACATTTCTAGGTACAGAGATAAAGCAGTAATTATGGATCTTACATTCTAGTATGGAGGAAACTGTTATTAATAGCACAGCTGTATAATTGTAATCTTTACTTGCACTGATCACAAACTCTTTGAAGACAGATAATTTTTTCTTTTTAAAGAAAAAATTTAAATCAGAATCAAATTTTAAAATGACTTCTGCATTCTAAAGAAATGGAACCTGCTGTCAAATGACTCCCTTCATGATAGATAATGCACTTATTTAATATGAGATATGATATTTCTTCTCCAGAGCTTCTTCATAGAATTAGTCAATTCAGAATTTCTTAGACTGTAGATTAATGGGTTCAGCATGGGGCTTATGACTGTGAAAATCACACTCAATAATTTGTCAGCAGGGAACGTCTTAGCAGGTCTTACATACATGAAAATACAGGGAACAAAGAAGCAGACAACCACAGTGATGTGGGAACCACAGGTCTGGAGGGCTTTCCGCCTCCCTTCCTGACTCAGGTTCTTCAGAGAGTGCAGGATGAATCCATAGGAGACGAGCAAGAGCAGAAACACTACGGTGCAGATCAGCCCCCCGTTGACCATCACCAAGAGGCCAATGACATAGGTGTCAGTACAGACGAGTTTCAATAGTGGGTACATGTCACAGAAAAAATGATCAATGATATTGGGGCCACAGAATGGGAGCCCATAAACAGTGCAAAGTTGAATTACCGAGTGCAGAAAACCTCCAACCCAGGACACCACCAGCAGCACAACACACACCCTCTGCCTCATGACAACCAAGTAATGCAAGGGCTTACAGATGGCCACATAGCGGTCATAGGCCATCACCAGCAGAAGGAAGACCCCTGAGCCAGCAAACAGGTGCTCTGCAAACAGCTGGGTCATGCAAGAGTCAAAGGATATGGTTTTTTCCCCAAATAACAACTCTGAAATCAATCTGGGAGTGATAGAAGTGGAGTAGGTGACATCCATACATGATAAGCTGGCAAGAAAAAAGTACATCGGTGAGTTCAGGGTCTCACTGGCAGCTACAGTCACTATAATAAGAAGGTTGCCCACCAGAGTCAAAAGGTAGATGAACAGGAACAAAACAAAAAGGACATTCCGCGCCTTTGGATTCTGTGTAAGGCCCAGCAGGACAAAGTAGGTTACATTATTTCCTGATTCCATCTAATCTGGACAGGATCTGACTTCACATATTAAAGCAGTTTACCTAAGAAAAAAAAGGTGGGGAACACTTAATGGGGAAAAGGTGCTCAAATGTATGAGAATAATTTTTTATTTATCCATTAATTGGAAGAACGTGTATAGAACATCCATTTGTATCTAATATGTCATAGACATTTTGATTACCGAGTTGNGCTGACTTCACATATCAAAGCCGTTTAACTAAGAAAAACAAGGGGTGGGGGAACACTTAATTGGGAAAAGATGCTCAAATGTATAAGAATAATTTTTTTATTTATCCATTCATTGGAAGAACGTGTACAGAACATCCATTTGTATCTAATGTGTCATAGACATTTTGATTACCAACCTGAATAAGGCATAGTTTTTTGTTTTTTGTTTGTTTGTTTGTTCTAAACTCAGTGACATGACACAGAATGAAAAAGCAAGCATTTCCAGACACATGTATTAAGTTCCATTAAATTCACACAGTGCTGAAGAATCATAATATAGGAATATATCAAATGAGTATCACAGAAGACTTTCAAGAGGAAGCAGTACTTGAGCTGAGTGTATAAAATAATTAAAGAAATAGGAAGAGAAAGCCATGAAAAGGTACACAAAGTATATATATGAGACACACTTAAGGTAATACGTGTAGTCAATGGGTAGATGAATGTGTGAATAGAAGATCCTTGTCCTCCAATCTCATTGACACTTCTTAGGTCTTTAGGTGCATATTTCCCTTTTCCGACCAATAAGTTAGACTGCAGCAGTCTAATTTTGCATCTCCAACCTCTAAATTTCAAACGTTTATTTGTAACATCTATACTTTTGATATCAAAAATCTAATAGCAATTTGCTATTTGTAAAACTAACTTCTGAATTTTCCACAATAAACATGGGCATTTTCTAAACAAAATTTAAAGAGGCATTCCTTATTTATCTTATTAAATACTATAATTTTCCATGTTATTGTTCAGAGGCAAAATTTTAGTGTTCTCTACTCATTCATTTATCTCATAAAATTTAAATAAATCCTACTAACTCTACTTTCAAAATATATCACAGATTTGATCATTCCCTACTTAATTTCTTCCAGGTCCACCATAATAGTCTCTTACTAAATCTCTCCACACTTATATTGGTCTCAAAAGCCAGTTCTCCTGAAGCAGCCCAAACTGTCCTTTTTAATCTTATTCTAATAACATAATTCTACTTCTCCAAACTCCTACAGTATATTCCAATCACATACTCATAGTTTAATGCAACTCACTTAATATTTGCAGTAGCAAGAGCTGTAATTCTTGCTTCAGAAGTGAAGAAATTAAGGCTCAGAATATCTAATTAATTTTCTCAAATACACATTTTTCAGTCATATACCTAGAATTGAATCTAAGTTTGATTTACTCTAAGTAATTTACTCTCTTATATAACAAAGAAAGTCTCATGACTATAAGCCTGGTTCCCAGTATTTAATATCAGTCTTACCTTCTGGACGCTTATTCAGAACCTGAAGAATAACTTGAAGTTACTCATAAACACTTGGAATTATTTTTCATCCAATTTGACAACAGAGGGCAAAAGGCTGCCTTATTACTTGAGCATATAGTTTATTTGACTGTCTGTCCATTTGCTTCATGGAGTCTTTTGATTATTCAGGTCATTTTTATGTGTAGTGTAGTTTATTTGAAAGGAATACCATGGTGCACACATTGATAAACAAGTTTATTGCATTAGGAAATATATCAAAATGACAAGCAAATCCTATATATATGTAGAAGAAATTAACTAGTTATTTGGCAGGGAAATTTTTCACAAGTAACTTATTTCCTACTAACTTCAAAAAGAAAAATAGCATTTGACTGTTCAGTTCTTTTCACTCTGTCATATAAACATGACCAGACTCATTGACTGAAATTTTGAAAGACATTCCCATGATACTCTTTAAATCATGCTGTAAGTCTAAGAATAGACCTCCTGAAATTGTTATGCCAGGTACTAAGCGAAGAGTATCTTCTTTCTATTAGGGGTGAAGATCGTGGGCTATTTCATCCCTTCCAGCTGCAATTATCACTGAATCTTGGAATGTGTCCAAGGCTGATTCTTGTTTAATTAATTCACTGGGATTTTCCACAAAGGTTTTAAGGAACATCTGTAGGGGCTTTACTGATGTCTCCGTGGTGAAGAATTTACTTGCTAATCAATAAGATGCAGGTTTGAGCCCTGGGTTGGGAAGATCCCCTGGAGAAGGAAAGAGCAAACCATTCCAGCATCCTTGCCTGGGACATCTCATGGACAGAGGAGCCTGGCAAGCTATGGTCCACGCAGTGGCAAAAGAACTGGACATGACCTAGGAATTAAACAACAATGAAAAATATGTGAAGATAATACTAGAGCAAATCACATAATTAATATCAGAAAGGTATAACATGCAAAAAAAAAAGTAGCTTTAGAATCGTTATGATGCTGCTGCCAATGAGATAAAATATAGATNCAGTGGCAAAAGAACTGGACATGACCTAGGAATTAAACAACAATGAAAAATATGTGAAGATAATACTAGAGCAAATCACATAATTAATATCAGAAAGGTATAACATGCAAAAAAAAAAGTAGCTTTAGAATCGTTATGATGCTGCTGCCAATGAGATAAAATATAGATGCACTCATTTTGATCTACTGGACTTATTAATATATTCTCCCCTGCCATGGAAAGAATATCTTTCTTTTTATTCAACACTAGAGTTAATCACCTGAAAATTTGGTTCAGTTCAGTCAGTTCAGTTCAGTCGCTCAGTAGTGTCCAACTCTTTGCAACCCCATGAATTGTAGCATGCCAGGCCTCCCTGTCCATCACCAACCCCCGGCGTTCATTCAAACTCACGTCCATCAAGTCGGTTATGCCATCCAGCCATCTCATCCGCTGTCGTCCCCTTTAAATAAATAAAATTATACTAAAAATAAAATTAAATTTTTTTTCAAAATGTTTTATTTTAATATAAATTTATTTTTTTATAAATTTATTTATTTTAATTGGAGGTTAATGACTTTAAAATATTGTATTGGTTTGCCATACATCAACATGAATCCACCACAGGTATACACTTGTTCCCCATCCTGAACCCCCCTCCC
>SJYA01002022.1:0-87212 GCA_006410615.1 Neotragus moschatus
CAAGAACAGGATGGAAGTTTCCTCAAAAAACTTAAAATTAGAACTGCCATGTGATCCAGCAATCTCATTTCTGTGTATAAATCCAAAGGAAATGAAGTCAGTATATTGACGAGATGTCTGCGCTCCAATGCTTACTGTTGCATTAGTCTCAACAGCCAAAAATGGGAACAATCAAAGTGTCTGTTGATGTACACACAATAGTATATTATTCAGTCTTTTAAAAAAGAAGGAAATCCTTTCATCTGTGACAACATAGATAATCCAGGAGGATATTATGCTAAGTCAAATAACCCATACAAAGACAAATATCATATGATCACACTTGCATGGGAAGCATTTTTTAAAAAATCCAAACTCCAGATAACAGAGTGTTGATTAGCAGAGACTGAGATGTGAGGGGAAAGAAACAATTTTTAAAAGAAGAAAAAATGTAGAATTGGGGTTGCCAACAGGTAGGGGGAGGGGACCAGGGAAAGCTTATTGTTTAATGGGTACGCAGTTTCAGTTTTGCCAAATAAAAAGAGTTCTGAAGCTGGGTGGAGGAGCGGTTACGCAACATGCGTGCACTTAATCAACACTGCAGAGCCGAACACTTAGAATGGTTGCCATAGTAAGTACTATGTGTATTCTACCACAATATAAATGAATAAAGTGAGTTTACCCTTATAAATTTAAATAATAAAATATGCACATTTTTCAAATTAATTATATCTCAATTTAATTTTTAATTATGTGCATTTTTTTAAAAGAAGGAAACAAATACTCTAAGATCAAAGAGTGGAAGCCAGGAGACCAACTATGAAAAAAGATGCAGAAATTCAAGCAATAGATGATGACACATTGGAGCCGACCTGCGGAGGTGATGTAGGAGAAGCAATCACAGTTTGAATCACTGGGAGTCTGGAGCTAAAACGTGGAGCGGGTTGGACGTGCGGGTGCGAAAGAAAGAAATGGCTCTTACAAAGAATTGTCGTTTCCCTCACAAAGGCAGAAGTGGAAGAGGAGCGGGTTAGTGAGAAATATCAGGGGCTAACTTAGAGACTTCAAGCTAAAGTCTGACGTAGAGAAGAGACAACGTATCACTTTCCAAAGTTCGCGAGGCAGGTTCGAGACGAAGCCGCGATTCCGTGAACTGTCAGCTTGCACTAGCGTTCACATCAACTCGCTTGCTCTTCACCCTTCCCGAAGGGCGCCGGCTCCTCCTCACTCTGCTCGCCTCACCCTCAGTATCTTCCCGAACCTCAGTGTCGGTGTGGCCCACAGCTCAGTGCTTGGACCTCTCTCCTGTCCTCCGTCACCTAGATTTCACCCAGGTTCATGACTCAGAATGTATCCAGAGGCCTTATAGTGAATGTCTGATTCGTAAAGACTACACACTCTGGGCAATCTTTATATGAATCACTGACCACAGACAGGTTCCACAGTACCAAACAAGACAATTTGAACCTTATAATAGTCAATTTGAACATAACTAATTGCTTTTAAAGAACATAATTAATTTTTAAGAGCATAATTGTTTTTAAAGTATTATGGATATTGTAATATATCTAGCATATTGAAAAAAGTATGATTTTATGAGTGATAAGAAGAAAGTGTTTTTAATTTAACCTCTCTAAGCCCTTGATTCATGTATGAGTCATCTATGTTATTCCTCAAAGAAAGACTCTCTTGATTGACCATCATAACAAACAGCATTCAAGTAAGTCCATATGCTGGTTTTAAAAAATATATATCTAACACAGAAAAATCTCTGATGATCCTGACTTAAATGGAAGGTTTACAAAGAGTTACAGAATTAGATGGAGAGGTTGAAAAGTGGAAATTCTGTTAGCGGAATCAGGGTGGAAATGGTACATGAAATTAAAGAGAGGTCACTGAGGAGAAGCCATGAAGCAACTTGGTTGAATGACAGAAGTAAAATGATAGTTATCATCAGAGAAATGAGTAGGAATGGGCAGGGTTCTGCAGAGAGAAATATAAACATGACTGACGGGGGAAATGAGAAAGCCAAAAGTGACGGACGGACAGCAGTTCTTCGATACCTTCAGTGTCTTTTGAGAAAAGTAGAAACTGCAGAACTTTGAGGTTAGAAAGGACTGTGAGGGACTTCTCTTGTGGTCCAGAGGCTAAGACTCCACACTTGCAATGTAGGCAGCCTGGGTTTGATCCCTCAGCAGGGAACAGGATCCCACATGCGGCAACTAAAGACCACAGCTGAGCCCTGGCACGGCCGAATAAATAAGTAAATATATTTTCTAGAAATCAAAAGGACCGTGAATGCCATCTAGTCCAACCATTTCAAACACAGATGAGGAAACAAATCTTACAGTTTCGCAGTTTGCCTGAGATAATTCAGCATCTGAGTGGCAAAGCCATCCCTAAAATTCGCACCTCCAACATTGTCTGCAAGTGTCTGCAAGGCTCTCTGTGCCTGACATGAACATTTCCCACTGTGTGGATTTGCCAAAGCACAACCCCATAGGTCCCTGCCGGGTATGGGCAGGAAGGAGGACCCCATCCTGTGGGCCCCAGACAACAGTCACCTGCGACTATCAGGCGAAAAGCTGCTCACTTTGTGACAGTTGATCAACCAAAGAAAACGTTCCCAAATATTATTTGGATTTGTTGTATGAAAGGCCACTGGGGAAATTTTTCCTCTTCGGGAAACATGATTNCCGGGTATGGGCAGGAAGGAGGACCCCATCCTGTGGGCCCCAGACAACAGTCACCTGCGACTATCAGGCGAAAAGCTGCTCACTTTGTGACAGTTGATCAACCAAAGAAAACGTTCCCAAATATTATTTGGATTTGTTGTATGAAAGGCCACTGGGGAAATTTTTCCTCTTCGGGAAACATGATTTTCCTACATCCATTAGGGCACTAAGTTCTCTGGTTAAATCAAGTGAGAATGGTGTCTTAGTAAAGATGAGAAATGTAGCAGATTGGTCTTCCTGTGCAGGACTGGCTTCAGATAAACCCTTAGTGCCCCTTCAGTTCAGTTCAGTCGCTCAGTCGTGTCCAACTCTTTTCGACCCCATGAATCGAAGCACACCAGGCCTCCCTGTCCATCACCAACTCCCAGAGTTCACTCAGACTCACGCCCATTGAGCCANCTCTTCCCTTTCTGCCATAAGGGTGGTGTCAGCTGCATATCTGAGCTTATTGATACTTCTCCCATGCTATTCTTCTTTATCTTGCCCTATTCCAAGGATGGCTTTCCAAAACCTGATGCTTCTCCTGAACACCATCAGATGCCTTTCCATCCACACCTAAATATTTCTAGGACATCACCTATAGGTCACTTTCCATTTCTAGGGAATTGCATACATCTGGAGCCCAAGTATTCCTATTTTACTTCATCATTAAAGACAGGACACATAGGGTCAGAAAGCATTCCAAGAGAGCTCTCTTAATCATCTATGGCAAAAAACTCTTAGCATTTCAGAAAAAAAAAAAAGTTTGCTTGTATGACTATTCTGATGGCTGATGGAATGAAGTGAATTTCAAAAAGGTAAGGAAATATCTTCAGAAACTTTTAAAGACTAATTAGCTACCGTTTTTCCTAATTGATCTTAATTTACTGTGTATAATAATTAGGAGCAAGGGCAGACAAACTAGACGTATGGATCACATTTAGCTTATTGTTATTTTTTTTTTTTGGCATGACCCTTGAGCTAAGCATGCGTATTATCTGTAAAGAGAAAAGAATGTAAGAAAGAAATGAAGGTGATAAGAGAGATAGACATCAAAATAAAGACTGAGAGGGAGGAAGGGAGGAATGAAGAGGGAGGAAGGAGAGAAGTTTAAAAGAACTAAGAAAAAAACTACTGCGACCCGCAGTGCCTGAACTGTCTCCTATCCGGTCTTTACATACGTGTTTGCCAATCTACTTTAGAGAGTAAGGAAAATTTGCCAGTGCATGCAAGAAGAGCTGAAGCAGTCACATTATGAAATGGATTGGATAAATACCCATACTTCCCAGATGCGGAAAACAAGGCTTAGATTGTGACTTGTCCAACCCCATGTAACCGGAAGTAGTGAAACCAAGGTTCAGACTCAGGTCTGTCTTTTCTGGACCCAAAATGCATTGACTTGAATCTTGATTCCACTGTGGGCTAGCTGTTTAATCTCAGACCAGTTAATCTGTCTTTTCTGTGTAGGTCTGTCTTGAATAAGTTGCAAAGCAATTGGTATAGAATAAGAAATGGAATTAAGGAACCAGAGAGGACGAGTGGACTCTGTCTCCTAAGAAGCAGTCTTGTTGGACTGAGGTCTTACTTTTCCATGTGACGGTGTCATCTTCCGGGCTTCCCAGGTGGCACTGGTGGCAAAGGACCCTCCTGCCGATGCAGGAGACGCAAGAGATGCAGGCTCGATCCCTGGGGGGGGGGGGGGGACCCCCTGGGGCAGGGCATGGCGACCCCCTGCAGGCCTCTTGCCTGGAGAACCCCAAGGACAGAGGAGCCTGGCGGCCTGCCGTCCACGGGCTCGCACAGAGGCAGACGTGACTGAGCAGGCGTGCNGGGGGGGGGGGGGGGGGGGGGGGGGGAGACCCCCTGGAGCAGCGCATGGCGACCCCCTGCAGGCCTCTTGCCTGGAGAACCCCAAGGACAGAGGAGCCTGGCGGCCTGCCGTCCACGGGCTCGCACAGAGGCAGACGTGACTGAGCAGGCGTGCAAGACGTCTTCTAATTCCTTTGTGATTTTGCTTCCTAAGAATGTAAATGCTGGGTGGTCTGAAATAAATTTCAGTATGAGGTAACTTAGGGAGTTCATGGCAAAAAGAGTATTACTCCATTATCTCATACTGTAGTTATTTGAAAAATAATTAAGTAAGCATTTACTGAATGCTTATAGGGACTGGCACCGTATTAAGTGCCTTTCATTTGCTTTCACTTTATCATCACAGAAACCCTTTTGGGCAAGTACACTTGTGATCACATCCATCTAAACATAAATGAGGAAATAGAGGTGTAGAGACTTTATCTGTGTCCAATATTTGAATCCAATAAGTCTAATGGCAGAAACCAGGCTCTTCACCCTCTGCTCTGCCACCTTGCCTTTATCATGTTTTGGAGACTCATGTGTTCATGGGTATTTTCTGTCTTATTGAAATATCTCCCTATCTGTACTTATTTTGGAATTTATATAAATTAAAATATTATATATTTCTGACATATGATAGTAGTATACTACAATTTAGTATTTAATGTAAGCCTCACTCTTGTTCTTTCTTTGGACGTCTATTTTCACTTGGTTATTCTTCCAAATAAATTTTAAAATCACATTACGAAGCACATGTACATGCCCACACACAGAAACACACGTAAATACATCCTACTTCTCTTGGGTTCTATCAGATTCACACCAACTATATATAGCACTTTGAAAATAGATATTTTAAAGCAGAGAGTTTTCCCATCCACCCCAATAAAAGCTTTAGTGATTGATTTTTCTTTAGTTTTGGAAAAATATTTTTCATACATTTGGAAAAATACATTTTACTTGTATTAATATTAAGTACTGTTAAGAATATGAAAAAAAAAAAANTAAATGCTGGGTGGTCTGAAATAAATTTCAGTATGTGGTAACTTAGGGAGTTCATGGCAAAAAGAGTATTACTCCATTATCTCATACTGTAGTTATTTGAAAAATAATTAAGTAAGCATTTACTGAATGCTTATAGGGACTGGCACCGTATTAAGTGCCTTTCATTTGCTTTCACTTTATCATCACAGAAACCCTTTTGGGCAAGTACACTTGTGATCACATCCATCTAAACATAAATGAGGAAATCGAGGTGTAGAGACTTTATCTGTGTCCAATATTTGAATCCAATAAGTCTAATGGCAGAAACCAGGCTCTTCACCCTCTGCTCTGCCACCTTGCCTTTATCATGTTTTGGAGACTCATGTGTTCATGGGTATTTTCTGTCTTATTGAAATATCTCCCTATCTGTACTTATTTTGGAATTTATATAAATTAAAATATTATATATTTCTGACATATGATAGTAGTATACTACAATTTAGTATTTAATGTAAGCCTCACTCTTGTTCTTTCTTTGGACGTCTATTTTCACTTGGTTATTCTTCCAAATAAATTTTAAAATCACATTACGAAGCACATGTACATGCCCACACACAGAAACACACGTAAATACATCCTACTTCTCTTGGGTTCTATCAGATTCACACCAACTATATATAGCACTTTGAAAATAGATATTTTAAAGCAGAGAGTTTTCCCATCCACCCCAATAAAAGCTTTAGTGATTGATTTTTCTTTAGTTTTGGAAAAATATTTTTCATACATTTGGAAAAATACATTTTACTTGTATTAATATTAAGTACTGTTAAGAATATGAAAAAAAAAAAAAGCTATGGTTTTTCCAGTAGTCATGTATGAATATGAAAGTTGGACTATAAAGAAAGCTGAGTGCCAAAGAATTGATGCTTTTGAACTGTGGTGTTGGAGAAGACTCTTGAGAGTCCCTTGGACTGCAAGGAGATCCAACCAGTCCACTCCAAAGGAGATCAGTCCTGGGTGTTCATTGGAAGGACTGATGCTGAAGCTGAAACTCCAATACTTTGTCCACCTGACGCGAAGAGCTGACTTCTTAGAAAAGACCCTGATGGTGGGAAAGATTGAGGGCAGGAGAAGGGGATGACAGAGGATGAGATGGCTGGATGGCATCACCGACTCAATGGACATGGGTTTGGATAGACTCCGCGAGCTGGTCATGGACAGGGAGGCCTGGCGTGCTGCAGTTCGTGGGGTTGCAAAGAGTCAGACACGACTGAGTGACTGAACTGACTGACTGAACTGAAGAATATGAGAAGAATGAACTTTCCTCCAATTATCCACATCTAAATAATAACATGATTTTTACTGAATCACTCTTTATACAGTTTGAGGAAATCAATATTACTTTGCCTGTCTCTCTTTTCTTTTACCCATTTTGATATTTTTTATCACTTGAAATTTTAGATCTAGATTGCTATTAAAATTGTTTTTCATGATGAATTTTTTATATAATATTTGAAACCATTATTTAGACAGAAGTGTGTTTTACTGTCTTAATTCTCTTGACATATTTTTTTTAATTCCTCACAATTAAGTTTTAATTATTTACTAAACTAGATTGTTTTGCGTTACTGAGTTACTGTTTCCAACATAGATGTAAACAATATAATTCCACAGCATTTGCAAATTTGAGAAAAATTCTTTTGATTTTATATGCAAGAATAACGAGGGCTTCTGGAAGACTCAGTGGTAAAGAATCTGCCCGCCCATGCAGGATACGCAGGAGGCATGGGTTCGGTTCCTGAATCAGGAAAGTCCCTTAGAGGAGGAAACGGCAACCTACTCCAGTATTCTTGCCTGAAAAATCCCATGTACAGAGGAGCCTGGCAGGCTACAGTCCATGGGATCTCAAAAGGGCCGAACACGACTGAGTGACTGAACAACAAAAATCTGAAAGCATTTTGAAAGCAGAATCCCTTTCTTTTTAATTTTTAATTTCTTTTTTAGTTTTTAATTTTAATTTTACAGTGCTGTGTTGGTTTCTGCCACACACACATGAATCAGTCATAATTGTATATATACACCCTCCCTCTTGAGCCTCCTGCCNTCTACCACTCCCTCTCAGTGCTCAGCTACTGGAAACAGAGGTATTAGTGTCTTTAAGTCTAATCATAAGAGACAGCCATTTCCACAAAACCAACTCAGAAAACTCACTCTTAAGATTTCTTTCATTTAGAAACAGTTTATTGCTATCAAAGGGCTTCCCAGGTGGTGGTATTGGTAAAGAACTCACCAGCCAATGCAGGAGACGCAAGAGACAAGGATTTGATCCCTGAGTTGGGAAGGCCCCCTGGGGCAGCAAATGACAACCCACTCTGGTATTCTTGCCTGGAGAATCCAATGGACACAGGAGCCTGGTGGGCTACAGTCCACGGGATCACAAGGAATCAGACACGACTGAAGTGAGTTGTCACGCACTCATGTGTTGCTGCCAAAAGCTGTATCATCAGGGTTCTCCAGGAAACATAATCCACAGGATTTATTTAGAGAGAAAAAAAGAAAGAAAGAACATTTGATGTTAAGGATTTTCCTTTTTCAGTTGAAGAATCTGGCAAGTTCAAAACGTGCAGGGTAGGCCAGCAGGCTGGAGACTCAGAGAAGAACTGATTTTGCAGCCGGAGTGCAAAGGCAAGCTGGAGGCAGAATTTCTTCTTCTTCAGGAAACCTCAATCTTTCTTCTTCTCCTTAAAGTTTTCAACTGATTAGATGAGGCCCACCCACATCACTGAGGGTAATTTGCTTTACTCCGTGTCTGATTTTTTTGTAATTGTAAATCTCATTTGTTAAAAATACTTTCACAGTAACACATAGACTGATATTTGATAGAATATTTGGATGCTGTGGCTAGGCAGGTTAACACATCACAACCCAGGAAATGAGAAGAGATCTGATATAACTTTAAATCTCAATTGTGTTATGTTTCTATCTCAAGAAACTGTGATGAGACGCTTTTAACACTATGTTATTCTGTCAGATACTCATCATACAAGTGTTGCTTCAAAACATGCAGTCATCTTCTGAGTCTTAGCAAATAAGTAAGTGCACGCTCAGTCATGTCCGACTCTGCAACCCTAGGGACTGTAGCCATCCGGGCTCCTCTGTTCACGGGATTTTTCAGGCAAGAATACTGGAGTGCTTGCCTTGCCCTCCCCCGGGGCATCGTCTCCACCCAGGGATCCATCTTTTACATCAGATCTTTTCTTATTTCCTGGGTTGTGACGGTCAGTTATATGTGTTAACTTGGCTGACCACAGTGCCCAACTATTTTGTCAGATATCAGGGATCGAACTTGCATCTCCTGCTTCTTCTGCTTTGGCAGGTGAATTCTTTTACCACTGAGTCATCTTAGAAAAATATTTAATTTCAAACAAGTTTGTACACTAATTAGTTTTANATATGTGTTAACTTGGCTGACCACAGTGCCCAACTATTTTGTCAGATATCAGGGATCGAACTTGCATCTCCTGCTTCTTCTGCTTTGGCAGGTGAATTCTTTTACCACTGAGTCATCTTAGAAAAATATTTAATTTCAAACAAGTTTGTACACTAATTAGTTTTAATTGTCAGAAAAAAGGGGTAAATCCTTGGTCTAACGAGTTATGTGAAGTCATATGATATTGTCTTAAAAATAGATACTTATTGTCCACCCACTTCCTTGGTGACCCTGAAGAGCGGATGGGTTTTATCATCTGATAATCAGCAGACAGGTAAAGGAATTTTCATTAGCAGTTTTAATATGGCAAAGCAGTAGTTGAAGAGGAACACGATCAAGCCTACGAAACCTATTTGGCACGTTGAGTGACTATCTCTCTTTTCTTCACATTCTGGAAGACCATAACAAGAGTTGCGTTTTTTTTTAAGTAACAGAGAAGAGTTAACTTTCTGCCTGTGCTCACCCTCACTTTGTCCCGTTAAGCACTGATTGCCAGTGCCCCTTTTTCATAAAAACCACAGGACACGGGGTCAGTGCTCCTGAGCAACAATAAGGTAAGACCTGGCTGAACCCGGCTATGGCAACTCTGGTGGGCATTAGCTCCAACTTTATATTTGGGGGGAGATTCTTTTGACTGAGAATGCTGATAAAGGGTTTGATATTGGCCTTTACTTTGACGAGGATCCATTGGCAGATGATCATACAGGGAAGAACAGATTTAATTTGGACTGATCATTGGTAACAAGGGAGAAGACGAGCAAACACCAAAAGACCTTCTGGGAGAGGGAATTTATGAGATAAGATCCTAAATAGCAAAGCAATTTTCTGCTTCCACTGCTTTTGTTTGGGGAGATTACTGAAGGCTCGGTCTCACTGGGCAGTCTCTCCAGGCTCACGCTCCTCCCTTCTTTACCCACCAGAGCAGTCAGATATCACCTGCCAGGTCCTGCCTTTCGTGAATACAGCTAAAAAGATTGGTTCTGCATACTCCTTTCTCTTCTGATGGTACAGCCAAGAGCTTCAAAGCCTTTGGCAACCTCCTTCTTGATTTACAAAGTTCCAGGAGCCAGCTGACATTAAGTTAGAAAAGTGAGTAACGGCTTTACAAGTCAAGACTCCAGTATTTCAGAACTAGTACAGACCATGACTTGCGGCGTTTTCTCTGACTCCACTTGGAAGCCCAGTTTATCTGAGTAGAATGGCAATAGCTAAGCTCAATCAAAGAAACAGCGAGAGAATAAACAATATAAATTGTGGTGTAGCTTAAGATTATAAAAAACCCTCTCCTCATATGGTATGTCATTTCATCCTGACAGAAAATGAAGCAGATATTATCTGTTACTATTAACTTTTCTAGAGATTCAAAGAAATAAGGGAAGAATTAGCATTTTATGCAAATTAATAGGTTTCATACTTTCCAGATTGCTCAGTGGTAAAAGAATTCGCCTGCCAATGCAGGAGATTCAAGAGACTCCACTTCGATCCCTGGGTCGGGAAGATCCCCTGGAGAAGGAAATGGCAACCCACTCCAGTATTCTTGCCTGGAGAATCCCATGGACAGAGGAGCCTGGTGGGTTACAGTCCATGGGGTCACAAAGAGTCAGAGATGAAGAGCAAACACAGACACACACGCACACGCACACACACACGCACACACACATCGAGCCAAGTGTTCTAAAAGCTTTATCTCATTTAATCTCATCAAATTCTGGATATGGTAAGATTTATTATTTGCATCTTTTAAACAAGGAAACCAAAAGTAATGCAAGGTGATCCCCCAGAGGATCATGCTATTAACAGGAGACTGCGATTTTAGCACCGATCTGTTTATTGCCACTTTCTCTAACTCTCTTTTAAAATAATGCTAATTAGACTGCAAGGAGATCAAACCAGTGCATCCTAAAGGAAATCAATCCTGAATATTCATTGGAAGCACTGATGCTGAAGCTCCAGTCCTTTAGCCACCTGATGTGAAGAGCCAACTCATTGGAAAAGACCCTGATGTTGGGCAACATTGAAGCAGAAGGAGAAGGGGGTGGAAGAGGATGAGATGGTTGCATGGCATCACCGACGCAATGGACATGAATTTGAGCAAACTCTGGGAGACAGCAAAGGACAGGGTAATTTTTCTCCCACCATCCTACCAGCTGGGGCTGGGCTGGCTGGAGAAGTAAGCAGGGAGGAGGGTGTGACGTAGGCTGTGACTTGGAGTTGCTGATATGGAGGCGGAACCATGAACGGGTGTCGCCTGGGCAGATTTCTGGAGATGGTGCTAAAGTGCTCTCACCTTGCCTCGGTTGCATGCAACATATTTGAAAGCAACTTGGATGAACAAGTTGATGATATGTTGACATGATAGGTTTCACTTCTGGGAACCGTAACTACCCCTATTTCACCTGCCCCCTATTTCATATGGACCCCACGACCCAGCCTGTCCCTCTGCTCCTGGTTCATTTCTATTTTCAGATCTAAGCTTAAATATGATTCCCTCTAGGAAGACTTTTCAGAATTGCTTAATCAAAAATTATGTCAGAGCCCCATGTTGCACAGTGTCATAACACACTACGTTTTTTTAATATTTATTTGGCTGAGTCAGGTCTCAGGTGTGGCACTCGGGACCCTCCGTCTCTGTCATGGCACGCATGCGGGCTCTTCAGCTGTGGCATGTGAGCCCTTAGTAGCGGCGTGTGGGGCCTAGCTCCCTGAAGTGAACCCCAGGCCCCTGCGCTGGGAGCACGAGTCTTAGCCACTGGACCACCAAGGAAGTCCCTATTTTTTCTGGATAGCAGTTAATTACATACATATATATGTATATAAGCCAGATTGTTTTATCAACAGTGTCTGCCTCTCATTCGGATAGACTATCCAGCTGAGAAGCAATCATCCCATTTTGATCACCATTGTATGTGGTGCTTGACACTTTTTTTTATTACATTAATTCTTTTATTTTTTTATTTTTTGCCTTTCTCTGTCTGATTTATTTCACTTAGTGTAATGTTCTCAAGGTCCATCTATGTTGTCACAAATGGTAGAGCTTCTTACTTTTTGCAGATGGATAGTATTCACAGTTTCTTTATCCATTGTTTCATTGGTGGACTCAGGTTGCTTCCGTGTCTTGGCCGTTGTAAATAATACTGCAGTGAATGTGGAGGTGCAGATATCTTTGGGATAGTGATTTTGCTACTTTTTGATATACACCCAAAGTGGAATTGCCAGATGATACGGTAGTTGTAGTTTTAATTTTCTGTGGAAACTCCATACTGTTTTCGATAGTGGCTGTACCAACTGACATTCCCACTAACATTGCACAGGGTTCTCTTTTCTCCACATTTTTCCCAGCATTTGTTTTTCTCTTGTTTCAGTTTTTGTTTGCTTTTTCTGATGGTGGCCGTTCTGACTGGTGTGGGGTGATATCTCATTGTGGTTGATTTTCATCTCCCTAGTGATTAGCGATGGAGAAGGCACTGGCACCCGACTCCAGTGCTCCTGCCTGGAGAACCCCATGGGCAGGATGCTTGTGGGCTGCAGTCCGTGGGGCCGCTAAGAGTCGGACACGACTGAGCTATTCCACTTTCACTTTTCTCTTTCCTGCACTGGAGAAGGACATGGCAACCCACTCCAGCGTTCTTGCCTGGAGAATCCCAGGGACAGGGAGCCTGGTGGGCTGCTGTCTATGGGGTCGCACAGAGTCGGACACGACTGCAGTGACTTAGCAGCAGCAGCAGCAGTGATTAGCGATGCTGAGTTCATTTTCATGTCCTTCTTGGCCATTTGAATNGTTGTGTTAGTTTCTGCTGGACAGCAAAGTGACTCAGCTCTACAGACCCCTCAGCCACTTAGCCAGGTGATTCCAGGGGGATTTCTAAGTCTTCACGTGCCTTTCTTTTCGCCAGACAAGTAGGGATTTCTTTTCTCTTTTCCATCTGTAAATAGGCAACACCTGTCCATGTACACAGTGACCCCTGTCACCCTCTGTCCAGTCTGCACCAAAGTAAACATCATTTTACTATACATATATAACATCATTTATATATATATATATATACACACACATATATGTATATATATTTACATGTATATCTCTTCCTTGGGGCTTCCCTGGTGGCTCAGATGGTAAAGAATCTACCTGCATTGCAGGAGATGTGGGTTTGATCCCTGGGCCAGGAAGATCCCCTGGAGAAGGAAATGACAACCCACCCCAGTATTCTTGCCTGGAGAATCCCGTGGACAGAGGAGCCTGATGGACTATAGCTCATGGGGTCGCAAAAGAGTTGGACATGACTTAGCAACAGAACAATAACAAGTATTAAACAATAATCAAGTATTTCTTGATTCTTTAGCCTCAACTCTAGAAGTCAAGGATATTCCTTTTATCTTCAATGCCTGTATTAAAGTNAGAGGAGCCTGATGGACTATAGCTCATGGGGTCGCAAAAGAGTTGGACATGACTTAGCAACAGAACAATAACAAGTATTAAACAATAATCAAGTATTTCTTGATTCTTTAGCCTCAACTCTAGAAGTCAAGGATATTCCTTTTATCTTCAATGCCTGTATTAAAGTTCCCTTTGCCCTTTTTGGAGAAGGAAATGGCAACCCACTCCAGTATTCCTGCCTGGAGAATCCCATGGACGGAGGAGCTTTGTGGGCTACCATCCACGGGTTGCAAAGAGTCGGACACGACTGAGCGACTTCACTTTTTCCCTTTGCCCTTTTTACTAGATAACCCCCTATTACCAGACTAATAATGCCTTTTATATTAAGCTCTCCCTGTTACAGGCATTAGTCCGGTTTCTCTCCAGCCTGAATCTTGACTGCTGCATGTAGTACATACTCTTTTGTGTCTGGTTTGTTTTGCTGACCAGTGTTGCATTATGTAAACAGGTAAAAGGTTATCTAGCCTTTCTCCCGGAAACCCTACAGAAAGACATTAAAGGAACAAAATAGGCACAAGCCCTTGGGAAAATGAGCACAGATGAGGGCAGGCAGCAAATAAATACGCTTTTTGGAAAGTGTAAGACAAACAGGTAATTTGTAAGCAAGTTAGTAGAAGAGAGAAAGTATTAATACCTATCAGCTTGAAAGGAAAGAACTCAATAAAAAGAAATCTCGATTGCAGAAAATCTGGATGAGTACCCTCAGGTGCTTCAAAAAAATCAGGGAGGGACTAAAAGCAAGAAAGTAGTTGAAAATCTATATTGTTACAGAGACTACTAAGTACGTTGAGGAATAAAGCAAAGACATGATTATGTTTGTGTCATGGAATCTTGGAAAGGAAATACAGACAGAAGGCTGAGGTAAAACCTTTATAGTTCTAAACTTGATTGTAAGAAAAGATCATTCCTGTTCTCCAAAATCAAGAAAGAAAAAGACTGACTGCTTAGAGGTCATATGTGTCAGTGGTCCAGTGACCAGCCAGAGGCTTGATGCTTTGCTAGGACGCATAAGATGTAGCTTTAGCTGTACTCATGGCTAACATCCGTTAGAGTCCGCAGAATACACAGTAGAAGCAGAAAGGGCATAACAGTGCGGCCTCCTGGGTTCCTCCCGACGGAGTCGCCCAGAGAACACGTCCTTCTGCAGAGGCTGACGGCAGCAGCGTGTGCAGTGTTCCTGCCCGGGAAGCCCACTGGGCTCTCAGAGCCCTCGTGTTTGATCTGGGGCTGGTCACACGGACATGCTACACTCGTATGATAAGGCCCAATTATCAAAATTCCGGGCTCCCCGTAGGAAAGCAGGTTGCCTGGAAGCAGAAATGTGTCAGAGCATCCCATCCAGGCTCTTTGACTAGAAATCCCCTCTCTCCATCATCGCTGCTCCTACTGCTGCTACGTCACTTCAGTCGTGTCCGACCGACTCTGTGCGACCCCTTAGACGACAGCCCACCAGGCTCCTCTGTCTCTGGAATTCTCCAGGCGAGGACACTGGAGTGGGTTGCCATTTCCTTCATCATCGCCAGATCAACTGATATCTCAAGAGAAACTGTATATCTGAAGTTTTTTAGCTACTGATTTAAGTGCTTGCCTAAATCCAGAATGACTCCTCCTCCAAGCTAAAATTATTTTTGCTTCCTTAAAACTAATCTGCTCATCTACTCATAAGAACATCTACTCATAAGGACTTCCCTGGTGGCTCAGAGGGTAAAGCGTCTGCCTACAATGCGGGAGACCCAGGTTCGACCTGTAGATCAGGAAGATCCCCTGGAGAAGGAAATGGCATCCCACTCCAGTACTCTTGCCTGGAGAATCCCACGGACGGAGGAGCGTGGTAGGCTACAGTCCATGGGATCACTAAGAGTCGGACATGACTGAGCAACTTCATTTTCTTTAAAACTATTCAGTGAAACAGAAATTTCCAACCTTCAAGGGACTTGGATATCAGATTTTAAAAGTGTTTTCTTAACGCTTTATTCTCTATTTGAAGAATATGATAAAACTTTATAGTTGCTGCCGTTAACCATGAGATAATCACCTTTCATATTTTTAAGCAGAATTGGATATGCACTCTGCAGGGAAGGAGACACAAAGGATTTTGCCAGTAACTGGAAGTCTGCTTTACAGAGGGGAAGCTTTCTGCTCCATGTATAAGGACACCTGCATCAGATACAATTGATGATAAAAAAAAAAACTCCCAATCATAACCTCATTGTCTCATTTTGGCCACATTTAGTAAGCTATTTGCTGTCCAGATTTCTCATGGAACTTCTGCAAGCATTACACCTCTTACAAATAATATTTTTACAAAAGTGAATGCAGATTTGATGAGACATACTGAAGCAGAAAACACTAACAATGTGCATCTATCTTTTTTCCTGAAATAAAGGGGGAGGAAATCCAGGAATATGTGGTGGGCAATGAGAGGGGAGGGAAGGCTTGGGTCTATAAGGGAGGATTTAATCAAGGATATCCCAGAATAGCACCCACTGGGTGCACGGATAGTGGCGGTTGGGAGGTGGGAGGAGATGTACCTGCAATTTTGAAGCCAGCTCAGAGTCTGATATTAAAGCAACGTAATTTTTGAATTATGAAGACTTACCAATTTCTAGAGAGTATGCATCAAGTCAAAAGGAAGAACATATTCTAACATCTAGTTCCAAAAATAACAAATTCTTCTCCTCCAGACATCAGGGAATCTAGAATCAACAGATCTCTTTGTTTTTTAATCGGTTTAAATGATTGCAAAGCAAGACGAATGAATATACTGAAATCCAGAAAGGAATGTCTCCCTGAAGAAGTACTAGATGCAGGGCATTCCTCAGTCCCCAGTGTTCAGATGCCAGCGTGGGGTCAGGACTGATGTCTTCATCCTTGGCACTCCTCAAGCACACTATTTATCACGAAGAGGTGATCATTTGACGGCACGCTACAGTCACGTTGGCATCCATTCTTCACGTTGCCCAGTGTCCTGCCCGCAAGGTGAACTGACAAACGCTGGATGTATGTTAAAATGCAGTAAAGTCAGGCAAAATTAGAATGATGACGTAAGTATCTTTCCCCTGGTAATTCACATGCGCCCTTTCCAAGAAACTGAAGTTTGTTTTTCAAAAAAAATGCTCTTAATTTAATCATTTTGAAAGCATATCTAAAATACACGAGCAGTGCCTGGCATGGCACATAGAAGTCACGTGGTGACCCCACTCCTGGGCATGCATCTGGAGAAAACCACGGTTCAGAAGTGAACAAGCACCCCAGTGCTTATTTCGGCACTGTTAACGATAACCGGGTCAGGAAGGTAACCTAAGTGACTATCAACAGCGGGATGGACGAGGGAGATGCGGTATGTATACACAAGGGAATATTCAGTTCCGCCATTCTGTCGTGTTCGACTTTTTGCGACCCCATGAATCGCAGCATGCCAGGCCTCCCTGTCCATCACCAACTCCCAGAGCTTACTCAGACTCACATCCATTGAGTCAATGATGCCATCCAGCCATCTCATCCTCTGTCGTCCCCTTCTCCTCCTGGCTCCAATCCCTCCAAGCATCAGGGGAAAGGTGGTGGTGAGGGACAAACTGTGAGTTTGGGACTGACATATAGACACTGCTTTATTTAACATGGATAACCAACAAGGACCTGCTGTATACAACAAGGAATTCTGCTCAAGATTCTATAATAATCCAAATGGGAAAAGAATTTGAAAAAGAACAGATAGGTGTGTGTATGTGTCTGTGTGTGTGTGTGTGTATGTGTAAGCCTGAATTGCTTTGCTGTGCACCGGAAACTAACACAACGTTGTTGGTCAACTGTGTGGTCCGCTGTGCTTAGTCGTGCAGCCATGTCCGACTCTGAAACTCCATGGACTGTAGCTCGCCAGGCTCCTCTGTCCATGGGATTCTCCAGGCAAGAATACTGGAGTGGGTTGCCATGCGCTCCTCCAGGGGATCTTCCCAACCCAGGGATCGAACCCAGGTCTCTCCAATATAAAATAAAACTTCTTTAAAATGAGAAGTAAAATGACGGTAGCAGGCAGTCTAGTCTGCACAGACTCACCCAAAGCTGAGCCTTACGAGCCTGGAATACAAAGATGGATGTGCCCCGCTCTGTCCCAGTAAAGTGCCCATTGTGTCAGGCGTCTTGGACAGACAATGCCTTGAACACTGACAGGCATTTTGGCTATCAGAAAGCTCTTTTAAAATGCTTAATACAAAACAATGAAATAAGCAGACAAGGGTTCTGGTACAAACCTGAGTTCCTCTAGAGCAAAGTATCTCTAAGGGCGCTGCCAGCTGGATTCCTGCATCGGAATCAGCAGCAGTCATTGGGGAAAGTGTTGCTCCCAACATCCCTTACCCAATGCCACCCAATCAGACGTCTATAAAGAATGAGAAATGTCCTTTGAAACAAATATCCAGTGACTCTGCGTAAACTCAAGTTTACACATCAAAGACACGCAGATCAATCCTCCTCTCATACCGGCCCACACTGGGGCCGCAGAGCCCACTCATCTTCATCCCTACTGGTGCTCCTCGGTTATCGCTGATAGTCCTGGGGCTTCAGCTGCTGAGGCCGCATCCCCAGGGACCCTCTGCTAAGCCTTTCTCTGAAGTCCTTACTTTTGCTTTGTGCTTGTCTCAACTAGGACATGAAAGTTCCTGAAAGATGGCATGTGTAGGAATTCCACAAGGAATTTTTCTGCATTGATAATTTATATCCCCACTCACATTCTTTAATTTTTTTTAAGTTGCTCTTTAAAAATAGTTTTCTTGAAGGAAAGTATACCAGTAAGCTTTACTTCTTCACCCAAATTCCCTTTGGGATTAATTAAATCCAGTCCCTGAAAATCAGGGGAGAGAAGTAGAGTTATTGCAGCAACAAATTTCTCAGTCCACGCAGTGCTTGGTCCATCATTACAGTGTTTCCTAAGAGTTTCCCGATACAATATGGGACTCGGGAAACACATTCTTAGGTCATCAAATATGTGAGTTACCTTCATCTACTCCAAGTGTTTCTCCCCTGAGGGTAAATGAATGGAATTGGGGGTTGTGGGCAATGGCCCCAACAGTGTACCCAGACTCTGACAGGCAGCCAATGGCTTGAATCCAGATGCAAACCCAGGCCAAGACCATCCCAAACTCTAGGCCCTTGCTAGTTTTCTGTAGTCAGCTATGGGGCATGAATGAGTGTGTGTGTGTGTGTGTGTATGTGTGTGAGTTCACTGTCATAAGTCCCCTGCCCAACCTCCCCTAACCCTAGATGTGTCTTGAATTCTTAGCTATAGAACCATTCCCTTGTTCCTTCAGTCCCCCCAAATAAGGATCCACACAGACAACTTGCTTCTATTTCTACCTATTCTTTTTTTAATATTCTTTTCCATTATGGTTTATCATAGGATACTGAAAATCATCCCTGTGTTACACATCAGGGCCTTGCTGCTGACTCACTCTAAATGCAGTCGCTTCCATCCGCCAGCCCCAGATCCCGCGTCCAGTCCTCTCCTCCTCTCCTCCCACTCGGCAACCTCAAATCTGTTCTCTATGTCTGTGAGTCCGTTACCTTCCTTCTGAAGAAAACCGTCAGACAGAAGTTAATCTGTGTTACTTAAAATGAAGAGTTGGTAAGAAAGAACTGATGCTTCCCTAGAAATGCATGGACAAGAAGATGCTCTGATTTTAACTGAAGTGTCTTTACAACAGCGAGGAAAATGCATCAGACAATCTTAGGTGGATAGAAAGACATATTCCACATACAGCTCAGTTAGCTACAATTCTGGGTTCATATACTAACCTCTCAATCTTTATCTTGAGTTGAAAATTCCATTCCCATAAGGTCCCAGTCCTGGGAGACTCGAGCTACTTATTCAAATATTCAGCAAATAGTTGAGGGGTTTTGGGCCACTGTCTGTGTCATGCGGGATCTTAGTTCCCTGACCAGGGATGGAACTTACGCCCCGTGTGCTGGAAGCATGGTGTATTAACCATGGGACCGCCAGGGAAGCCCCAACAACAAATAGTTTTGAGCACCTTCCATATTCCTATCCCAAAGAGTCTCAACTGAGGGCAACTGAGGCTCCCGGAGAAACATTTATAATGTCTGGAGAAAGGTTTGGTTACCATAAAGAGAGCAGAAGCTACTGCACCGTCACCCAGCAAGGAGGATCCAGGACACCAAGAAATATCCCACAGCAAGCAAGACAGCCCACACAGCAGAAGCGTCCAGCCCAAGCTGTCGGCAGCACCGAGGTTGGAAATGCCTTTCATCATAGACACAGTATGCGCACAAGGTGAAGAAAAAGAGCTCACACACACCCAGTGGAAACAGAAGCTAATCCACAAACGTATGGCAGGGATAGCTGCGGCGATGGGTGGATAGTGGGGATCCCAAAAAGGAATCTTCCGAAAAGTGCTCTTGGCCCTGACGCTACCAAGGTCAGGGAAACCTTCCCTGAGAAACTTGTCATGAAACTGGGACAGAGGATAAAAGAAGCTAATTTATCAAAGAGAAAAGAGGAGAGGGAGCCCCAGGAGAGTGAACAGCATGACAGAGGTCCCGTGGCTGGGAAGAGGCGTGGTGAGAAGGAACTGCAAGAAACACACGGTCGCTGGAGCAAAGAACCAGGAAGAGGCCAGAAATTAGTAGGGGTAGCCATTATACAGCCATGTAAGCAACACTGCGGTTCATCTTTGACATAAGAGCCAGGGTTTGTTTTTGTTTTCTGTTTTTTGTTTTTTCAGAACTCTTAAGGTTAATTTTATTTTATATACTACCATCACAAAATGACAATTCAAATGGCAGTGATACACAGTGAAAACTTCATCACAATAGCACAGAAGTCAGAGAAAGAACAGTGCAGGTGGATGCTTTAAGGCCATGTGCTTGCAGAGGCGGGAAGTAAACTAGCAAGAAAACACAGAGCCAAAAAATACGCCATCACTGCACACACACAGTTCACAATGCATCTGGCCCTTCCCCTCATGCACCTACAATTGCTCAGGAAGAAAAAAAAGCTGCACCCAAGACTATTATATAACAGTCACTCAGAGCAGACAAACTAGCCGGAAGACTAGGAAACAGCCATGTCCTTAGAGTTTATACAATGTAACTCTCTTATTGGGCTTCCCTCATAGCTCAGTTGGTAAAGAATCCACCTGCCAGGAGACCCAGGTTTGACTCCTGGGCAGGGAAGATCCCCTGGAGAAGGGAAAGGCTACCCACCCCAGTATTTTTTAAAATTTATTTATTTTAATTGGAGGCTAATTACTTTACAATATTGTAGTGGCTTTCGCCACACATCAACACGAATCAGCCACGGGTGCACACGCATCCCCCATCCTGAACCCAAGAGCCAGGTTTTACTTTCACTAAGAGATAAGAGAGCAATGTGGTTGGATGAAGCTTAATGAAAAGGAAAAAAAAAAAAGGGCTTTAGGGTTAAGCAGACTTCACCTCAGCTGCTTGCTGGATCTCCTTTCACAAATTATTCAAATTCTGCCAGTCTTCTACCTTTGCCTTGCACCTATTAAATAAGGAGAGCACTGGCTCTGCGGAGTTCTTTAAGGATTAAATAGTATAATAATATAATATGTAAGTGACTTCCCTGGTGGCTCAGTTGGGAAAGAGTCTGCGTGCAATGTGGGAGACCCAGCTTCGATCCCTGGGTCACGAAGATCCCCTGGAGGAGAAAATGGAAAGCCACTCCAATATTCTTGCCTAGAGAATTCCATGGACAGAGGAGCCTGGTGGGCTACAGTCCATGGAGTCACAAAGAGTTGGACACAATTGAGTCCCTTCATTTCATAATATGTAAATGGATACCAATAGTACCTGCTTCTTAGAATTGTTGTGAGGATAAAGTGAGTTAGTACATGCAAACTGTATGAAATTTATTAATAGTAAGTACAACGTAAGACTTAGCTGTTGTAATTATTGCAATCCTTGGCACAAAAGGTACCTCAAAAGTCGCTGGGTAGCTCTCAGGTAGATCAGCCCTGTATGGCTGTTGAGATCTGACTGTTCCACAGAGACGCACACAAACACACGTGCACACACATGCACACCCACCAAAGAACCACATTACTCACTCCAGACCCATGCAGAGCACTCGCCCTTGAGTAAATGGGGGCCATGGCAGCATACTTTCACATACAGATATTTAAACATTTGTATACATACGACCAAGCAACATTTTTTCAAGGAATAAGCTACTTTACTAAGACCTAGGGGAGTGTCTCTGCTCACTGGGAGTTAAAGAAAGATACCACGGTAAGTATTCATTGAGGTAAATATTCACTGAGGACCTATTAAATATACAGCAGTATGCTAGGTCTCATGAAAGCTAGATAAGNATATTTAAACATTTGTATACATACGACCAAGCAACATTTTTTCAAGGAATAAGCTACTTTACTAAGACCTAGGGGAGTGTCTCTGCTCACTGGGAGTTAAAGAAAGATACCACGGTAAGTATTCATTGAGGTAAATATTCACTGAGGACCTATTAAATATACAGCAGTATGCTAGGTCTCATGAAAGCTAGATAAGATACAAAATACGGTCAGTTCTCCAGGGTGATGATAATTTGACACTTGGGCTGAACCCAGCTGTGATCCTCTGGTGGGAGGACACTCCTTGGAACAGGAGGTTCAAATGGCCTTGATTATGCAACTTTCTAATTCTCAAAACATTATTTGGGAGCACTGAGAACGTTGATAAAGGGTTTAACAGTGGTCTCTACCATGACAAACGTACCCTAGATCTTCCGTTGACCTGCTATCCCAAGTGGAGAGACTGTTTTAATTGGACTGTTTATCCAGTAACAGGGGAAGAACTAGGCAATCACTACACCACTTTCTTCTGGGAGATCGAATTTATGAGACAAGATCCTAGATAGAAAGGTAATTCACTGCTGCCGTGGTTTCTGATTTAGGAAGGTTCCTGGAGTTTCGGTCCCACTGGGCAGCCTCTCTGGGCTCTTGGTCCTCCTTTCAGCCATCACATGGGTGAGATACCACCTGGAGGTCCTGTCTTTTACGAATGTAACTGGGAACACTGGCTCACTCCCTTCTCATGCTAAAGGTAAAAGGAAACTTTTTCTACCTCCTTGTAGATTTGCAACATCCTTGGCACTTGCTGATGCTGCCTGGGGAAGCATGTAACAGCCCCACAACTGTCTCAGAACTATTTCAGCCCATGACTTAGCACTGCTCTTTCAATTCACTTGGAAGGCTTACTCTTCTGCTTAAAATGATAATTACTAATCTCAGTCCAAGAAATATTGAGGGAATGACTAATATAAATCTGGATAAAGTTTAAGGATTTAGAAAGAAAATTTTTCCTCATAAGGTACCTCATTTAATCCTCTGCTATCAAGAAGTTATTATTATCATCCCCTTAAAAGATTCAAGGAGAGAAGGAGAGAAGAATTAACATTTATTACGCAATTTAAAAGGTTTCATACATCAAACCAAGTGTTCTAAATACTTTATCTCATATAATCTCTTCACAACTTCATTAGGTAAGTATTATTATTTATATCTTTTAAATAGGCGGAAAGAGAAATTAATGTAAGATGATCTGCCCAGGTGACAATAATAGATTGAGATTCTACTGTGAGTCTGGTTTTGCTAAATCTCAGTTCAGTTGAGTTCAGTTGCTCAGTGGTGTCTGACTCTTTGCAACCCCATGAATTGCAGCACACCAGGAGTTTGGAGTTCATGCAAACTCATGTCCATTGAGTCAGTGATGCCATCCAGCCATCTCATCCTCTGTCATCCCCTTCTCCTCCTGNCCACACAGTCAAAGGCTTTGGCATAGTCAATAAAGCAGAAATAGATGTTTTTCTGGAACTCTCTTGCATTTTCGATGATCCAGCAGATGTTGGCAATTTGATCTCTGGTTCCTCTGCCTTTTCTAAAACCAGCTTGAACATCTGGAAGTTCACGGGTCACGTATTGCCGAAGCCTGGCTTGGAGAATCTTGAGCATTACTTTACTAGCATGTGAGATGAGTGCAATTGTGCTAAATCTCCCAAATTTTTCACATGATGCTAACTGGACAATTGGAAAGCCACTCCAGCATACAGTTTCTGTATTTCTTGACTGCACAGGGACAAGGTTTTTCATGACACTTTTGCCAGCAAGGGCTGGTCTTGCTGGAGAAGTAAGAAGGAAACAAGAGTGTAACGTGGGTTGTACCTTGGAGGCACTGAGATGGGTATGGATTAAATGAACAGACGCCACTCTGGGGTAGATTTCTGGGGATGATGCCAAGTGCTCTTATCTTGCCTCTGTTTTATGCAATATATTTAGTATCAACCTGGAATAGCAAATTGACGATATGTTGACATAACACATTTCACTCTCTTTGAACCATTAAATTCACTATCTCATCAGTCTACAGTATGAACCTCACTGCTTTACCTGCCTCTCTTAATTTCTGTATTTTTGGATCTAAGATTAAATATTATATGCTCTAGGAAGACTTTGAAAGAATTCTTAATCACAACTATGCCAGAGTCTCATGTTGCAGTCTTATTAACACACTAATTTTTTTACAACACTTAATCACAGTTTTAATATCCTATGTATACCTATACGTATGTACGTATATATACCTATATGTACATGTCCGTCACGAAGTGCATATGTGCTCAGTCATGTCCGACTCTTCCCAACCGCATGGACTAGAGTCCGCCAGGCTCCTCTGTCTATGGAGTTTTCCAGATAAGAATACTGGGATGGATTGCCATTCCTTTCTCCAGGGAATCTTTCCAAAGTGAAAGTGAGGTTGCTCAGTCATGTCCGACTCTTTGCAACCCCATGGACTGTAGCCTACCAGACTCCTCTGTCCATGGGATTTTCCAGGCAAGAGTACTGGAGAGGGGTGCCATTGCCTTCTCCAGGGGATCTTCCCAAGCCAAGGATCAGACCCAAGACTCTTGTGTCTCCTGCACTAGCAGGCACATTCATTTTCCACTGAGCCACCTGGGAAGCCTGTATGTCATAATAGACATAAATATATACTATATTTATACAAGTATACGCCAGATTCTTTAACAGTGCCTGTCTCTCTCATTAAGATATATCACCATTTGGACACCATTGTGCCATTTTGATCATTCTTGTATGTGGGCTTGGCAATCAGTTTTTTTTTTTAATGTGAGAGACTGACTGTAGGGAGGATAGCTGAGATGTGGAGTCACAGATCAAAGTTGTTTTTTTTTTTTCAGTCTCAGTCTCAACAGATGAAAGCTATGCACCAATGCTAAGGAACAGTGAAGAATGCTCTGCTTCCCAGAGCGGGGGCGGGGGGATGTTTAGCGTTTTAGTGTCCAGAGAGCTACATATCAGCCCAAGTCTGATGCTATCATGAAAACAGTCAAACACAGGAACTAACCTAATTTGGATTAAAGTAAGGAAATAGCCTGCCAGTGGGCAGAGCGGTGACCCCCAGGTCTCTTGAAAGCTGGCCACTCCTGTGATCTCTCACACACAGCACACTTTTAAGTGAGATGTTTAAAGTGAGAGCACTTTTAGAGCTAAAATTGTGAGACACACCGAAACCAGGCCCGTGTGAGGAGCAGAAGAAAGGCAAGTAGGAAGAACGCGTACTGGGCTGCATGACAGGAGCTCTGATTCCTAGAGTTTCATGAGGAACGGCCCCTGTGTGTGGAAGAGCGTGAACGTGCAGAAGTTGCGCAGAGGCAGAGGGGCTCCGGTCGGGCTTCGCCGATGGCTCAGCAGGTGAAGACGGCTTCGCCGATGGCTCAGCAGGTGAAGACTCGGCCTGCCGTGCGGGAGTCGGGGGAGATGCGGATTCGATCTCTGGGCTTGGAAGGGCCCCTGCAGAAGGAAATGGCAGCCCACGCCAGCATTCTTGCAGGAGAATCCCATGGACAGAGGAGCCCGGCGGCTACAGTCCAATGGGTCACAAAGAACTGGACACAACCGAGCAGCTAAGCGCTGCTTTCAGCCATTACGAGACGAAGCTTTTTGCTTGAGAACAATGTCATCCAACAGCGGAACAGAGAAGTCAGGAGGTCATGAGATTTCCTGAACTTTGGAGCTGACCTGAGGTTCAGATACAGAGAGGAGACTGAAGTATCTCACAAGCGACTGAACGAGACACATTCTGCGGTCTTTTCCAGCACTAAGAGTTCATGACCTGTAGAGAACTCTGTCATATAGATATTCTGCAACAGATCCTGGAGAGCACACTAAGGTGACATGAGTGTAACTGACTACAGTCAAGGCATTATCCCAAAGCCCTGTACCATAATGCAGATGGTAGACAAGCCTTAGACATGTTTGCTGAAGTCTTTTACCTGTTTCTGAGTGACATAATCTTTTCCAGAATGCAACTCAAATGTTGGATACCAAGTTGTTTTCCATAAAGGGCTCTTATACAAAGGTTTTGATCATGAAATAATCTTAAAAGTAAAAGATAAAATGGGAAAAAGGGTACATGACATGTTTTCATGGTATGGTCATCCATACAACATAGATTTCTTTCTTGAATGCCTAATCTTTGTGCAACATTAGGCTTGGTTTATGTAGGAGATAAAAGTATAAGTAAGGGAGAACGGCTGCCCTGGAACTTACAGATAATAATCATGGTTATCCGTTATGAGGTTGTTATTATTGCTGACCGATTGTGGTGGTAGACACTTTCCATGAAGATCTCAAGAACTAAGCATAATTATTATCTCCATTTTTCAAATAAAAAACTGGGGCTCAAGGAGATTATACATAGCCTAATATTGCAGAGATGGAGTCACTCAAATCACATCATTTAAAATCAAAACTAACCTCACACTCAGACACCGCTCCTCCACCTCCGCAAGTTACGTATGATGTTGGATCCGCTACGTAACATTAGCAATCACTCAAAACGTTACTGAAGTTCAGAAGAGAGAAAGAGGATGAATGAAATGGACACTGCTTGCTAACTGTTGGAAAAGCAGAGGCATTCATGCCCTAGGGGCTCTTGACATTTATTCCTGACAATCTCTAATCACCCTAAGCTGGTTTATATGAATAGCACTTTTCAGCGTGTTGCTTCTGGATACGATTTCTCTTTAAAGCTCATGGTAAATAATACATGTTAAACTAGGGAAATTTGAGTTAAGGTTGAATGGTGCCTCTTTTCATCTTTCTTTAAGATTTGCTTATTTATTTATTTTGGTTGCCCTGGGTCTTCGTCGCCGTGTCCCCCCTTGCTAAAAAGGGAGGAAATAGAGAATAAGTCTTAATTCTTCTAGTTTCTAACTCGTCTTAATTAGACTGCCTCATGGCTCAGAGTATGAACTGATGTGTTGTTAGTCTGACTCTTTCTTTGTATTAATAACTCTCGACAGAGAAAATCTGTTAACTCGATGTCCTGGGGAAACCGCTCAGTGTGGATGGAATTCATGTTCCTGGCCTATCCCTCCCAGTCAGAGCTGTGCGTCTTGTCCTTCCTCGGGGTCAGTCTGGTTTATACATGGGTCATCACCAGGAATGTCCTCATCATGGTGGCCATCCAGACTGAAGCCCGCCTCCACACGCCCATGTACCATTTCCTGGGCAGCCTCTCAGGAGTAGAAATCGGCTACACTGCTGTGGTGGTGCCCACCTCCTGGCCAACATCCTATGGTCAGAGAGGACCATCACCCTGCTGGGCTGTGCCACTCAGACGGGCTTCTTCGCGGGACTGGGCAGAGCCGACTGCTTCCTCTTGGCTTCCACGTCTGTGATTGCTCCCAGGTGGCATTACAAAGAATCTGCCTGCCAATGGACGAGACACAAGAGAGAAGGGTTCCATCCCTCAGTTGAGAAGATCCCCTGAAGTAGGGAATGGCAACCCACTCTGATATTCTTGCCTGGAAAATTCCATAGACAGAGGAGCCTGGCAGTCCACGGGGTTGCAAAGAGTCAGACTCAACTGGCCACAGTGACTACCTTATGCCTCTTCCACGCCTTTCGAATGGAAAGTGTCTACTATCATCCAAACTGGAAATGGATGCTAGTTATAAGATTCAGGATTTTGAGTCTGGGTTATAGTTTTTATCACTGATTGTCTGATGACACTTGTTTTATTATGATGTCACAAGTACCTTTGAAAAGGTATCCTGTCGCTGTTGGGTGCAGGCAGTTGAATTAAGTCAGCTAATAATATGGCTCTAATCTCTGTCATATATCTCCGTCCACTTGTGTTATCCGTTCCTATCGGAGGTAGGCAAAATTTGTAACTATGATTGTCGATTGTCAGTCTCTCCCTCTAGTTCTGGCAATTTTTGTCTTGTTCTAGTTCTTTTATTTCCCTTTTCTCTGAAGCTCTGTTCGATGCATATAAATTTAGCATGATTATATCTTATTGATGGATTACCCATCTTATCACTAAGCAATGCTCATTTTTATTGCTGGTAATATCCCTGGTCCAGAAATCTACATCTAATCTTAATTTGGCCACACTATCTTTTTTATGATTAACATTTTCGTAGTATGTATTGTTCTTCCTTTTGACTTCTACCTGTATTTCCCCATATATAAGCTATGGCTCTTATCAAGAGCATATAGTTTATACTTTTTCTTCTTGATCCTGATTGGACAATTTAGAGTCCCATATGTGTATTTTATTCATCTGTTCTCTTGTTTTTTAGTTTCTCCTTATCAGCTTCTTTTTGGATTTGTAAACATTTTTTTCCAACATCTATTTAGATATGTTTTTTGTTTCATATTTTGTAGTTGCATTCTTATCATGGCCTACCAAGAATTGTTAGAATACTTGTGAAGTAAATGTGTAAGAAACTTTGAACAGTTAATTCCATTTTCTGCCCCCATATTTGTGCTCTTATTGTAACATCTTACTTACAAATTCCATCATACATTTTCGTTTTGTTTTAAATAGTCAACATTTTAAAGGTATTCTAAAAGTAGTCTTCTACATTTTTATTTTAATTTTAAGAATATTTTCACTGAATATAGAATTCTAGAAATGACCATTTTTCTTCCATCTGTTTAAAGATGTCATCCCATTGCCCTCTGGCTTCCATTTTTCTGATGAAAAATCATTTGTGGTTTTGTAGAGGGGGGCAGGGATTACCACCTAAAGGTACATTTTTTTTCTCTTTATCTTTGATTCCCAGCCACATAAATACAAGGAATCTAAGGTTCGGGTAGGACTGGGGGACGGGGGGAAAGTAAGGAATTCATCATGTTAAAATAAGATAAAATGGAGACTACACTTGAAAATCCCCTGAGCAGACAAAATCAGTTAGGCCATGTAAGCAAAACGTAGTCTAGCTTATTTCATGAATATAAGTGAAACTCTACTTAGATATTCCTTCTGTCTCTGATAATCATAAATAAAACTGAATTCATCTTCTTAAAGTGGTATAACACCTTTTATCCACGTCCTCTTTCATCTGGAAATTCCCATTGTAATAACCAATCATTGTATAAGTTAAACAATTTCCCCATTCTCACTTTATAAGCCATCTTGTATTAATAACAACATGCCTCTGAGCTTCAAATCACTTTCAGTTTGAAGTCTTCCTTTCTGCTTAGAGTTTCTTGCTCGATAAAATATTCATATCAAGTCAAGTTCTCTAAATTTTCTTTTGACAATTGTATTTAAAACACATCTAAAATGAAAAACAAATTCACCCTCTTTCAAACCCCCCAAAGCCTCATCTCATTATAGCATTAACTCAGGTCCCAAAATCTTATCTAAATATCATTAGTTCAAAAGTCTCAAATCCCATCATCCAAACTATCTAAACAAAGGTCTAGATGAGGCTTAGAGTACAGACAGGGATAAAATTCTTCCCCTCTCCAGACCTAGAACTAGAAATAAGGCACCTGATCCCAACACACACAGCGGAGCAGCCATAACATAACAGTTACGGACAATTCCATTCAGAATGAGAGACACTGGAAGGAAAAAGTGGATTTCTTGCTTCCAACCAATTCTGAAATCAAACAAGGCAGATTCCACTAGCTTTCACGACCCAGGAATAATCCTCTGTGGCTCGCAACTCCAAGCTCTGCGCCCACGGAGTCCCTCCCTGTGGTCAAAGGCCTCACTGCTGTCCCCAGAGTCATCCTTCCTTTCTCCTGAAGGGTAGCACATGTCTCCCAGGTGGCTCAGCAGCAAAGAATATGCCTTAAAATGGAGGAGACACGGGTTCTGTCCCTGGGGGGGGAAGACCCCCTGGAGGAGGAAATGACAGCCCACTCCAGTACTCTTGCCTGGAAAATCCGGTGGACAGAGGACCCTGGTGGGCTGCAGTCCCTGGGGTCACCAGTCAGGCGTGACTGAGCGTCACACACAGCACGTGTCTGCAGGTAGGCGGTTTTCGCAGACTGTTCCCTACTTGCAGAACTTGGGGAATATAATCTCCTTTTCTTTCTTTTCTTTCCTTTTAAGCTACATTTAATGATTCTGTTTGACCGGCTGGTTACTTTTTTTGATTTAAGCAAAAAGTGTTAACTATTACTATATGTTCTGTGATTTCCAAATTTGTTGATGCGTTATGTGAAGCTCCTGGGGACAATTTCTGGTCCCAGCATTTCACTGCTGCTGCCAGAATCAGAAATCCACAAAACCCAGAAGGTGCTGGCTATAAAATCTTGCCCCTAAACTATGATCCATGCCAGCAAAGCTGATGACTCCCACATTGCTTTGCTCCTCTCATTTTCCTCTTTTTTAATTGTGGTAAGACCACTTGAGGTATACCCTTTTAACAAATCTTTAAGTACATAATACAGTTTTGTCAACTACAGCCATAATGTAAATCAGCTCTTGAGAACTCATTCCTCCTGCGTAACTGAAATCTATACCGACTGAGTGGCAATTCCCATCTCCCCCTGTGCCCAGCCCCCCAGAGACCATGACTCCACTCTGTTGCTATGAATCTGACTATTTTAGATACTTCAGATAAGTGAAATCAGGCAGTATTTACTCTTCTGTAACTTGCATTTTTTACTTAGCGTATCCTCAAAGTTCATCAATGTTGTCACATATAATAAGATTTCACTTTTTTAAGATTGATCGATATTCCATTATATGTATATAGCATGTTTTCTGTATCCACTCATTTCCCAAAGGACACTTAGGTCATTTCCATATCTAGGCTGATGAGAATAATTTCGTAACAAACATGGGATTATGGATATCTTATCAAGGAGGCCCCATAAAAAATAAATCTGTAAAGATCATTTATATTGTATATATAGCTGACTCAATTAGATACTATAGTTGGCAAGTACATAATCTAAACTTTTTAAAGTTGATTTCTTTAGAATTTTTCTTTATGTTTTAAAAATACTCTTGTTGCACTTTTTAAAACTTTATTGTGGTAAGAAGAGTTAACACAAGATCTATCCTCTTAACAAATTTTAAGTAAACAATACATACTAATTACCTTCTAAATCATGCATAAATATCCAAGTAAATTAACAAAGAACAGTAAGAAAGTACACATTTTCAAAAACACAATGTTGGAAAACTGAATCAAATCACCTATATTACTGTATGTTCATCTAAACTCATAAGAAAATAAAAAAACATCCTAACTGTTCAATATTAGGGATTCATTTAATAAACTGTGGGACATCAATACTAGTCGTATTAAGTTGTCACAAAAAACGTGACTGTGAACACGGTATTTGAAAGCACAACCTGCTTTTTGATGTCATTGCAAGAGTGTAAAATATGTTTGCAGGGATGAGGTCATCTGAACAAATAAACATGTCTGGGTGAGAATAAAAGGAAAATAATCTGAGTATAGTCTCTGTATGCGTGTAACTATCCTCCAATCTTAAGAACCAGCACAGAGCTATTTAATTCATGATTGCCATGAATATGAAAGCAAGCTGTCTTTCCTCACATGGATTTGTAGATATTTTGGACTTTATGGACAAGTTTGATACGCTTATCTGGGCTTCAGAAAAGGCCATGTCACCTGCTGTGGCTTCTGCCCTAAGACTCTTTCCCTTCTCTTTTCCGGGCGGGCTTGTCTGCTCAGATCACCACCTACCTAGAGCCTAAGAGAGCCCTTCCCAGAACCCAGGTAGCCTCTGCACCTCTCACGTGTCACAACACTCTCAGGCTCAATCCCCAGCATCCTCGCCCTGGTTTGCTTTTTGTCTGTAGCACTCACCCCTTCTGACACATTATCTCATGTTCTTTTTTTAAGTTTATTTATTTTTAATTGGAGGATAATTTCTTCTGCAGTGTTGGGCTGGCTTCTGCCACGCATCAGCATGAATCAGCTCTGGGTATGCACGTGTCCCTTCCCACTAGAGCCCCCCTCCCGTCTCCCGCCCCATCTCAGCCCTCCGGTTCGCCACAGACCACCGGCGCATGCTGTGTGATGTCTGTACGTCCCTGCCACATACACCGAATTCCCACTGGCTAGCTGCTGCACACACGGTAATGTGTGTGTCAGGCCCACTTCTCAGCCCGTCCACCCTCTCCTTCCCCGCTGTGCCCGCGGTCTGCTCTCTATGTCTGCGTCTCCACTGCAGTCCTGCATATAGGATCATCAATACCATCTGTTTAGATTCCCTCCCATGTTCTCATCCTTACTTTCTGCTCATTGCCTTCCTTCCCCCTCCAAGAACACAGCCTCTATGAGGGCAAAATTCCCATCTATTTTGCACACTGATATATCCCAAATAGAACCAGGGATATATAGAACCCAATACCCAGGTTGGAAATAGAACCTGGCTCATAGTAAGAATTCAATAAACATTTGTTTCATATTAAATAAAGACACATTATTCATAATGGGCATAAGACAGGGAGGGCTTCCCTGGAGGTTCAAGTTCCCTGGTGGCTCAGAATCCACTTGCAATGCAGGAGACCCAGGTTCTATCCCTCAGGAAGATCTTCTGGAGAAGTGAATAGCTACCCACTCCAGGATTCTTGCCTGGAGAATTTCATGGACAGAGGAGCCTGGCAGGCTGCAGTCCATGGGGAAGCAAAGAGTTGGACACAACTGAGCAACTACTTTTCACATAAGATAAGGATGTGGAACTTGACTAAAAATTGAAGGCAACTGTGAGGATAAAGTATATGATTTTAATTCCATGAAGCTGGAGGGAGGTGGAAAAGGAGAAACAAATTTTTAAATAAGTAGGTTAAGAGCTGGGAATATACAGGGAACTCTACTCCATGCTCTGGAGTAACGTAAATGGGAAGAAAATCCAGGGAAGAGGGGATATGTATATACCTGTGGCTGACCCACTTTGCTATACAGCAGAAACTGACACAACATTATAAAGCAACTATCAGTTCAGTTCAGTTGCTCAGTCATGTTTGACTCTTTGCGACCCCGTGAATCGCAGCACGCCAGGCCTCCCTGTCCATCACCAACTCCCGGAGTTCACTCAGATTCACGCCCATTGAGTCAGTGATGCCATCTAGCCATCTCATCCTCGGTCATCCCCTTCTCCTCCTGCCCCCAATCCTTCCCAGCATCAGGGTCTTTTCCAGTGAGTCAACTCTTCGCATGAGGTGGCCAAAGTACTGGAGTTTGAGCTTTAGCATCATTCCTTCCAAAGAAATCCCAGGGCTGATCTCCTTCAGAATGGACTGGTTGGATCTCCTTGCAGTCCAAGGGACTCTCAGGAGTCTTCTCCAACAACACAGTTCAAAAGCATCAAGCAACTATACTCCAATTTAAAAAGAGGTGAGACTATAGCTATAATTACCAAAAAAAAAAAAAAAATAGATACAGATATATAAATATCTTGAAAGACTAGAAAAGTATCATCACAGGGAAAACTTGACAGAGAAATAGAAATAAGTAAGATAAAAAGTGAAACCAATGATCAAAAGGAATCATTACAGGAAAATGCTTCACAATTCTGCTTATCAAGAAAAAAAAAAAAAGCACAGTTCATAGAATTTTAGAGCTGGAGAATTCCTTGGAGTCTGTTTAACCTGACACCTCATATCACAGGTATGGAAACTTGCCCACATAAGAGGTCCACTGTGTGCCTGAGGTCAGCGGCTGTATGGCAGATCCGTAATTAGATGCCAGGTCTCCAGATGCCTAGGCTAGGGCTGAATTAGTGCATTATACATGTTCCATGAGCTCAAGCTGAAAGGAATGTGTGTCTTCAGCAAGGCTCACTGGGATGATGTCTGGAACACAACGTGAGTAAGTTCCCTGCTGGGTATAGGAAAGCAATGACGACACCCATCTGGGATTCCTGGATAATGGCTGTCGATGGTGACCGTGCAGAGGAGCTGCCCATGAGTCTTGTTTAGCTGATCAATTCAGGAAGTTTTTCTCAAATATTTTCTCTGGCTGGCTTCAGTTAAGGGGAACCACAGGGGAAATTCCTCCTCTGTGGGGACTCATTAACTTTCAAGAGGTGTCATAGAGGACATCAAGTAACCTGACTGAGTCAGGCTAGACTGGACCCTGTATTAAGCAGGAGCTGCGGGTCTTCCCACTCGGGACTTGGGATGATTCCATAGGATCATCCTTCCAAAAGACGTGCCTCTTATCCTGCTCTGTCCTTGCCACAAATCTCTGAGAGGTGTCTCTTCTCATGAATGTCAGCATGAGAAGGATACTCTTCTCCATTCTCACCTAGACATTATGGAGGGATCATACAACGTCCACCTGTCCTCCCTAAGAGACGCTGCGCAGCATGAGGTTCGTGGATCCTCATTCCAAGTCATGCTTTGAGAAGAGGACGAATTGGGTCGATGACGTCCCTGGAAGAGCTCTTCTATCCTCCATGCCAAGAACTTTTAACATCTCAGCAAGAAAAGTTAACCTGATGGATTGAAGCAAAGTTCAAAGCGGTAAGGGAGCATCTCAAGAGACAATTTCTTTGATTTGATTTTGACTTTATTTCTAAAAGTAGTAATAAACACAGGTATCTATAGTGCTTTGCAATTGGGGAAGAATATCCATATACATAAAATTGTGCAAAACAAGTAAGTTACCAGAGTGGGTACTACTATGAACTTTTACAGACACAAAAAGGGTTGAATTACTTCACATCCTGTATCTAAGGAGTGTGAAGCTAGGATAAAACTTGGGTCTTTTGTTTCTCCTTTTAATATACTGTCCATAGGACTTTTTTCAGTGGTATGGCATGGACCTCACTTTTCCATAAGTAGAATTAAATCACAAATTCTTATTGGTGCTATGTGAAACAGATTTGGAAAATGTTTGAGGTAAAATGAAACTGTTTGCTTTATAACAGGTCTCCCATAACTTCACTGTGCTAATATTCACTGTAACTCTTGAGAAAAATGCTACCCAAGCTGACCGTGAACTTTTTCATTTCTGAGGTGTCAAGAATAAGTCTATTCTAAGGAACACAGTTTAGGAACTAGTTCCTCAGAGGATGTTTAAATTCCTTTTCATGTCATGTTCTGTTATATGGCTGCAGCTAGCGATTATGTCTTATAAGTTTCTTGCACGTCTCCACACGGCTGAGCCCAGGACTGGAGTTCTTTACATACTCCATACACGCCGGTCTGCTTGATTTGTGTGCTGATCAGTTACAGTGGCCTCAGAGCTGAGGCGACGAGGCCTTGGGGGAAGCCCAGAGAAGTACCTGCCATTAGACTTGAGGAAAGGAGAGTGAAGGAAAGCTTTACAGGAGAAATAGCACCTGAACACAGCTCTGAAGGAGAAGGTGCAGCTAGGGAGCGGAAGATGAGTGTCCAAGGTGGAAGGAGCAGATAATGCCAAACCCCCAGAGCAAGAGGGGCCATGGGAAGGAACTGAAGGTGGTCCAGTAGAGCTGGGGCATAAAGCACAAGGTGGAGGGTGGAAAAACCACACCTCGTAGAAGTCAGGCAGGTCTTTCCAGGTGGCGCAGTGGGAAACAATCCGCCTACCAAGCCAGAGACCCAGGTTCAATCCCTGGGCCAGGATCTCCCCCAGAGAAGGAAATGGCAACCCACTCCAGTATTCCTGCCTAGGATCCCATGGACGCAGGAGCCTGGTGACCACAGTCCCTGGGGTCACAGTCAGACAAGACGGAGCTACTAAAGAACTACAACAAGGTCAGGCAGAGCGCTTGATTCACCTTACTGCTAATTCATCTTAACTGCTAACTCATCTTACCGCTAACTCTGTTAACTCACTGTGAGAGCTAATTCTTACAACCACTCTATAAGGTATTCATATATATCCTGTGTAGCTAAAAATCTGAGATTCGTAGAGATTCAGTAACTTTGCCCAGATTCTGAAACTATGAAATGGCAGATCCAGAACCTATACTCTTGTTGCGAGATCAAATGTCTCTTAATTATCTTGGTCTTGGTAATCATTTATATGTACATCAAATCATCATGTATACAATTACATTTTTCAGTGTTTCCTCAATAAAACTGCTGGTGGGAGAGACTAAAAAAGGTACAGTTAACTTGAGAATGGCTTGCTGCTGCTAAGTCACTTCAGTCGTGTCCGACTCTGTGCGACCCCATAGACGGCAGCCCACCAGGCTTCCCCGTCCACGGGATTTTCCAGGCAAAAGTTCTGGAGTGGGCTGCCATTGCCTTCTCCGGAGAATGGCTTAGTGGTCATCATTAGGGGAAACTGTTTGGAACAGGAGAAGTTTTAAAGAGCTTTCAGATTATTCTACGAAAGAGGTTGCTCCGCTTAGCTGTGTGCAGAGCAGCAGAGTGGGGGCGTGTCTCCCAGCAGCTCTGCCAGACCCTCCCGTGTCCTTTCTGCTGGGTGTGTGCACTCTCTTAGCTTTCATATCGCCTTTATTGTACATAAAACGTGAAATATACTCAAGGCCGGTATGTACACTATACACTCTGGTAATCAGTCGCATAGAAAGTAGATTCAGACCCCATATATGCTTATCACTAGCGTTATGCCTCTGAGCAAGGCTTAATCTCAGCAGACCTTGAGTTTTGCACGAAGGATATATGTGGGACCAGGTACCTCTTAAGTTCCCTTATAGTTACCAGATACAGAGATCCAACTTTACATACACTTTATAAATAAGCATGCATTTGACCTATATGCTTTTCTATGGTTTCCTGGCTCACTGGTATTTCCACAAGTGTTTAGGTTTTATATGCACAGTGTTTATGGACTAGCAGGAAGCATATATCACACCTTGAAATACTGCTTCATCCGTCATTAAGGAGTAACTGCTAACTAGATGAGCTTCACAACAGTATCAAACCTATTCAGTAAGCACATCAGTTGCTTAATTGCCGTGCTTCCCACTAGCCAGTAATCAAGTGAATCCATCCCAGCCAAACCTTCCTTTTTGCATGCAGCAGACAAATATAAACAAAATGACCTTTGGACTAGGAAAGCCCCAGTCTATGTGGGGCTAAAGAAGTTGCGGCATAAGTGGGCTATAGAGGTGCCATTGGATACTGGCTTTGAAAGAAGTTTAAAGGACATGAGGTTTAACTAGAATTTAACTATAAACTATTTTACAAGATAAAATAATTCAATCTAGTTCAAATCAAATTTATTGTGATCAGATACTCTGATGAACATTCTTGTCTTTGTGGAGCTTAAATATAGCCCTGATTGAAATGTTTACCAAAATGGCATTGCCAGGAGTGGCATGTTCCCCAAGGAAGGAATGTGGGCACTCAGAAAAAGAGTGAATTCTGTGAGTAGCAGTGATAACAGGCCTGGGAGATGCTCAGAACAGTTTTTGAAAGAGTAGTAGAAGATGGGGTAATAAATGCCACCGGATTAGCACGGGCTGCTAAGTAATCAAGAGATGAAGTTTTGAACGCCTCTTGAAATGCCTCATGAAATACGATAGGATGATAAAGACTTAGAACAAAGAAATGTGTTGATATTTGCACAGCACTCTTTTGGACATGAAAAAATGAAGAGCTAGCACGGAATAAGGTCTATTAAGAACTTTTTTAGATGCCATCAACCTCTCATACGTTGTGGGCAGGCATGCCAATCGCTTCGGTCGTGTCCGCCTCTTCGTGATGCTATGGACTCTAATCTGCCAGGCTCCTCTGTCTGTGGGGTCCTCCAGGCGAGAGCACTGGAGTGGACTGCAGTGCCCTCCTCCAGGGGGTCTTCCCGAGCCCAGGACCGAGCCCGTGTCTCTCACATCTCCTGCGCTGGCCAGCAGGTTCCTTGCCACCAGCACAGCTCTCAGACATTAGCAGATGAAAATGCTGACATGGCCCAGTTTTTCATTTGTCAGTGGGGAGATTACTTCTCGGTCAGTGGCCACAAGAGATGGATTTGAATGACAAAATCCGTTACTCAGAGTTGAAAACTTGAGGAAAATGTTCGCAAAGACTGTGCCACACACCTCAAATGGTACCCTTAATAGCAATGATAATATTTATTCTTGTATTTCTTAAATAATTGAAGAAAAATGTGTGTTTCTACTATACAACAATATCAGCTTCACCAACTCCTGTTTTGCTCAACTCTATATGGCAAAATGGGGTCATGTAACTTATTACTCTGTTTTATTTCGCTGTACCTCAAAGGCTTTGCTATTGAGAAAATGAGCAAACGTATCCTCCAAGTGTGAACATGTGTCACAACTGATGAGATCGGAGAAAATGTGCATTCTTTTAAAATAGCCCTCAGTGGCACTCCAAAAGTGGTTTGAAAGAAACACCATTAAAGTAAGTGCAAATCCTTTGAAAGTGGCCGTTGAAAGGGAAACTGCTTGACTCATAAGTACAAAGTTTGATATTTTTTTATATTTTGTAGACTCACTGTGAATATATGTGGTAGTTTTTTCCTTGAAATTGCCCTGACATAACTTGGCCTAGCAGACATCAAGCTCCAACACTATATGTGCTGCTTTATCCATACATTAAGTGTGTTTTGCACCAAATCTTGACGGTTCCCATCCAAGTTAAAAGCTGCTTATTTGATTTTCATGTCTTAATAGGGACTTCCCTGGTGCTTTAGCTGGTAAAGAATCCACCTGCAATGTGGGAGACCTGGGTCTGAATCCCTGGGTTGGGAAGATCCCCTGCAGAAGGGAAAGGTTACCCACTCCAGTATTCTTGGGCTTCCCTGGTGGCTCAGCTGGTAAAGAATCTGCCTCCAGTGCGGCAGACCTGGATTTGATCCCTGGGTTGGGAAGATCCCTGGAGAAGGGAAAGGCTACCCACTCCAGCATTCTGGCCTGGAGAATATACAGTCCATGGGGTCACAAAGAGTCGGACACGACTGAGCAACTTTCACTTTCAGGTGGTGCTAGTGGTAAAGAACCCAGCTGCGAATGCAAGAGGCACAAGAGACCTGGGTTTGATCCCTGGTTTGGGAAGATCCCCTGGAGTAGGAAATGGCAACCNCGGGATTTTCCAGGCAAAAGTTCTGGAGTGGGCTGCCATTGCCTTCTCCGGAGAATGGCTTAGTGGTCATCATTAGGGGAAACTGTTTGGAACAGGAGAAGTTTTAAAGAGCTTTCAGATTATTCTACGAAAGAGGTTGCTCCGCTTAGCTGTGTGCAGAGCAGCAGAGTGGGGGCGTGTCTCCCAGCAGCTCTGCCAGACCCTCCCGTGTCCTTTCTGCTGGGTGTGTGCACTCTCTTAGCTTTCATATCGCCTTTATTGTACATAAAACGTGAAATATACTCAAGGCCGGTATGTACACTATACACTCTGGTAATCAGTCGCATAGAAAGTAGATTCAGACCCCATATATGCTTATCACTAGCGTTATGCCTCTGAGCAAGGCTTAATCTCAGCAGACCTTGAGTTTTGCACGAAGGATATATGTGGGACCAGGTACCTCTTAAGTTCCCTTATAGTTACCAGATACAGAGATCCAACTTTACATACACTTTATAAATAAGCATGCATTTGACCTATATGCTTTTCTATGGTTTCCTGGCTCACTGGTATTTCCACAAGTGTTTAGGTTTTATATGCACAGTGTTTATGGACTAGCAGGAAGCATATATCACACCTTGAAATACTGCTTCATCCGTCATTAAGGAGTAACTGCTAACTAGATGAGCTTCACAACAGTATCAAACCTATTCAGTAAGCACATCAGTTGCTTAATTGCCGTGCTTCCCACTAGCCAGTAATCAAGTGAATCCATCCCAGCCAAACCTTCCTTTTTGCATGCAGCAGACAAATATAAACAAAATGACCTTTGGACTAGGAAAGCCCCAGTCTATGTGGGGCTAAAGAAGTTGCGGCATAAGTGGGCTATAGAGGTGCCATTGGATACTGGCTTTGAAAGAAGTTTAAAGGACATGAGGTTTAACTAGAATTTAACTATAAACTATTTTACAATACAAAATAATTCAATCTAGTTCAAATCAAATTTATTGTGATCAGATACTCTGATGAACATTCTTGTCTTTGTGGAGCTTAAATATAGCCCTGATTGAAATGTTTACCAAAATGGCATTGCCAGGAGTGGCATGTTCCCCAAGGAAGGAATGTGGGCACTCAGAAAAAGAGTGAATTCTGTGAGTAGCAGTGATAACAGGCCTGGGAGATGCTCAGAACAGTTTTTGAAAGAGTAGTAGAAGATGGGGTAATAAATGCCACCGGATTAGCACGGGCTGCTAAGTAATCAAGAGATGAAGTTTTGAACGCCTCTTGAAATGCCTCATGAAATACGATAGGATGATAAAGACTTAGAACAAAGAAATGTGTTGATATTTGCACAGCACTCTTTTGGACATGAAAAAATGAAGAGCTAGCACGGAATAAGGTCTATTAAGAACTTTTTTAGATGCCATCAACCTCTCATACGTTGTGGGCAGGCATGCCAATCGCTTCGGTCGTGTCCGCCTCTTCGTGATGCTATGGACTCTAATCTGCCAGGCTCCTCTGTCTGTGGGGTCCTCCAGGCGAGAGCACTGGAGTGGACTGCAGTGCCCTCCTCCAGGGGGTCTTCCCGAGCCCAGGACCGAGCCCGTGTCTCTCACATCTCCTGCGCTGGCCAGCAGGTTCCTTGCCACCAGCACAGCTCTCAGACATTAGCAGATGAAAATGCTGACATGGCCCAGTTTTTCATTTGTCAGTGGGGAGATTACTTCTCGGTCAGTGGCCACAAGAGATGGATTTGAATGACAAAATCCGTTACTCAGAGTTGAAAACTTGAGGAAAATGTTCGCAAAGACTGTGCCACACACCTCAAATGGTACCCTTAATAGCAATGATAATATTTATTCTTGTATTTCTTAAATAATTGAAGAAAAATGTGTGTTTCTACTATACAACAATATCAGCTTCACCAACTCCTGTTTTGCTCAACTCTATATGGCAAAATGGGGTCATGTAACTTATTACTCTGTTTTATTTCGCTGTACCTCAAAGGCTTTGCTATTGAGAAAATGAGCAAACGTATCCTCCAAGTGTGAACATGTGTCACAACTGATGAGATCGGAGAAAATGTGCATTCTTTTAAAATAGCCCTCAGTGGCACTCCAAAAGTGGTTTGAAAGAAACACCATTAAAGTAAGTGCAAATCCTTTGAAAGTGGCCGTTGAAAGGGAAACTGCTTGACTCATAAGTACAAAGTTTGATATTTTTTTATATTTTGTAGACTCACTGTGAATATATGTGGTAGTTTTTTCCTTGAAATTGCCCTGACATAACTTGGCCTAGCAGACATCAAGCTCCAACACTATATGTGCTGCTTTATCCATACATTAAGTGTGTTTTGCACCAAATCTTGACGGTTCCCATCCAAGTTAAAAGCTGCTTATTTGATTTTCATGTCTTAATAGGGACTTCCCTGGTGCTTTAGCTGGTAAAGAATCCACCTGCAATGTGGGAGACCTGGGTCTGAATCCCTGGGTTGGGAAGATCCCCTGCAGAAGGGAAAGGTTACCCACTCCAGTATTCTTGGGCTTCCCTGGTGGCTCAGCTGGTAAAGAATCTGCCTCCAGTGCGGCAGACCTGGATTTGATCCCTGGGTTGGGAAGATCCCTGGAGAAGGGAAAGGCTACCCACTCCAGCATTCTGGCCTGGAGAATATACAGTCCATGGGGTCACAAAGAGTCGGACACGACTGAGCAACTTTCACTTTCAGGTGGTGCTAGTGGTAAAGAACCCAGCTGCGAATGCAAGAGGCACAAGAGACCTGGGTTTGATCCCTGGTTTGGGAAGATCCCCTGGAGTAGGAAATGGCAACCCACGTCACTATTCTCGCCACGGAAAATTCCCTGGGCAGAGGAGCCTGTTGAACTACAGTCCATGGGGTTGCAAAGAGTTGAATACAACTGAGCAACTCAACACACACACACACACGTCTTAATAAGATAGATTCGTTTTTAAATGTTTCCCGGAGTTAAGATCTATCTTATTCGCTTTGGGCAATACGTAGTCACATTATTTTACTGAAATCTCTCTTCCATTTTATTCTTCTTCCTTTTCTCTTTCACTCTCCTTTTTATTTTCAGTGCTTAGTAGAGCAACTCAAGATCTGGGAAAATCCAGCTCTAGAGGAGCCTCACTGCCCACTGGGGAAAAGACAAGCACTGAAGGGTAACTAGCCAAGGGAAACTCACCATCATGAGAAAAGAGAAAGACATCAGTGATGTTCGCTCGACACTCATCATGTCCCAGGCACATTATATATTTGAAACATTCAGTCTTCATAAATTCCCCACATTCACCTCCCCAGTCACACATTAGAGAAGCAAGGCTCATCAAGTAATGTAATTAATGTGAAAATGAAATTAGTAAATCAGGGCAGTTTTCACACTCAGATCTAATTTTTTAAATATTTATTTGTTTGGCTGTGCTGGGTCCTAGTTGCAGCATATGGGATCTAGTTTCTTGACCAGGGATTGAACTCAAGCCCCTTGCATCAGGTGCTTGGAGTCTTAGCTACTGGACCACCAGACAAGTCCCTGTACTCAGATCTGACTACAAAAATTCATATGATCAACACTCCACCATTCTTCCTTCTCAACATCTTCTGCAATGCAGGAGACCCAGGTTCAGTCCCTGGGTCAGGAAGAGCCCCTGGAGAAGGGAACTCTCTTTCTTTTTCAATGATCCAATGGATGTTAGCGATTTGATCTCTGGTTCCTCTGCCTTGACCACTTCCAATTTGCCTTGATTCATGGACCTAACATTCCAGGTTGCTATGCAATATTGCTCTTTACAGCACCAAATTTTACTTCCATCATCAGTCACATCCACAACTGGGTGTTGTTTTTGCCTTGACTCCATCTCTTCATTCTTTCTGGAGGTATTTCTCCACTGATCTCCAGTAGCATATTGGGCACCTACCAACCTGGGGAGTTTATCTTTCAGTGTCCTATCTTTTTGCCTTTTCATACTGTTCAAGGGGTTCTCAAGGCAAAAATACTGAAGTGGTTTGCCATTCCCTTCTCCAGTGGACCACATTCTGTCAGACCTCTCCACCATGACCCATCTGTCTTGGGTGGGCCTACACGGCATGGCTCATAGTTTCATTAAGTTAGACGAGGCTGTGGTCCATGTGATCAGCTTGGTTAGTTTCCTGTGACTGTGGTTTCCATTCTGTCTTCCCTCTGATAGAGAAGGGTAAGAGGCCGATGGAAGCTTCCTGACGGGAGAGACTGATTGAGGGGGAAACTGGGTCTTGTTCCGATGGGTGGGGCCATGTTCAGTAAATCTTTAATCCAATTTTCTGTTGATGGACGGGGCTGTGTTCCCTCCCTATTATTTGACCTGAGGCCAAACTACGGTGGAGGTAATGGCGAAGATAGTGGCGACCTCCTTCAAAAGGTCCCATGCATGCACTGCTACACTCAATGCACCCAATCCTGCAGCAGGCCACCGCTGACCCACCGCTGCCTCCGCCAGATACTCCTGGGCACTCACAGGCAAGTCTAGGTCAGTCTCTTGTGGGATCACTGTTCCTTTCTCCTGGATCCTGGTACACACAAGGCTCTGTTTGTGCCCTCCAAGAGTCTATTTTCGGCAGTCTGTAAGTTCTGGCCGCTCTATGGTAGGGTTAACGGTACCTCCTCCAATAGGGGTTATGCTATCCCCAGGTCTGCTGCCCCCAGAGCCCCTGCCCCTGCGGCAGTCCGCTGCTGACCCGGACCTCCACAGGAGACACTGACGCACAGTCTGGCTCAGTCTCTGCGGTGTCTCTGGGTCCTGGTGCGCACAGTGTTTGTCTCTGGCCAGTATGGGGTTTGGTTCTAAATGCGATTTTGCCCCTCCTACCGTCCTGCTGGAGCTTCTCCTTCGGATGTGGAGTATCGTTTTTTGGCAGGATCCAACATTCTCCTGTCGATGGTTGTTCAGCAACGAGTTCTAATTTTGGAGTTCTGGCAGGAGACGATGAGCGCACCTCCTTCTACTCCACCATCTTGGAGTAATATTAATCACCCAGCAACCCAGATTTTTTGTTGAGGAATTATTTTAACTGTATTTAAATTGAATGGCATCCAAGTGTCAACTTAAAAAATATTCACAACATAAAAGTTGAGAGTTATGTTTTATTTGGTGGGAATTTTTAGGACTTCAAGACAACATCTCAAGTGACCCTGAGAACTACTCCAAGGAGGCGAGGGGAGGAGCCAGGTCATATAGAAGTTTACAGCAAAGGGCAGGTAGTCTGAATGTCAAAAGTTAAAGGTTATTATTAATTAAAGAAAACCAGGTAATCCAAGCTAAGGAATTTAGGTCCTGTCTATGTAGGGGGAAATGCAAGCGCCTGGGTTCACTGAAATCATTCAGTTGACATGCACCGCTATCTGGGGCCAGTTTCCTGTGTTTTCACAGCCTGAGCTTCCTTTCCCCAGGGCTCACCTTAGGGAGTCGTAGGTCTGCTGGCTGCTAGAAGGCAGAGAGTCTCCTTCCTGTGTCCCTCGGGGCTCACCAGCTCACACCGGAGGGCTGGACACGCTGATGACGTGACATCCTTATTTACTGATAACACAGGAAATATTCTATGTCTCACAAGCATTCCTCGTTTTATCGCGCTTCACTTTACTGGACTTCACAGATATGTCGTTGTTTGACAAGTTGAAGGCTTGCCCTGCATCGAGCAGTCTGCTGATGCCATTTTCCAATAGATTTGCTCACGTGTTCTTTCTGTGTCACATTTCGGTAATTTCTTGCAATATTTCAAACATTTTCATTATTGTTCTATTTTTTATGGTGACCTGTTTTCTGTGATCTTTGTATTACTCTTGCAAAAAGATTATGACTAGCAGAAGCTGAAATGATCGTTAGCACTTTTTAGCAATAAACCACTTTTTAATTAAGGTCTTTATATTTTTATAGCCAATGGGATCACCAAGAGTTGGACACAACTGAGTGACTAAGACTTTCACTTTCACATTTTTAGACAGAATGCTATTATTGCACATTTAATAGACTTTGCTGCTGCTGCTGCTGCTGCTGCTGAGTCACTTCAGTCGTGTCCGACTCTGTGCGACCCCACAGACGGCAGCCCACCAGGCTCCGCCGTCCCCAGGATTCTCCAGGCAAGAACACTGGAGTGGGTTGCCATTTCCTTCTCCAGTGCATGAAAGTGAAAAGTGAAAGTGAAGTCACTCAGTCATGCCCCACTCTTAGCGACCCCATGGACTGCAGCCTACCAGGCTCCTCCACTCATGGGATTTTCCAGGTAAGAGTACTGGAGTGAGTTGCCATTGTCTTCTCCGAATAGACTATAGTACGATGTAAACATAACTTTTAAAGCACTGGGAAACCAAAAAAAATTGTGACTTGCTTTATCGTGATAATTGTTTTATTTCTATGGTCTTGAACTGAACTCATAGTATCTCCAAGGTATGCCCATGTTTCCTAAGCCCTGGTAAATTTGAGAAAGTCCTTCTGTTGCTTTTGAACATAGAGCTCTAAAGCCTGGGTATAGCATTCTTTCACAAAAATCGTTTTTCTTTAAACTCTGTAGACATTGCTCTATTACCTCTTGGGGTTTTGTACCAAAAATAAAAGCGTAGCCCACTCTAATATAAAGGTGCTTAGTTGACAGGTATTTTTCCCTCCCCTCATGAAACTTATTCACCTGGTGGTTTAATGCCTGTTTGCCTTCTGCTCTTGCATCTTTAGTTTTCTCATTTTCCTTTCTTACCTCAGGCAGCTCCCCTTCATTATTACCTGCTTCCCTGGACATGGTCCTTTAATCTGAATTTGTCCAAGCCTTAAAAGTTTAGGTTCACGGTTGAAAATTTTTCTTAAATATTCAAATGAGAGGAAATACACAGAGTATATATCAGAAAGGGCTGTAAGAAAAGATGTTTGCCTAGTTTCATATGGAATCAGAATTGGATGAAAAGTGGAAAAACTCATGAATAAATTATAGTGCAGCCATAAAAAAAAGGGGGGGGGATACTATAACACAGTGGAAAGAACAAAGTCTTGCTATACAAAACAGCAAGACTAAATGTGCAGACATAATGTTGAAGCCAGGTACAATAAAGCACACACTTTATTCTCACATTATAAACTGAAGCACAGTCTAACTAATCCTCACTGATAAGGCCAAAAGAGTGGCTATATTTGTGAAGCATAAAGACTGAGAGAAGATACAAAGAATGTTTGTATGTTACTAGAATTTTTCTCTTTCTTAATCTTGATAGAGTTTATGCTCGTACATTTACTGTGTAAAAAACAGACCACACTGTACATTTAGAATTGTGAAGTTCTTTCTGTGTATGCTATATTTCAAAAAGAATGGTTACCAAAAAATGTAAACAATACATTGATTTGCCTAATTTTGAAAATATCTACAATTATTAATAGAGTCAGTCCTCCCTATCCACATGGTCTGTACCCATCAGTTCAGTTCAGTTCAGTCACTCAGTCATGTCTGACTCTTTGTGATCCCATGGACTGCAGCACACCAGGCTTCCCTGTTCATCATCAACTCACTCTCAGAGCCTACTCCATGTCCATCAAGTCAGTGATGCCATCCAACCATCTCATCCTCTGTCATTCCCTTCTCCCATTTTCAATCTTTCCCAGCAACAGGGTCTTTTCAAATGAGCCGATTCTTTGCATCAAGTGGACAAAAGTATTGGAGTTTCAGCTTCAGCATCAGTCCTTCCAATGAATATTCAGGACTGATCTCCTTTAGGATGGACTGGTTGGATCTCCTTGCAGTCCAAGGGACTCTCAAGAGTCTTCTCCAACACCACAGTTCAAAAGCATCAATTCTTTAGTGCTCAGTTTTCTTTATAATCTAACTCTCACATCCATACATGACTACTGGAAAAACCATAACCTTGACCAGACAGATATTTGTCGGCAAAGAGATGTCTCTGCTTTCTAATATGCTGTCTAGGTTGGTCATAACTTCTCTTCCAGGGAGTAAGCATCTTTTAATTTCATGGCTGCAATCACCATCTCCAGTGATTTTGGAGCCCAAAATAATAAAGTCTGTCATAGTTTCCACTGTTTCCCCTTCTATTTGCCATGAAGTGATGGGACCAGATGCCATGATCTTCATTTTCTGAATGTTGAGTTTTAAGCCAACTTTTTCACTCTCCTTTTTCACTTTCATCAAGAGGCTCTTTAGTTCTTCTTCACTTTCTGCCATAAAGATGGTGTCATCTGCATATCTGAGGTTATTGATATTTCTCCTAGCAATCTTGATCCCAGTTTGTGCTTCATCCAGCCCAGCGTTTCTCATAATGTACTCTGCATAAAAGTTAAATAATCAGGGTGATAGTATACAGCCTTGAGGTACTTCTTTCCATCAGTCTGTTGTTTCATGTCCAGTTCTAACTGTTGCTTCTTGACCTGCAAACAGATTTCTCAGGAGGCAGGTCAGGTGGTCTGGTAGTCCCATTTCTTTAAGGATTTTCCACAGTTTGTTGCAATCCACACAGTTGAAGGCTTTGGCATACTCAATGAAGCAGAAGTAGATGTTTTTGTGGAACTCTCTTGCTTTTACAATGATCCAACTGATGTTGGATCTGCACCCATGGATATTGCTGAACAGAGAATTTTTTTAATTTACAGAAAATTCCCCAAAGCAAAACTTGAATTTGCAGGGCACCAGCAACTATTTACAAAGCATTTGCATTGTATTAGGTATTATAAGTAATCTAGGAGGATATAAAGTATATGGGAGGATGTGTGTAGGTTATAGGCAAACACTATCCTATTTTATGAAAGGAGCTTAAGCCTTCCTGGACTCCGGCATCAATCGCCCACAGATAACAAAGTACAACTATACGCAACTCTAACTAAATTCAAGCAAAGATTTAGCCCTTGTCAATTAGATTTTAAATAGCAGAGTTAAAAAAAAAAAGACATCTCTGTCATCAGAAACTTCTGCAGATTAGAGTCTATCCCATTCATGACGGTTTCCCAGGGAGAATGTACCATGCCCTGTATTGTGAATTCATTTCCAAACATTGAGATTGGAAACTGGATACTAAATAAGCAATTCCAAATCAAAAGCAAAATTTTAAGTCCTTTATTCTACTCACACAATTGAGTAATTCAGGAAAGGCAGTCTCAGCACCTTCTGGTCTTCTTCCGCAGGAGACATGTGTGCGGGGAGCCCTGTCCTCAACCAGTCTGGCCCCACGGAGTTTGTGTTTCGGGTCTTCACCACCGTCCCGGAACTCCAGGCCCTCTTCTTCGTCCTCTTCCTCGTCCTCTACTTGATGGTCCTTTGCGGCAACACGGCCATCATCTGGGTGGTGTGCACACACAGCTCACTCCACACCCCCATGTACTTCTTCCTGGGCAATCTGTCCTTCTTGGAAATCTGCTACACCACCGTGGTGGTACCCTTGATGCTTTCCAACATTTTCGAGGCCCAGAAGCCCATCCCACTGGCTGGCTGTGGGGCCCAAATGTTCTTCTTCGTCACCCTGGGCAGCACTGACTGCTTCCTCTTGGCGGTCATGGCCTATGACCGCTACATGGCCATCCGCCATCCGCTGCATTACACACTCATCGTGACCCGGAAGCTCTGCGTCCAGATGGTGGGCTGTGCCGCGGGCCTGGCCTCCCTCCTCTCCCTGCAGCTCACCATCCTCATCTTCACGCTGCCCTTCTGCGGGCACCGCCGCGAAATCAACCACTTCCTGTGTGACGTGCCCCCGGTCCTGCGGCTGGCGTGCGCGGACATCCGCATGCACCAGGCCGTGCTCTATGCCGTGGGCAGCCTCGTGCTGGCCGTGCCCTTCCTCCTCATTTCCATCTCCTACGTGCTCATCGGCTCGGCCATCCTGCGCATCCGCACTGCGGCGGGCCGCCGCCGGGCCTTCTCCACCTGCTCCTCCCACCTCACCGTGGTCCTGCTGCAGTACGGCTGCTGCAGCCTGGTCTACCTGCGCCCCCAGTCCAGCACCTCAGAGGACGAGGACCGCCAAATCGCCCTGATCTACACCTTCGTCACCCCCTTACTCAACCCCCTGATTTACACTCTGCGCAACAAGGATGTCAAAGGCGCTCTGAAGAATGCCTTCGTCAAGAAAGCAGCCTCAGACAACACCTGAAGGCTTAGGGGGCTGGGGTGGGTGTCTGTCACTCGCCATCATGACAAAGAGAGCACTTTCGTGCTTTCCCACCCCGTGCCATTGATTTGACATTCTGCCCTATTTGGCCCAGGTCCACAACCTGTACTCATGATAGCAGAGTCCAAGACGGAAAGCCTCCTCTTCCTGCCTGGTAATGAGGCATGCTGGGAGCTGGGGCCCTTGCTTGCCCTGCTGCAGTGCTTGCTCGTGGCTCTTCAGAAGTGGCATTGGGGGGGGGGGGAGGGTCTGATAATGAGATTGCACATGCGGCATCACCATCCAATTAGAAATAAATTTTTTAAAATAAATTGGTATAACCTTTTGTAACTGAAATTTCGATCCCTGCCCCCAGTGCTGAGTGAGTAATGAGGGCAACCTGGCTATGTCCCAGTGTCTCCTAGTTTATGGTCTATGGAAACTTGAATAGAATTTGTGTCCTACTGTGTGTGAACATGTATAAATCTTTATTATGTCGAATTGGTTCACAGTGCTTTTCATGTCTACTATATCCTTCTACTGAAATGGCCACTCACTCCAGTACACTTCCCTGGAAAATCCTTTGGACAGAGAGGCCTGGCAGGCTACAGTCCAAGGGGTCACAAAGAGTCAGACACAACTGAGCAACTAAACATCAACAGTACCCTTCTGCTTTCTGTGTATCCATTCTATTAATTTTTGATTGTTTGATATTGAAACTCCAACTAAAAATCTTAATTTATCTTCTTAAGAAGATAATTGTAATATATGGTGGAACTAAATGCAAATTTGTTCTGCATTTTCCAAGTCTCCTGTAAATGTACTATCAACACTTGCATAATTTAAAAAATAACAAAGAAGGAAAGAGCAATGAGGTGGAGGCTGTGAGGACAAAGAAAGAGGAATTTATTAACCTGCTGGCACATGAGGAGGGTAGCAGACCAGCATCTTGGAAACTGCTCTCCTGCTCCCTGAAAGAGGGTAGGTCAATCTAAAGAGAACCATGAGGGTCGGATGGCAGGACTATGTGGCCAAGGCTTTGATGAGCAGGTGCCACTGCTCTTGACTTTCCCATGACTCATGGCCATTGTGGTTGTCTGCCTTTGATCAAGATGTTCCAACAGTTTTTCTGGCGACCACTTGGTCCTAAGCACCTGTGACTCAAGATAAGAACAACTAGCAAAACAGGAAAGAACTTATCAGCATAGTTAGCAGAAAACAACAGCATGTGTACATTATTTGATTTAATGCATGAATTAAAAGAGGTTATTAAATTTTTAACTCTGTAGTCAGCCACACCCTCTGACTGCTATGTGACTAAGTACACCAAAGGCCTAGAAAACTTTCTATTCTTTGATTCAATAATTCTTATTCTAAAAGTGTAACCTCAAATAACTGAGTCAAACAAAAATGAAAATACAAGCCTGTTTCTCAATTTATTTTTAAAAAGGTACTAAAATATAATTTCAAATATTGGATACAAAAATTGAGTGTACTTTGAAGTACATTTGCTATTTCCTAATAAAGGCACTTACAAGTGCTAAGAAGCAAGGTACAAAGCTTTATTTACAACAGGAGCCCAATTTTGTGAAAATACATCTGCATAATGGTGAACAGAAATACACCAAACAGTTGACAGTGGTGCTATGTGATTTGTAGAATTATGGGTAATGCTTTTCTTCTACACCCATTTAGGCATTTGCATGATTTTTAATATAAGATTCTGTTACTCTTATAGTTGGGAAAGCAGCCCTTTATAAGAGGAATCTGAGGCTCATCTAAGTTTATTTGACAAGTAAACTTTCCATCATCACAGTGCTGATGTTTTCATGTTTTTCCTACATTTTTAATGTTTTTCCTAGATTAACACTTTTTGCTTTGGTTACTTCCTCTCTTCACAACTAGATTTAATACTTTAAAATGTTATAATTTCACACAGTGATAAGGAGAACTAAAAACGTGTTACTTAATCCAGGAACAGCTATAGATTTAGCAAGATTAAAAATACCTTTGCTTTCAACTAAACATTGAAGAAGAGAAAGAAAGTTCTCTGGTGGGCAGGTTGCTCATGAACAAACCCAGGTCAAGTCACATCAGAGCATAATGAACCAATTAAGTGTATAGACTGAACTTGGCGTTGTTGAGAATGCGAACAAAGTTTACAACTGCATTTTCCTGCCTCCCTTCATCTGTACTCACTGTCACAAATTCTAGAGAAAACTAACTTGGAATTCCAAAGGAAGGGGCTTCCCTGGTGGCTCAGGGGTAAAGAATCCGCATGTCAATGCAGGGGACACAAGAGACACGCGTTGGATCCCTGAGCCAAGAAGACCCCCTGGAGGAGGAAATGGCAACCCACTCCAGTATCCTTGCCTGGAAAACCCCATGGGCAGAGGAGCCTGGTGGGCTACAGTCAGTGGGGCTGTGAAAGAGTCAGACATGACTGAACACTGTGCAAAAGGAAGAGTGTTGAAATGTTACCCTGTTGGGAAGAAAGCTCTGAAGCGCTGATCAGTCCTTTCCATTGAATTACGGAGTTCCCCCAGTTACCTTCCTGAGTATACTTTAGCTGAATGTAATGAGCTCCTCCTTCTTATTAATAAATTATTCCCGTAAAATAAGAGTCTTTGCATGAAGATACTAGATTCTGGAATCAGAACACTGGATGGAATATCAGTGCATCGTCAGTCATATCATGGGACTGACCTGTCAATCAATGATGATGGTGCCCCTCCCCCACACACACCCCGCAGCCCCCAGTCCCCGGTAACAAGGTGGACTCATGGTAGCGTAAGTGGAAGTCAGAACTTACAAAATTATCTTAGGTTTCCTCCACTTTGCATCTCCTGCATCTTCACTGCTCCTTTCAAATTTCTGCTTCTTCCAAAGCCCTGCTCATCCTTTCATGTTCATCCTTTTGGGTTTGTGAGTCTGTTCTTGGTATCAAATGACTTACAGAGAAGTTCTTGCCAAGGAGATACACTCCCCTTCTGCTGGCATTCTCTAACTATGCCTGTCTCATTTCATTAAAATGCAGTTTATCACATGATATAATCCAGTAACCATGTGATTCCACTGTGAATCAGTAAGCACACTGTGGCCAGAACACATGACAAAAATATCACTAGTGTGTTGACGCAATGGGCTCCTCCAGCGCTTTTCATGCATCTTTACTGGTGGAGAGAGAAGGGTCAGTTACAGCAGCGGGAGAGGTGCTTCCGCATGGAAATTCCTTCCCGGTGTTTCTCCCCGCCTGCCCCCCTAAAAAAAGTATTTATTTTTAAATCCAAAGTCTGAAAAAAGGTAACTGTGAAATCAGGAAATTGAGAAAGTTATTATAACTCTGCTGCAGGAATTAAAGCATAGTAATCACTCACATCACTAAGTATTAGGGAAATGCAAATGAAACCTACAATGAGATAGCGCCTTACAGCTGTCAGAATGGCTGTCATCGAAAAGCCTACAAAATTCTACAGAGAAGAGACTAGCGGCTAGCAGTAGGCAGAGGGAAGAGAGGAAAGGCAAGACAGGGAAAGAGGAGTAAGAGGCACAAAATATGTACCTTTTATGTGTAAAATAAGTCAGATACGAGGATATATTGTACAGCATAGGGAAAATAGCCAAAATGCTATAATAAGTTTAAGCGGAATACAATCTACAACAATAACTGAGTCACCATGTTGTACACCTAAAATAAATACAATGCTGCAGATAAACTACAGATTAACTTTTAAAATAAATAAAATATAATTTAATTTAAAAATAAATAAACAAAGCATAACCATCAACGTAGAGAGGTTACTGGTTCAGAGGGATCCACTCATGTCAGGAAGAAAGTAGGGACCAACCAGGAAATGTGACGCGCAGTGTCAGAGGTTAAGTCTGCATTTCTGAGACCAGAACTAGAAGCACTGGGAGAAACTGTCGCGATCTGATCAGTCAGTCTTGATGGTAGCTGCTCCCAAATGCGTGTTTATGGCCCGTTTGCTGTTAACAGGGAGTTATTCTTGCAAGTAAAGGAAGTAGTCCATTAGTTTATGTGCATAAGATACTTTATACAAATCCTGTGAGAGATATTCCAGGAAATAATACATTATAGAAACAGATAGGTCCTTAAACTGGCAGTTTTGACATGATTCTGTCTAATGCTTTTAATCCTACTGGGAGGCCTGAATGCTCACTTACCCAAGTACTGTCCAGTCAGGTCCCGGGAGCATTTTCCAGTGTTTGGCTGTTCTCTGTAGTTGGCGATGGTGGTGGTTTTGTTGCTAGGCTGTGGCTCTTACTACCCCATGTACTGTAGCCTGCCAGGCTTCCTGTCCATGGGACTCTCCAGGATGAAAACTGGAGTGGGTTGCAATTTCCTTCTCCAAGGAATCTTCTTGACCTGGGGATCTGTTAGGTAGTTAGAATAGGGAAAGGGAGTCCAGAATGGCGGTGGCTAAAAGATAAGGAAGAGGAAAGCTCATGAAAATAGAACAAAGGAAGGTCCGAGGGCCGGAGTGAGGACCTCCAGTAAAACAAACAGGGGGAGAAACAAACATAAAAAGAGGAGCCGAAGCTAGCCCGCTCTCTCTCTCTCTCTCTCTCTCTCTCTCTCTCTGGATCAATGTGCCCTCACGCCTCGAAGGTGGATTTTCCTGCTATCTTCTAAATAAAAGAGAGCTGTAACACTGATTTGTCTAAGAGCTATAACACGGTCTCCCTAAGACCTGAGAGCTATAACATGGTCTGTCCAAGACCCGAGAGCTGTGACACGCCAAGGGGGCTTTAATGTCCATCACTCCAAATCTTTGTTGTGGCGAGACAAAAACTGAGGCGCACACACTTGCGTGACAGACCCGACCCAGGTCTCCGGCACAGCAGGCAGCCTCGTGCATTACAGGAGGATTCTTTACCCACTCAGCCACCAGGTCATCCCCCATAGTCTGCAGGACTTAGTATATACTAAAACATCTAAAACTTGTAATTATTAAGCAAATTTTAGATAGCTGAACTAATGAGTAGAGTGCTAAGAATGCTGAAAATATTTTAAGAATGGCTTATAACCTTATACTTTTCATAAAAATTCCCAGGAGTTTCAATTTCCCATTCCCACATGTTGAAGACCAAGAAAACCATACAGGGAGTGTTTGCCCAAGCACATCGGTGTTATCCAGTTACAACTAATGCATGAAGAGGGAGAGATGGCTAGATGAGGAAATCACTGAATGCAAGAGAGTATCGTCCAACAGTACATCTTGGGCAGTTTGTTTCAGGGATATTGGGTGAATAAGCTGCAGTACACCGTCAAGAGTCAACACAAGAGATATTTTCATAACGATTATCTCTCTCTCAGCAGTGACTTTGAAAACCACATAAAATCACAGATTCTGCAAAAGAAAGTTCAAACTGCCCCACAACTGCGCTCGTTTCACATGCTAGGAAGGCTATGCTCAATATCCTTCAGGTTAGGCTTCAGCAGTATGTGAACTGAGATATTCCAGATGTACAAGCTGGGTTTTAGAAAAGACAGAGGAACCAGAGATCAAATTGCCAACATCCACTGGATCATAGAGAAACCAAGGGAATTCCAGAAAAAACATCTACTTCTGCTTCATTGACTGTGCTAAAGCCTTTGACTGTGGATCACAACAAACTGTGGAAAATACTTAAGGAGACGGGAATACCAGACCAACGTACCTGTCTCCTGAGAAACCTGTGTGTGGATCAAGAAGCAACAGTCAGAATCTTACATGGAACAATGGACCGGTCAAAACTGGGAAAGAAGTAAGACAAGGCTGTATGTTGTCACCCTGCTTATTTAACTTATATGCAGAGTGCTGTGTGCTTAGTTGCTCCATCTTGTCCAACTCTTTGTGACCCCGTGGACTGTAGCCCTCCAGGCTCCTCTGTTCGTGAGGATTCTCCAGGCAAGAATACTGGCGTGGGTTGTCATTTCCCTCTCTAACGGATCTTCCCAACCCAGGGATCAAACCCGGGTCTCCTGCATTGCAGGCAGATTCTTTACCATCTGAGCCACCAGGGAAGCCCAATATGCAGAGTACATCATGCAAAATCCCAGGCTGGATGAAGCGCAGGCTGGAACCAAGATTCCAGGAGAAGTATCAACAGACTCAGGTATACAAATAAACCACTCTAGTGGCAGAAAGTGAAGAGGAACTAAAGAGCCTCTTGATGAGGGTGAAAGAAGAGCGTGGAAAAGCTGGCTTGAAACGCAACATTCCGAAAACTAAGATCATGACATCCAGTCCCATCACTTCATGGTAAATAAAAGGGGAAACAGTGGGAGCAGTGACAGATTTTATTTTCTTGGGTCCAAAGTCCAAATTCCAGACTGTGACTGCAGCCATGAAATTAAAACGCACTTGCTCCTTGGAAGGAAAACTATGACAAACCTAGACAGTATATTAAAAAGCAGAGACAGCACTTTGCCAAAAAAGGTCCGTGTAGTCAAAGCTATGGTTTTTCCAGCAGTCATGTACAGATGTGAGAGTTGGACCATAAAAGACACCGAGCACTGAAGAAATGAAGCTTTTGAACTGTGGTGTTGGAGAAGACTCTCAAGAGTCCTTGGACTGCAAGGAGAGCAAACCAGTCAATCCTAAAGGAAATTAACCATGAATACCCATTGGAATGACTGATGCTGAAGCTCCAATAATTTGGCCACCTAATGTGAAGGGCCAACTCATTGGAAAAGACCCTGATTCTGGGAAAGACTGAAGGCAAAAGGAGAAGAGGGCGGCAGAGGATGAGATGGTTGGATGACGTCACTCAGTGGACACGAATTTAAGTGAACTCCAGGGGATAGTGAAGGACAAGGAAGCCTGGCGTGCTGCAGTCCATGGGGTCGCAGAGTCAGACACGACTTAGTGACTAGACAGCAACAGTGGAAACCAGTATGTGTTTTAAGTGTGACGGTGAGCATTGCTTGGGCTTCTCTCTGTCCACTGGACCCAGTTTGTGAATTGCCCTGGTTTCCTTTTTTTGGCTTCAACACAGTCCTCATGAGAAGGAAAAGCATGGCACTCGCAGCACTGGGAAAAGGAGGCTGTGCGGCAGAGACGGAGCAGCACCTTCAGAGACACAGACCACGCACTTGGGCGATCTTTACGAAGCACCTTGAGAAACACCATTTTATGCCAGCACACACGTCTTTCACTTAGGACTTAGTGATGGCGGAGGGAAAGGAGGAATATTAATCAGAGTCTCAGCATCAGCTACAGACTTGAGGACTGTGATGACATTCTTGCCTTAGTTTTCCCTGAGGTGACTCTGTCCACCACCTTGAAGCGGGGGAGGTCTCNGCACACACGTCCTTCACTTAGGACTTAGTGATGGCGGAGGGAAAGGAGGAATATTAATCAGAGTCTCAGCATCAGCTACAGACTTGAGGACTGTGATGACATTCTTGCCTTAGTTTTCCCTGAGGTGACTCTGTCCACCACCTTGAAGCGGGGGAGGTCTCAACCAGGGTGATACTGCCCCCAAGTGGTCAAAAGTTAGTACTTCAGGGCTGATAAAGGAAAACAGACCTTTTAACACTGACTCACTGGAAAAGCCCCTGATGCTGGGTAAGATTGAAGGCGGGAGAAGGGGATGACAGAGGGTGAGACGGTTGGACGGCATCACTCACCCAATGGACATGAGTTTGAGTGAACTCCGGGAGTTGCTGATGGACAGGAAGGCCTGGCGTGCTGCAGTCCGTGGGGTCGCAGAGTCGGACACGACTGAGTGACTGAACAACGAAAAGCTCAGCACAGTCTGACAAAAATCTTATTTCATAGTATTTGATTACATGGGAGCAGAGAGAATTGAGAATAAAAGATCTATCAGTTCAGTTCAGTCGCTCAGTCGTATCTGACTCTTTGCGACCCCATGACCCATAGCATGCCAGGCCTCCCTGTCCATCACCAACTCCTAGACTTCACCCAAACTCGTGTCTGTTGAGTTGGTGATGCCATCCAACCATCTTATTCTCTGTGGTCCCCTTAAAGGCTCCTTAAAGGGATCGCTGAGCAGTGATGAATTAAAGGACGAGGGCCTCTAGAGGGACTGGACTTGCACTTCCCTTCTCAGCATTTTCATTGTTTTACAAAAAACTATTCCAGTGAAACTAGAGATAAGGAGAGGGCACGAACAGACACGAGCAGCGCAGAGGTGGATCGTACTGGACACAAGCCTCATATCGCTCTCTTCTTTCTGATGATAGTTCTCCTTCCAAGCGCTGCTGCCTCTTTCCAAGCTCTCCCAGCTGACTGACACCCACCCTGAACCTGGGCCACACGTAACCACGCAGATTCTGCGCAGCCTCTGGACTCAGATCAACAGTCCTACTGAGAAACATGGTTCCAGACCTTCTGTGTGGCCACCGAGGGGCCAGATGATGCAGCCTGCAAGTTCAAGAGTCAGATCCCCACGGGGTGAACCTTGGCAGATGGGAAGCAAGAAAAGAAGTGGGGTACACAAGTGTCCCTTCCTTCTCTCCCTGGGCTGAGCCCAGCTACGACTTCTCCTTACAGAGGAGTCTAACATGATATCTGATGAGTAACTCTCCAGCTCTTGCACCTCGTGGTGAACACCCACCCTTGCGGTAATTCACCTCATTGCATTACACTGCATCTGGCCCAGCCTCTGTTCCTTATCCTCTTCCTTACTTCGTGAGATTTCATCTTCCCAATAAAATTTCAAGACCTGGATTCTTCCTTCAGGTTCTAGAAACGAGAAGACCCATGCTGAGATAGTAGTTATCATAGTCCCTCTGGGCTGCTATAACAAAATACCATAAATTGGGTGGCTTATAAACAACAGAAATTTATTGCTTACAGTCCTGGAGGCTAGAAGTCCAAGAACAAGGTGCTAGCAATTCACTGTCTGAGAGCCTGCCTCCTGGTTCATGGGCTGCCATTTTCTCATTACATTGTCACGAAGTGGAAGGGGCAAGGGAGCTTTTTCAGACCTCATTTATAAGGATGCTAATCCCATTCCTGAGGGCTCTATTCCCATGACCTAATCAGCTTCCAAGATCCTGCCTCCTAACACCATCACCTGGGGTCATGTTTCAACATGTGAATTTTAAGAGGATACAAACTTCAGACCATAACAGTAGTAGGAGAAGGAACTCAAAAATATGCCTCATGGACAAGTTGTAGAAAAAAGGATTCTGGTTCCACACACATTTCTTTTCTAGTCATGACCAGACAGATGATGATAGGTAGATGAAATAACTTGCCTTTGCTTTCTTCTCCATCACCCAGTTATTCTGGATGTTAGTCATGAATTCGATCGGTCTATAGGTTAAGTCATCTCCTGTTAAGGGGGACTGAGTGTTCTTGTTTCGGGTGAGAAATCACTGGATTATATCATGAAGCAGGTGCAATCAGTAGCCGTAGTTTATGAATTCTGCTCATGTCTCTGGTTGTATACCACCCCTTTCTCCTGTCTGTCTCAGGGTCCATATTTGCAGCCTTCCCAGTGTAGCTGTGAACCACCCAACATCATTTTAATCTGCTCCTTCCATTCCTAAAAACCCGGAGTTTATTTCTTCAGTTTGCAACTGTGAGCCCCAAGTGCCGAATCCCTCAGTCCCCAGATTCTCTTCCAGCCCTGACCGTCACTCAAGTGGGAAGGAGACTGTCGTCTACCCCCTTCCACGAGAGACGACGTCTCTTTGGAGTCATAATCCCTAGTGCAGGAATTGCTCTCAGTTCTCAGGGCACTTACTGTTTCCCCTCGATTAGGCACCAGAGAGGAAACAGAGAAGGCAGTCTCAAATGCTTGCCAGTTCACTGGGAGCATGAGTCAGGCAGCAAACAATCCAGTTGCTACAAAGAGCAATAGGCACTTAAGTTACAAATGGGAAGTCACAGGTGGGAAGAGGCCCGGAAGACAAACAAGAAAACAGAACAGCCCGTCTGTTCCCCGCACACCTCTTGGAGCCTGGGGTGTGAAAACAACCATATGTCCTGAGGAAAGCCTTCAGGGACACTCTCCCCAGGGACCTAGGAGGAGCTGACTATCCCACGTGAGCCCAGCCTGTGACTTTATCAGCTCTGCGTTTGGGGAAAGAGCCTGCTTCTGGGAAGTACATGGGACCTGCTCTCTGTTTCCACCTGCAGCCCTGTCATCAACAAGCTACGCTACTGGGTCTAGAATCCAGTGACTCCCTGAGGTCCTAGCATCTTTCAGAGGTGAGCCCATTTAGACTGTAGCACCATGGCTCTCAGCTAGTTAGGCAGCAGCCCCAGGCACTCAGGCGACTTTTGCAGGACTTCTGGGGGCAGGACAGGTAGGGCAGGAAGGTGAGGTTAGAGACGGTCACTCAAAATACACACTTGCTCATGCTAGTCAAGCACAAACCAGTTCAGGGCTTAACCCTCATGGGACCCTCTAAGGCTGCTCCGCGTCTGACCCTGAAGTTAGATGGAGATGCTCGCTGGTCCTTTATCTCACTTTAGTTTGGCCTTGGCACCTCTCTCCTACATCGAAGCCTCAGTCTCTCTCTCTCTCTCTCTCTCTCTCTCCTTCCATCCCCATCCCTCTTTCATCTGTAAGTCAAGCTTCTCGGGGTCAGAGAGACCTCAGATACCCTGCCCCAGCTCTGCACCCTTTCAGTCCTCCAGGATCCTGGCGTGGAGGTTTCTTTATTTTCTGGCCTCTTCATGGAAAGAAAAGCTACGTGGGGACTTGGCTGTCTCTGATCTTTTAGGGACAAGAATTTGGGGAATANGTCAGAGAGACCTCAGATACCCTGCCCCAGCTCTGCACCCTTTCAGTCCTCCAGGATCCTGGCGTGGAGGTTTCTTTATTTTCTGGCCTCTTCATGGAAAGAAAAGCTACGTGGGGACTTGGCTGTCTCTGATCTTTTAGGGACAAGAATTTGGGGAATAAGTAGAGGAGAGCAAAAAATGAGAAGGAGAAATCAGGAAAGACAAGACCAGCACCCCTGGGCTCTCCAGACAGTTCAGTCCAGTTCAGTCACTCAGTCGTGTCCGACTCTTTGCGACCCCATGAATCACAGCACGCCAGGCCTCCCTGTCCATCACCAACTCCAGGAGTTCACTCAGACTCGCGTCCATCGAGTCAGTGATGCCATCCAGCCATCTCATCCTCTGTCGTTTCATTCTCCNCTCTGGGAGTTGGTGATGGACAGGGAGGCCTGGCATGCTGCAATTCATGGGGTTGCAAAGAGTCAGACAGGATTGAGTGACAGAACTGAACTGAACTGAAGCAACAATGTAGAAAATGGGAGAAGATATTTGCAAATCATATATCTGATAAAAGACGTATCTACAAGTATAAAGAGCTCTCACGTCTTAATTATAAGAAAACAGAAAGCCCACTTAAAATAGGCAAAAGATTTGAACAGACTCTTCACCAAAGACTTACTAAAGGCAAGTGGCCACATTTAAAAATTAAACATCAATGTAATTACTCATCAGAGACATGCAAACTAAAATCACAGTGAAGTACCATATAAACCTATCAGAAGGCTAATATTAAAAAAGGATGGCCAGACCAAGTGTTGGAGGAGGCAATGGCAACCCACTCCAGGGTTCTTGCCTGGAGAATCCCAGGGATGGAGGAGCTTGGTGGGCTGCCATTATGGGGTCGCACAGAGTCGGACACGACTCAAGCGACTTAGCATACCAAGTGCTGATGAGGATGTGGAAGATATGAAAATGGGAAGTGATATAACCACTTTAGAAAACAGTTTGGCAGTTTCTTAAAATGTTAGTCTGTGCCTCCCATGTGATTCAACAATGCTTGCCCTGGTTACCTGAGAGAAATGAAAGCGTGTATCCGTACAAGGACTTTTCAGGAATGTTCACATCAGCTTTTTTTTTTTTTTTTTTTTAAAGCCAAAAGCCAGGAACAACCAAAACAGTGATCAATAGGTACAGGAATAAACTAACCAGGGCATATTCTTGCAGTGGAAGAGCAGCAATAAGGGATGGACTGCTGACACTCACAGCCACACTAGTGCATCTGAAAATACACGTGCTCGTGGAAAAGTCAGACATCCACTTATATAAAGTTCACGTAAATCCTAAGACATTCTAACTAACGGATGGTGCAAAAAGCAGATGAGCGGTTGCCTGGGTTTATGGAGGGGTGGGTGGTGGGAAGGGGCACATTCAAGAGAGTAGAAAGGGCAAAAGAAACTCTGAGGAGTGATTATATGTCCATTATCTTCATTGTGGTGCCAGTTTCCCAGGTGTATTCACATGTCAAAACTTACCAAATTGCACACTTACTATGCAATTTATTGCTTGTCTATTCTGGCTCAGTGAAGCTGTTTTTAAAAAGTTTTTGTAAATCAGAAGGGATTTCAGGCACACCCTTTGAGTCATAGCTGATGAAATGATAGATGAATAGGTAGATAGGTATAGGAAATAGGTATAGAGAGACTGATATGATAGATAGAAGATAAATAGATAATGAACAGATGATGATGGCGGAGTTAGATAGATGATAAATACAAGAAAATAGTAAATTACACTTTGTAATGCTATTAAACGGTAGGAAATAGCAAGGAAAGGAATCTTGAATTCTTAGACAATCACTAAGGATTGGAAAAGAAGATGTGGAGACAAGTTTGGCGACTGTTTGGAGCCCTCAGGAAGGTGAGTGTTGGTTGCTCAGTCATGTCTGACTCTTTGTGACTCCGCCAGCTGGAGCCCCCCAGGCTTCTCTGTCCATGCAGTTCTCCATTCAAGAATACTGAAGTGTGTCATCATTCACTTCTCTGGGGGGTCTTCCCTACCCAGGGGTCGAACCCAGGTCTCCTGAATTGCAGGCAGATTCTTTAGTGTCTGAGCCATCAGGAAGATAGTTCGGAGACCCCATGCTAATGAACTACTTATTGGAGGAAATTTTGACTCCAAAGGTGCTCTAGAAGGCCTTCCGAAGTCAATAGTTCATCTGAGCCAATCCTGCTCTTTCTGCTGCTGCTGCTGCTGCTAAGTCGTTTCAGTTGCGATTCTGTGTGATCCCATAGATGGCAGCCCACCAGGCTCCCCCGTCCCTGGGATTTTCCAGGCAAGAACACTGGAGTGGGTTGCCATTGCCTTCTCCAATGCATGAAAGTGAAAAGTGAAAGTGAAGTTGTTCAGTCGTGTCTGGCTCTTAGCGACGCCATGGACTGCAGCCTACCAGGCTCCTCCACGCATGGGATTTTCCAGGCAAGAGTACTGGAGTGGGGTGCCATTGCCTTCTTTCTGAGGGAGACACAATTCCCCAGTTCACATCATGGCCCTACAAGAGGGCAAACAGGAGTCCCATGAACTTCATATCTGTGTCAATCCATTAGATGCATCCACACCAGTCCAGACACCCCAAACACTGAGACCAAGAAAGCAACTGAAATTCAGACGCCTCTGAAGCAAATTGCAACTGAGTACTGGGGCCTGGAAGAAAGAGATGGAGAAATACAGAAGGGTGGGTATCCTTTAAGAGGACATACTTTGGACACTTGAGATCACACCTTCCCTGGTCTGTCAGTTTTCTTGATACTTGGGCAAGTTACACAACCTCTTTGGGTCTCAATTTCTTTCTTTTGGAAATGAAGTCAGTAATAATTACTTTCCATTAAATTTGTTGGGAGGGCTAAAATAAATGATTCATGTAAAGCTTTTAGCCTAGAGTCTACTGTTAGCTTAAGTGTACATTTAAGTGTATGCCAGTTTGAGGGCTAGTTTAAAAATTACTAGTGAACTCTACCTCAGGTGTCTGGATCCAAGGCTAATCCTGGCCCAGGAAATATTGTTTCAGACGGTTCTGAAATGAAGATGTCCACTGATCCGCTGTGGGTCCCTCCACCCATCGGTACACGTGGACTGTGGGGTCTGGGACAATCACCATGAAAACGCTGTTTATGAATTAATGTTTATACTTATGAATGCCAGCCAGCACCTTCCCAGCCTCTACATGCACCAAGTTGTGCAGACAAACGAGCTGCACATAAAACCTGGCCCACGGTAAATGCTCCATAAGCCTTATTTCACAGCTGAGAAAGCAGGCTGACAGGCCTTAACAAACCTGAAGCCACAAGGGCTAAGAAGTGACAAACTAGAGACTTCGGTACCAGATTCTGAGCTCTTTCTACAATACAAAATGCCTCTTAGCACCTATGGCACAAGTTGATGGGTCGGGGAACATCACATGGCAGCTAATATTTGAAAAATGACCAAGATGCCCTCTATGGAGTTGCTTCACCCCAAGTGAAGTGATTTGCACAAAAACACGAGCAAAGGCTGCTGTGTGAATCCAAATTTCCTGGCCACAGCTGTAATTTTCTCCCAGTATCTTTTCTTAAACATCCACCCAACTCTCTTCTAAATTTTTTTTATATGTCCTTAAAATGAAAGGTCCTAGAGTTCAGAAGTCATCATCTGTTTAATCTGTGCACTTCACTTTCTCATACACAACTGCACACACACACACACACACACACACACACCCTACATTGACACAGACTTCCACATTACACAGTACCAACACATCAGGGCTATAAAATACATGTTGCTGACTGCCTTCTACCTCTACTGACTGGCCTTTCATCTTTTCCTCACCAGGTAAAAGGAGAAAGAAAATTGCAATAACAACAAATTCCAGACTGAGTAATTATATAGGGTGGGAAGTAGACCATAGTAGGAGACTGTGAAGAGCTCAGGTTTGGGGTGGGGTGCGACGGAACCTCACTCTAGCCTTTGCTTGCTGACTTTGGCACAATTACTCAACTCTAAGTTCCCAGGTGCCTCCCACACCAATGAGCAGGAATAACAACAAAATATGTTTCACATTGTTGTGGAAAGAATTAAATCAAATAATTCCTGGAGCAAACATCACAACTCCGGGAAGGAGGTAAATGCCTAATAAATCTTGATCGTTGCTATCTACCCATCATTATCATCACTAATATTCATATTATTATCATTCAAAACCCACAGAAACAAGAAGAAGAGAAAGAGTGAAAGCATAAATGATGGGGCTTGGGAAATCCCTTTGGATCAAAACATAGTTGCATTGGTACATAGGTTTTTAAATTTGTCTCATTCATCAGTCGTGCCAGGCAATGCATTACAGTCAACAGATGCTAGGGAGTAAGATCGACATGGTTCTTACCCATTTGTGCATTGAATCCTCAAAATTATGGTCTTTACGTTAGGGAAACCCACTTGGCAGATAAAAACACTCAGAGAGGATGAAGTTGAAACTTAAAGGTCGACACCGCAACCTGAGATTAATTCATACATTCAACAAATATTTATTGAGAGCCTTTTGTGTGGTAGGTGCTTTGCTAAGCCCCGGGGGCATACAGAAATGAATCTCACAGATAAAGGTGCTTCCTCTCACGTGGCTTACTTTCCAGCTGTGAGGACTAGACAGTATCAAATGTCTATAACACAGCGCGTCAGATCCTGACAAGCACTACCTGTGTGTGTGGTCGGTCGCTTCAGTCGCGTCCTGCTCTTCTCGGCTCTTTTAGATGCTATGGACTGTAGCCCACCAGGCCCCTCTGTCCATGGGGCTCTCCAGGCACAAATACCGGAGTGGGCAACACCATGCCCTCCTCCAGCGGATCTTCCTGACTGAGGGATTGAGCCAGCATCTCCTGCATCGCTTACAACATCACAGGCAGACTTTTTTTTTTACCACTGAGCCACCAGGAAAGCCCTGGCAAGTATTACGTGACACAGTAAATCAGAAAATGGAGAGGGAATGTTAGGTGCCATTTTAACAAGGTTGTCTGGGGAAATCTTCCCAAGTAGGTGACACTCGAGGAAAGACAGAAAAGACAGGAAAGACAGAGCAACTAAGGAGTGACATAGCTGATGAAGGTCCATCTAGAACCTTCCAGAAACCTTCGGTCGGCTCAAGGATTTCAGGACGGCCTCCTTGACCTCCCTGTTCCGCAGGCTGTAGATGAGCGGGTTCAGCATCGGGCTCACCACTGTGTAGAGCACCGACACCACCTGGTCCGCCTCCGAGGCCTGGCCCGAGTTGTCTCGCAGGTACATGAAGATGAGGGTCCCAAAGAAGAGCGCTACGGCGGCGAGGTGGGAGGCGCAGGTAGAGAAGGTCTTGGCCCGGCCCCCGGAGGAGCGCACCCGCAGGACGGCCAGGACGATGAACAGGTAGGAAATCGAGATGATCAGTATACAAGCAGGCATGACCAAAACGGCAAACACGACGATCACCACCTCCTGGGTGTAGCTGTCCCCGCAGGAGAGCTTCAGCAGAGGCGGGAGGTCACAGAAAATAAAGTCGATCTGGTTGTTCCCGCAAAAGGAGAGCGAGAAGGCGGTGACCGTTCGAATCAAGGCGCTGGAGAAGCCCGCCGCGTAGGCCCCCGCGACCAAAACCCAGCAGGCCTTCTCGGTCACGATGGCGACGTAGAGCAGGGGGCGGCACACGGCCACGCAGCGGTCGTAGGCCATGATCGCCAGGAGGTAGCAGTCCATGGACGCGAAGAAGGTGAAGAGGAAGAACTGGGCGGCGCAGCGCGCCCTGGAGAGGACGACGCCGCGCGCCAGCAGGACCCCCAGCACCTGGGGGACGACGGTGGACGAGTAGCAGATGTCCACGAGGGCGAGGTGGCCGAGGAAGAAGTACATGGGCGTGTGCAGCCGGCGATCCTGGCGGATCAGGAGGATCATTCCGCAGTTCCCCAGCAGAGTGAGCAGGTAGAAACCCAGAAAGACCGCAAAGAGCGGGAGCCCCCAGTGCGGGTGGTCGGCAAACACCGTCAAGAGGAATTCCGTCAAAACCGTGGAATTCCTCCCAGGCATCCACACAGCGCTTTGCATAAGGGGATCCCTGAAGAGACGTTCAAGCCATTTTCAAGGAAGAGATTTAAGCTGAGTGTCTGATAGGTAAAGCTCTGGACATCAACAAACTTGGCAGCCTAATGTGGAAATGAACAAATACAGAGCTCGCAACCATATAGGATAAAAAGTCATGAATGCTCCGATTGTAATATGTACTACAACTTCTTTGTCCTTTCATCCGTCCATGGACATCTAGGTTGCTCTCATGCCCTAGCTATTGTAAACTGCTGCCATGAATACTGGGGTATATATTTCTTTTTTTGTTTTCTCAGGGAATATGCCCAGGAGTGGGGTTGCTGGGTCACACAGTAGATCTGTTCCTAGATTTTTAAGGAGCAGAAATCAACACAACATTGTAACAAACAATTTTTTAATTTAAATTTTAAAAAGTAATGGCTGCTTCCCTTATATTAAGAAGGAAGACCAAGTGATTAACTTATGTCAGCTCTTTTCTTAAATTAACTTTGATTGGAGTATAGTCGCTTTACAATGTTGTGTTAGTCTCTCCTCTACATCAAAATGAATCAGCTATATGTATACATATATCCCCTCTACAAATCAGCTTCTATTTACTTTCAATTGGAGGATAATTGCTTTACAGTGTTGTGTTGGTTTCTGCCATACAGCAAGGTGAATCAGTCTTAAGTATGCCTGTGTTCCCTCCCTTTTGAACCTCCATTCTACCCCTCACCCATCCACCCCTCTAGGTTGTCACAGAGCGCCTGATTAAGCTCTCTGTGTTACAGTGACTTCCCACTAGCTACCTACTTTACTACATATGATAATGTATATGTTTCAACGCTACTCTCCCAATTCATCCCTCTCTCCTTCCCCACCCTTACAAGTCAGCTTTTGTATGTGCAGCTCTGTCCCCAATTATCTGTTTGATCTTCCACAAGGCACTTAACCTCTCTGAACCTCAATTTCCTCTTCTGTCAAAAGGGGCTCATTATGTCAGCCCTGCTTATGAGATAATATTAATGCAAAGATTAAAATAGATGCAGAAGTGCTGTACATATATATGGTGGCTATTTAAATTTTTAAATGAACATTTTAAGGAAGGGCAATTTATAGTCTATGAACAAAAAAAAAAGCACAAACAACAAAAAATCCATCAGCAATCAGCATTGACCTGTGCTTATAGGAATATTTCTATTTTCAGTCTGACAACATGCATCTTTAACAAATAGCTGTTATCCTAATTAGAGTTGGCTGGCTTGTCAAGGGTTTTCTGTTTGTTTTTCTGTTTTTTGCAAGTACTTGCATTAACCTTTGATTCCAAAGAGCAAACATAAGTTCCTTTTAGCACCTCACAAAGCTCCATAAGCATTGTTGGTTGTTCTCACAGTCCCGAATAAAAGCAGCAGTGATAATAAGTGCGTGAAAGTTGCTCAGTCGTTTCTGACTCTTTGCAACCCCATGGACTATGCAGTCCGTGGAATTCTCCAGGCCAGAATACTGGAGTGGGTAGCCTTTCCCTTCTCCAGGGGATCTTCCCAACCCAGGGATCAAACCCAGGTCTCCCACATTGCAGGCGGAGTCTTTACCAGCTGAGCCACCAGGGAAGCCCTTGATAATAATAAACAGCATCCAAATTTGAAAGCAGAACTATTTCTGCAGCCTGGTGTGGCCCAAGCACTGTCAGAGGAATCTGGGTNCCAGGCCAGAATACTGGAGTGGGTAGCCTTTCCCTTCTCCAGGGGATCTTCCCAACCCAGGGATCAAACCCAGGTCTCCCACATTGCAGGCGGAGTCTTTACCAGCTGAGCCACCAGGGAAGCCCTTGATAATAATAAACAGCATCCAAATTTGAAAGCAGAACTATTTCTGCAGCCTGGTGTGGCCCAAGCACTGTCAGAGGAATCTGGGTGAATGGATTTGAGGGCTCTTAATAGAGTTCTAGAATAGGGCTGTAAAGGAGGGCTTCAGTCATGTTTCCTTACCTGGTGTACCAGCAGCCAGGCCAAAACTAAGCTGACCCATTAGACGTAGTAACAAGGACTGGAAATTAGATTTTGCAGCATGAGCAGAGGCGTGAACCATCCTTACCTGATTTCCACTTCACTGGCGTCTTCTTTCTTTGTTTAGTCTTTCCTCTGTCAGTGATCTAGAGGAGACCTGGGTCCTAGCTCACTCACATTAGATGTATGGCCAATTATTTTGTCTTCGTCCTCTTTAAATAGACAAAAATGCAGCGTGAGTCCATAATCCCAGCAACTTGGTTCATGGGGGGTTGCTTCCAGAACCACTACGTCTTATTCTAACTTCATGGAATTCCTCTCACCCTCGACAAAACAATGCATCCCTGATGTTAGAGTCACCCGGGATTTTTTTTTAAGACTTATCCCAGGATATCAGGGCCTGGGGATCGGCCTCTCTCCCTGAGCTTCTGATCCTGCACTAGACCTTGCTGGTGGTGCTTTTTGTACTTGCTGCCCTAGCATCATGCCATAATTGGTCCCCAGGGTAAGTCTCCAGGGAAAGACAATTTATCTTCCCACCAAAATGTCTAATATCTTTGAAGTTTTCTCTTTAATTTCAAACTCCCAAAGCCCCATCCTACATCTTGCCGCCAGGGTCTGATGGAACTGATGCCTTGTCTCGTTTCTACCTTGTACCAAAAAAATATATATTTCTTTGAAGGTTTTCTGTATCTCAGTTGAGAACTTCATCAGGCATTCTGCACAGTGACACCCTAGCCAACTACGTGCTTGTGCTTAGTCGCTCAGTCATGTCCGACTCTGTGACCCCATGGATGGTGACCCTCCAGGTTCCTGTCATCCATGGGATTCTCCAGGCCAGAAGACTGGAGTGGATTGCCTTTCCCTTCTCCAGGGTATCTTCCCGACCCAGGGATCGAACCCAGGTCTCCTGCATTGCAGGGGGATTCTTACTCGCCTGAGGACCTGATCCCCAAAGGAGGCTGTTTTGTAAGCACACACTTCCCCCGGCCCCAACCCATGGCCAAGATGTGCTGTAACTGGTGACTCATAGTTCACCATTTGACAGAAAGAGAATCTTCGGAGTGGAAGGGTCAAGATGGTAATTGCAAAGGCAGATGTGAGAGGGTCCTGAGCAGACTTCCCCCAGGCAAACTGAGTGCACCTTTAATGGTGACCTGCCTCTGCTCCAGGGCACTGCTTCTCAAACTCAGCCTGCATAAGAATTGCAGGGAATTGGTTTAACATGTGAATACTATTGTTCCACATCCATACATTCTGAGGCAGTGTCTATGCTGGAGGGCACAAGCATCTACATTGCTAACAGACACTGCAGGGGGTTCTGATAAATTAATCTTCAAAAACTAGATCTAGAGATGCTGCCTTGGGAAGCATTCTCAGGAGCTCTAGTCCTGCTTGGTCCGCTGTGCTCTGTGTGTGTACGTGGGCATGATCAGTCATGTCCGACTCTTTTCAACCCTATAGACTGTAACCCACCAGGCTCTTCTGTCCATTTTCCAGGCAAGAATGCTGGAGTGGGTTGCCATTTCCTCCTCCAAGGATCTTCTCACCCCAGGCATCAAACCCATGTCTCCCGAACCTCCTGCCTTGACGGGCAGATTTTTCACCTCTTGAGCCAACTGGGAAGCCCATGCTGTGTACCGTCAAGTAAAACAGCGAAGGCATATTCTTGAAGAGTGTGGTTTTTCTGAAGCCCCATAAGTACTTTCCTGGAGATAGAAGGAGATCTAAGATCATCCGGGTGGGTTTTATTTTATTTTATTTTTTGTCATATAAATTTTGAAAACATAGCTACAGAGACGGCTATGCAGCTACTTGGTGGCAAAACAATGATGTGAGCCAAGTCAGTGCTCTGCTGACGAAGCCTGCTTGGAAGATGGCATAAGACAAGACGATCTGGGGTAATGATTCTCAACTTCGCTGCCTGATAGAATCACCTGGGAAGTTTTTAAAACCTGAGGCCCCGAGTGTATCCCTACACAATTAATCCAGAATATTTGAGTGTGTGAGCCAGACATCCATATTATTTAAATCCCCAGTTAATTACATTGGGCAGCAAAGTTTGAGAACCACTGCCAAAGGGTTCTCCTACTTTATAAAGACTTCTATTTACCCAGGTGTCTCAGTAGACATGCCAGGGAAGAAAATAGGCTTACCATTCTCGTGAGTTTGGAAATCACTGCATACTACGTTCTCCTAATGGAAAATCTTATGGCGTATCAGCATGTTAATGGATCTATAAGGTCCAATTACTAAGAAACCTTGTCAACATTCTTTAACCCACCGTTTCCCAAAAGCATTTGACCACAGAACTTTTTCACTGAAAGCAGATTAACACCCTGTGGAACTAGAGTTCTTAGGGAAAGGATATCCTTAGGCAGGGAAGCTCTAGAAAAGCTCAGCAGTTGACCAAATGCCAAACAGCAGAGCAGTAATCATTCCAAAAATGGCATCTCTTGTTGACTCAGCTCAGGATCTGGCTGCTTTAAGTCTCAGTCAGACTGGCTTCCCCTGAAACAGTCACTCCTACTGGGAAAGGAATTTGCAGAGGAACAGAAGGAGAGCCGCATCCTTCCAGATAGATGTCTCAAGAGCGATGGAAGAGGAAACCACTGCCCTTTAAGAAAGACTTTTCCTTCAGTTATTAGGTGCGTCCAATGGCTGAGCCTCCCCTGGTTTTGGTGAAAGCAGGACATATTGTCAGCTTGTTACCATGTCCAAGCTCACTCTGCTCACTGCACAGGAGGCCAGTGAATCCCATGGAGAAGGTGTTTAGGCGAGGAATCCAACCTTATTCAGAAAACTGGCTGCTTGTGAAGACGGCAGACTAATGTCTCAAAATAACCATCTTTTCTCTCCATCTCCTAAAATGACAAGCCTCAGGAAGGGGAATGTGTTAATTTCCTCCTTCCTGCCATCTTGGGGTGGACAGGCTTCTGAACAAAGGCACTTTAGCTTAATGGTCAGGCAGAGGGACAGGATTCTCTGAGCCAGGCCGTTATATGTGATTATGATAACAAAAGTGGCCAAAGGAACAGATCTAGCCCAGAAGAGTCAATTGTGCCTCCTCCCTGTTTGAAGTTCTTCCCTGGGATCTGTCTCTGCTGTCTTCCCCCATCCATACTTGGGTGGATCTCATGCTAGATCAAGGCTGAAGAGCCTACACACATGTGTGCTCAGTGATGTCTGCCTCTTTGTGACCCCGTGGTCTGTAGCCCACCAGGCTCATCTGTCCATGAGATTTTCCAGGTATGAATACTGGAGTGGGTTGCCATTTCCTCCTCCAGGGGCTCTTCCTGACCCAGGCATTGAACACCTGTCTCACCTCTCTTGCGTTGGTAGGCAGAATCTTTTACCACTAAGATTCTTTTACCACCAGGAAGATTGAAGATAGCCTAGCACTCATAGGTTTGCTGTGGAAAAACTCATCTTGCTGTAACAGCTTATCATGGAATCTCTGCCCTCACTTGACATATTCTAGAATTGCAGAATTTTTATACTTCCCTATGAGATGCCTGTGTAAAGTATAAAATTTTGTCTCAGGCTATTCCATCTTCCTTAGCCTTGGCACCCATTTCCATATCTTTCAGTTACCTGGTTTCTCAGGCACTCACTTCCCATCCTAATTCATGCTCAGAGACATCTCTGAGATGGTCCTCTTCTGAAGAAAGTGGCTGACAATGCATAATGTGGGTTCTCCAAAGTGTAAAAATCATTTACACTTTAACAGAATTAAAGCCTGGATATATAGAATGCCATATGACAAAGGGACTCAAAATGCTCTCACTCCAACCTCTCCCCAATTTTGCAGAAGGAGAAATCGAGGTACAGAATGGGAATTATCTTATGGAAGAACACTCAGTTGACTAGCAGCAGTCACAGTCAGCATTCTTTCTATCATATCCTACAATCTCCAGAAAAGTTTGTCAACTTAAAAAAATATTCACAACCTAAAAGATGAGAAATGTTTCATTCAGTGGGAATTTTAAGACTTCAGTGCCAGGGTCCAGCCCCGGCGGGTCCAGGGAATTCGAAGTGGGGACGGCGTCAGCGAGAAAAAACTCATTTATTCAGAAATATAAGATTAGGTTAGGAAATAATAGTATAGTGGGAAAACTAAGATGGAGAAAAGAGGCTGAATAACTTGGTTTACGTGGAAAGCCAATAAAGTTCCAGACAAGGAGCTTGCACCATCTACGTTGGGCCACTGGCGTCTGTTTGAATATCGGAGAGTGCCCCACCTTGGGCTCTCTCTTTTACGGATNTTCCACTGTTTCCCCATCTATTTCCCGTGAAGTGATGGGGCCGGATGCCATGATCTTCGTTTTCTGAATACATAAGTCCTCTCCCTTGTGAGCCTCCCGCCCCCTCCCTCCCCTGTGGGCCATCTGCGAGCAAAGGTGGCATGAATGGGGAGAGTGGCACCGGCGTACACGCTGCCATGTGAGAGGCAGACCGCTAGCGGGGAGCTGCTCCAGAGCACAAAACAGACCTTAAAAGGGCGCTGTCTTCTTTAGTAGCAGAGCGCACAGATGTAGACATGATTCTAAGCAATTTATGTAGTAAGTCGCTTGATCCGCACACTCACTTTATGAGGCGGGAGCTTTTAGTATCCCCACTTCACAGATGAGGCAACCGAGACAGAGTTTAAGTAACTCCATCTTGCCTCCAAGATTGCACAGCTAAAATGGAACTGCCATTAGGAACAAAACTGCACACAGAAGCCCTATTTATCTTAAAGCAGGATTTTACATGCAACACGAGTCGACTCCAGCAGCCCAAGAGGACCAGAGAAATGTCTGCCTTTACGCAGACAAGCATGAAAACCAGCTCTGCGGTCTCTCCGTACATGAAGGCTGGTGGAGACTCCTGTGCTCATGGCCAGAACTCCTTTGGCAGACGTGCAGTGCAGGGGAGTGGAGAAGGATTTGATCATCTTTAAAGCATTAGACTGGCAGCTAGGCCAGCATGGCACTGACGTACTGGAGAGAATGATGAATCCAAGAAATTGGATCTGGTGGTCTGAACTGAGCACGAACCAAGGGGACCAGAACGGTTTCCTCCCCTGAATCCACTTCACCTTTGCCCTGCACTCCTCTCCTCTTTTTCACTAATTTTTTCTTTGTCTCTAAAAAGTCATTTCTCTTCCACTGCTTGAGAATCTTAAGGGTCTGGGGAGAGACCACTGTGCTGGGGAGCAGGGGGTCTGGGTAGATCTTATCCTCCGAAACCTGCTTAGTGATGACCCTGAGGAAATTACCTTATCTCTCCGGGCCTCAACATCCTTCCCCCTCCTCCTACACTCTATACACACACACACACACACACACACACACATTAGTGAATCAACTTGGGGACACTAATGTCATAGCTGCCTGAAGGTTGGTCCCTGCAAGTATCACCCTCAAGTTCCTTGCCAATTCTTATCTGTTGAGCACTTTCTTCTCTCCCCTTAATCATTCTGTTTCCATGATTTAATAAACCTGGTTCATTATATATGCCTCATTCCAGTCTTTGTTCAGTTCCAGGCTAGGAGAGCAAAGACTGGAGAAAAGCCTCTTTGTTTGGGCTCCCAACTCCAAAGCAATTAAGTCTCTTTTTGTTAAGACACCAGTAGTCTCTGGAAGACTTCAGACTTCCAGAATTCCCCAGTCAACAGCTGGTGTGGTCTCTAAGGAAAGGCAGTTCAGTTATTTCTCACGTGGATTCATAGCAAGGCTCCTGGTCCCAGTCCCAGCTCCCAAAGCCCTTCCACACACCCACTCATTTGAGTTTGAAAAGCCTGAACCCCTGTTCCACGTGGTCCCTGGAGAAGTGAGATGTCTCTAGCTTTAGCTTCTCTAGTCAAAACAATGTCAGAAACTGTGCCCTCATCGGTGTGGCCACATCCTAGAAGGAATAGGGTGTTTTGTAAACACAAGGCTTTGATCACATTATTCAGAAGGACACCATGTGGACTCAACATAGTGACCTCACCAAGATACATCATGTCTTCTAAGTTGGCCCTGTCTGGAAGTCAGGGGTTTCACAGTCTTCCCCCGACCCTTGCTCCCTTTTTTTCCTTTAAAAACAAATGAAATCACGGGGAAAACAAAAGCCTGGCATGTTGCCCAGAGGAGAGATTGGCACATCCTTTTTGTTGGCATGGCCTTTGCCAACGCTCTGCGTCTTTAACACTGCAGTGTTTCTTTAGTTTAGTCACTGAATTTCAAGATGTCTCAGTTCAGGAAGGGAACTAAGGAAGATGGGAAGAACAGAATAATTACAGAATAACTGTTCTCTTGGACAATTATGAGAACCAAGAGAAAATGATACCACCTCTGTGGTGGATTCATCCCTGTGCTAAGCATTCTAAATGAAGAGCAGGAGACACATAATGAAACAAATCCTTCTAAAAACACACACACACAACGGCTGTCTACAAGGACTAGACAACCTAGTAGGTTACATAACTATCCGTCCTACGGGTAACAAGTACTAAGCTCCTAAGAGAGGCATAACTAAGGTGCCGAGGGGAGTCAGTGTAAGGCAAGGTTGCCTACGGTTGGGGTAGATCAGGGTGGCTTTCCAGTGGAGGTGGACTTCGGCAGGCGGTTTGGATGCAGGTGTTGGTAGGAGAATGACGGGCAAGACTCTTCAGGAAGGGGGACAACATGAGCAACTTCACAGGGTCCAGAAAGCCCAAGGACTTCTCCCGGGACCAGCGAGGCACCGCGGCAGTAGCACAGGATGGTATTAGGGGAGTCCAAGACTCGCCTGGAGTGAGGCACTCACCTTGGAGGCCAAAGTTAAGGGGGCACCCAAAGCTTTAGTAAACAAGATAAACAGTCATAAGATATAGCTAAAAAATAAATTCCTTTGCAAAAATCTATAATGAATAAAATATCAAGATTCTAAATAAAGAGAACCGGTATTACTAACTTTCGTCTTTCTCAGTCTCGAATAGAGCTCACCATAGCGCTGGGGCTAGGGTGTGTGCTTGAAAAGGAAGGGCGAGACCAGCGGGTTCGGGGGACAGGCTTAACAAGGGCCCTTTACTCCCCTAAGGATGTTCCATTATCGTTCCTCTCTACCCTCCACTTAGGAAAAGAAAACAGAGGAAAGCCAGTCGGATCTAATGCCTGCAGGGTAGCTTTAACCGTTTCAAAGCACTCCCTTCATCATCACAAGATCCCTGTGGGACTGAGAGAGAGAACAAACTGCCCACTGGCACTGATGAGGAAACGTGGCAAAGAGGAGCCCACGGCCTTAGAGCTACCCAGGGAGTGGACCAGAAACCGAGTCTGCCCTGGGCTCACTAGCTGCTAACGGATTCTGCCTAAGCCACAGTCCCTTCTGCCCCAAACAATATGCTTTTATGGCCACACACAAGACACATCCCTGCCAGAGCCCACTGGGTGAAGAGGTGAGTCCTCTGGGTCAGGCTGAATTAACAAACTACCTTAAAATCACAGTGACTTAACACAGTGAATTTATATTTACCCTTGAAAAGTCCAGTGCGGGCTGAGTCCTTCTCATCCGCCTTGCAGCTAAGCCATTTAGAGCAGATAGACGTCAATACTGCTAGTGCAGGGAAGTCAGGGAGGGACCACCGAGGACGTCGCTAAGGACCAGGTCTGCTCTGCCTCCCTCCCACTCACATCCCAGTGACCAGAATCCGGTCACCTGGCTGCAGCGTTTCTGCTCACAGCATCTAGAAAATGGAGAGAAGCACACAGGTACTTGTGCCAACAACTGACTGGGCTAAAATCTCTGCCACGCTCCTCACCCTTTGTGCGTCCGTTGTGCAGTGTAAGGTCCAGAGCTCCCCCCAGAATTTCCAAGGACGAGCGAGGGCTCACAGCTGTATCCGTGAGGCTGTTTTCTTGCCTCCGCTCAAGTGTTACTTACACTCCTGCCCACTCGCCATCACCCCTCACCCTCCTCCGTATCGCATCACACCAGGGCACAGCACGGCCTGTTTCTTCATCCTTCACTCCAACAAAATCAACATGGTGTGTTTGTTTGGGTAACGGATTTTTAATAAAATGTATTGCAAGAAACTTAGGTTCACAGTACTACACAGAAAAGGGAGAAAACTAGAACTGAAGAGTTGTTGTCATTGTGCTACAAATTCCCCAGTCATGCCCATGGCAAGAAATTTGTCACCGGCTGCTCCCCACCCCCACCTGAAACCTGGCTGCTACCATACGACCCATATCTTTCTCTACCGAGATCATCTTTATTTATCTGTCTTCTCCCAGTTCCCCCATCTTCCAAATCCCCATCCAATCCAATCCACTGAGAGAAGACTCAAAATTCTTTGTATATTGTTATGTGTGATAATCTAAATCTTTAATACCCAAATATCTTCCACTTAGACCATACATTAGGTTCTTAAATTCCGTAATCCAGATGCCCTTTGAGATGTTTTCCTCAACAAAGGGAAATGTCTCTCCTAAATACAAAAAAATTAGGTCAAACTCCAGTTAGCATTTAATTTTTTTTTTTTTTTTTTTTTTTTACTTTTAACACACCAAAAAAGGATTTAATGCTCAAAGATGCCTTGGAAACTGGGCTAAATGACGTAACTGTCTTTACTAAATAATTTCTCGGATGCTTTAGTGTGATAATATGCTTTATAAATCTCCAAAATGAAGCATGTATTGTGCAGCAATTCTCAACAGTATTTGACAATAGAGTGTTTACTGAGCTACGCACAAATTCAGTGACACGCAGGAATAAGCATTTGTTCTCCTACTCATGGGCTTCCCAGGTGGCGCAGTGGTAAAGACTCCATCTCTCAATGCAGGAGACAGGGCTTCCATCCCCGGGGCGGGAAGATCCCCTGGAGGAGAAAATGACAATGCACGCCAGTATTCTTATCTGGAGAACCCCATGGACAGAGGAGCCTGGCAGGCTACACAGTCCATGGGGTGACAAAGAGTTAGACATGACTGAGCCACGAACACTTTTTTTTTTTAAGAATGTAGAACCCACGAATAATAACTGATGCCACAGAAACAGCCAACGTCCCTGAGGGGCCACGAAGTACCAGGCACCAGGCCAAGCACTTTACATGGAACTTCTCACTTAAAAATAAAATTACAAATCGCTCAGACAAAATGCAATGTTCCTAATCACATAAGGAAATACCCTCGTAGATGACAAGGCCGTCTTTGGTTAGTAGTTCTCATAAATCCGTTGTGTAACTGTCATCTCGTCGTCCCCTTATTTTTTTACTCTTCTGTAGCTCAATATTAATGTTACTGCTGATGTCAAGCTTCTCTGTTGTTGCCATTACTCAATTTAATTTCAAATCTTTATTGGTATTTCTCCCCATTAAAATACGGAATTTCTTTGTTGGTATTCTGCCTCTGTCTTGCATTGCTTTCCCTGGAGGCAGGCTTCATGGGGAACTCCTTACCAGAAGACACCCTACCTCTGGGAGGCTGGTTCCATGCCTCATATGGGGCAACCGCTGGCAAATGATAACCGGAACCCAGATGGTTAGTACAACAGGGGCGGGTTTTGATGAGCATTTTGCGGAACTGTGAAGATAATTGGTACAACTTGGCTTTATGAAGAGCTTTCCTCGGGGCCTCCTTCACTTCCTTGCTCCTCAGGCTGTAGAATCAGAAAGTGCAGCCTGGGGCTCGTGGTTGGGTAGAATATGGTCACGGCCCTCTCCCCTTCTAGGGGCTTGCCTATATCAGTGACAGCTCAAGTCACAAACACCAACCCTACTTTGGTTACACAGGAGCCAAAGGTTGATGTGCAGACGTGTCGACGGCCTTGTGGATGGACAGGTCAGTGAGCAGGGCCACAGCTAGTCTGGTCAGAATCAGAGAGCAATTCATATATGTAACAGAAATTATACAGAGAGAGATTGTACATGTAGCAGCAGCTGCTGGGGGAAGCCACCTCTCAGGACTGTGCCAATAACAGTGGGGAGTCACAGGAAATACAACCACGTTATAAGGGCCACGGAGGGGAGAAAAGTGAAACGCTTAGAACTGACCTGTCAAGCCCTCTCAAACGTGCTGTCACCGACTTCGGCCAGACCTCTTGGGAGTCCTGACGGGGGCAGAAAGCAGGGCCAACAGTGGCCACAGAGTAATCACAAACACGTCTGACAATATAGCTAGTATTTCCAACATGAGGCCCTAATTTCAGTCGAGTGATACTTGGGGCTTTTAAGCACTGGATTTCCCCCCCCACCATCCATTCCCACTGTAAATAAAGAGTAAACAGAAACCTCAGTTAGAGCTGGGAGACCAGCAGGGGGCGCTCTCGTGCCCTGTGCTGAGAGCCGAGGCCGGCAGGAAGAAGGAAGCCGCCTGTCTCCTGGAATTTAATACAGTCATTCAAACTCATCAACCTACTTTCTCTGACTCATATCAGCTAGTTCATACGCTTGTCAGGAAGGCCAGGCTCAACACTGGATGAAGCCCGCAAACACTGGATGAAACCCGCTAATACAGAAAGTCCTGAAAAGTTTCTAGAATTATAGCCAGGAGACCAGTCTACTTTTTATATCCAGGGATCAATCTGGGTCTCCCGCACTGCAGGCAGATTCTTTATCATCTGAACCACCAGAGAAGCTCTATTATATGAACAGGCGTAGGCAATTGCTAGGGGACTTCATCAAGCAGTTTTTGGGATTTTGCGAATACTGTTGATTGGAACAAAATGCAGGCTTGCACGCACGTAAGCTCTGATGAACTTATTCATGGTTATTACAGTTGACTTAAAAATTCTGATCTCCCTTCATCTGTTAATTCCACCCAAGCAGCTTTTAACTCAGTGTTCATAAATGGGCTGAACCAAGATCTGTCTCTTCCAGTAAAAAGGACCAGGATGGACCAAGAAACTGGTCCACTCCAGACTTAGTCTGGCAGATAAGCCAGACTTGCACTCCAGATGAGTCATCTCAAGAGAACACTGTTAACATTCTTAATCTTTGACTCCAGTGTATGAAGGCTCCTAAATGAAACCAAAACCAGTTTCTGCTATTGCCGAATCAGGCCAGGGGGGAAAATGTCACAGATTAAAGTGTTTAGGCACCTTCAGCCCGCTAAGCAGCCAGCCTTTCCAATGTTCTCCCAATTCTCAATGGCAAAATTCCAAGAACTACAGGCACTCTTCACATTTGCCTTGGAGAACACTTCTCCAGATTGGGGACGAATCTCTTCCAATCTGAATGACACCAGGACCACACTCTTGGTGCTCCAGCCTGCTATTGTAAAGCAGTCCCTGCCTCAAACAGTGGGGATCTCTAATGAACCTCAGGAGGTTCCTGTCTCTGAATTTCTCCCTTTTTGTTTAAGCCCTTGGAGAGATACCTGCCATTCTCCCCTTAGTTCCACTGCTTCTATCCACTTAATAGGCCAAGACTTTCTAGAGAAGTAAATGGCACCGAACTCCAGCACTCTTGCCTGGCAAGTCCCATGGACAGAGGAGCCTGGTGGGCTGCAGTCCATGGGGTCGCTAGGGGTCGGACACGACTGAGCGACTTCACCTTCACTTTTCACTGTCATGCATTGGAGAAGGAAATGGCAGCCCATTCCAGGGTTCTTGCCTGGCGAATCTCAGGGACCGGGGAGCCTGGTGGGCTGCCGTCTCTGGGATCGCACAGAGTTGGACATGACTGAAGCGACTTAGCAGCAGCAGCATGCCAAAATTTCTTTCTCCCTAAGTGAGGAAATAATTCTAGAATTTGACAGTTATCATCAAAGTAACCAACCAGATGGATTAAATGATACTTTGACATCTTATTTGTTGTTTCGGACAGTATTAGGACTTTCTTTGCTCTAAACACTGAGCATTTATTCCTGTTAAGTCAGCGGCCACTTTTCTTATGGGCAAAACCTCCAACTGCTGTTGGCAAAATTCACAGGACACTTTCCATCAAAATTCAAATAGACCCCTCAATATTTCCAGACTTAATCATTTAAAGAGGATGAGATGGTTAGATAGCATCACCAACTCAATAGACATGAATTTGAGCAAAGTCCAGGAGATAGCGGAGAACAGAGGAGCCTGGTGTGCTGCAGTCCAAGGGGTCACAAAGAGTTGGACGTGTCTTAGCAACTAACAACAGCAGCAACAAGAGGCCCTTCAAGGNGACTGAACGGAACCCCTCCCTACTGATTGAATAGATTTCCCATCTGTGCATTTTCCCACAACGTGAGACACTACATACGCCCAGAAAAGATCCTTCCTGGAATTGGGAGGGAAAAGCCCATGAAACTAGAAAACCTGATTCTTGATGAGTAATGTTTCAGAGAAGGGCCTTGGTCAAAAGGCGGAATGGCGAGTAATAAAAATAATGAACAGAAGCTTCAATTAAATAAAGCTGGGAGACAAGCAGGGGGAGCTCTCACATCCTCAACAACAGCAGAGCCCAACAGGAAGAGTTCAAGCTTCTCTTTTCCCTGGCAGGGCCTTCCTGGTGGCTCAGCTGGTAAGGAATCCACCTGCAATGCCGGAGACCCCAGTTCAATTCCTGGGTTGGGAAGATCCGCTAGAGAAGAGACAGGCTACCCACTCCAATACTCTTGGGCTTCCCTGGTGGCTCAGCTCGTAAGGAAGCACCTGCAGCATGGGAGACTTGGGTTCGATCCCTGAATTGGGAAGATCCCCTGGAGAAGGGAATGGCTACCCCCTTCCAGTATTCTGGCCTGGAAAATTACATGGACTGTATAATCCCTGGGGTTGTAAAGAGTTGGACATGACTGAGCGACTTTCACTTTCTTCCCTGGCAAGGACTCAGCCAATGAAAAGCCATGGACTCTTTGCTTACTGTAACCCTCCCACTTCCCTTTTCCCCTCTATAAAAATATCCCCCTTGTCATGTGGGAATTTGCACACACTCGCCATGGTTGGAGACCCTGAATTGCAATTCTCTGCTAGTCCCAAATAAATCCAGCTTTTCTGGAGAAACAGCTGGCAGTCTGTTTCAGATCAGCACCGCAATTCAATACCTTGTGTTCCTTACAGCCCTGTTTTATCCCCATGATTCAGAAAGCAGTCATTATCTGTCAAAATTTTTCCCTTCAGGAGTGGGCCTAATACATCCTGAACTAACGAAACCAATTAAATGTCTAAACAGATTTGTCTAATGCCTCGAAGAAAAATAGTGTTGACGTTAGACTTTTAATTGCAAGAAAGGCCGTGTTAAAAAAAAAAAAAAAGAGTTTTCCTTGGAATTCCCCAACATGGATCTTTGACTATAAACAGCAATCCTGGAAGATAGGAAGCAAAGAGTTTATATCAAGAGGCTAAAATTCACACTATGAAAAAAAGAGTCATTTTCTTACCTAGAAGGAAAAAGGGATTGCAATGTAAGCCCTGACAGTTGCCTTTCCTTTTTGTAATGCAAGTGTCTGGCTTTAAGCTTTGGTTGCTGAGGCTTCCACTTCAAAGATGTATCTGCTTCAACACATCTAGAAAGGCCATCTTGAATATCTGCTTTGCTCCCTACCCCACGAGGTTCCTTTGTTTTAGAGACACTGGTTTATGTGGCCATTTGGGTACCTTTTTCTTTCTTTCTTTCTCTCTTCCCTTGCTTTAAATTCCCACTCTTACATTTCTAATTCACTAGTAAAGAGCAATCCAGGGAAACCCTAGACCCCCACCCTCAACCTCAGTCAAAGCAGATTCCCAGGCCTGTGGTCAAGCGCTATCCGTGTGTCTCTACCAGAGGCTTCCTTGTGTGCCCCCTGGCATGCCTTATATACTCGCAGGCTTGTAAGTAGTAAACTCTTTCTGTCTTCAAAGTTCCCTAATGGTTATTGCTAGAGGGTATCTTGCCATAATAACAAGAACCACACGAGTCAGTCTAGTTACATTGGTTTGCAAAGAGGAGATGTCAGTGAGAAGGTCACTGGGCCCCTAGGCATTTCTAGGGAGAGCGTGACTATCAATAGGCTGAGAGCAGCAAAAAACAAAGATGCGCTCAGTAGGCAAGGGAGGACAAACTGCATAACCCTGATGAGACTGTAGATGCCGCCTGGCTCTCAAGAAGGACTCAGGGCCCCCGTTCCCCAGTACCCTCCAACCGCAGAGGAGTCCCAGAGAAGGTCAGTGTAGGTGCTAGAAAGACCCTGCCTCACTTTGTAGAGGAATCTGAAAGAGAAGATACCTGTGCCCCACTTCCTAGGGTCATGTCAAGCCTTCTAGGGGTTTTCTGCATCCAATACGGCAGCAAAACAATACGCCCGCAATGGATGATGAAGGGCCAAGAGTGACTTCACAGAACCCTGACACCTCAGAAGAAAACACTGATACGCTTCTGATCAGTTATGAAACAAATATTAGAAAACTGAAGGCGCCTCAGAACTGTACAAAGAGAATCCAGAGTATACACTTNGAAAAGATCCTTCCTGGAATTGGGAGGGAAAAGCCCATGAAACTAGAAAACCTGATTCTTGATGAGTAATGTTTCAGAGAAGGGCCTTGGTCAAAAGGCGGAATGGCGAGTAATAAAAATAATGAACAGAAGCTTCAATTAAATAAAGCTGGGAGACAAGCAGGGGGAGCTCTCACATCCTCAACAACAGCAGAGCCCAACAGGAAGAGTTCAAGCTTCTCTTTTCCCTGGCAGGGCCTTCCTGGTGGCTCAGCTGGTAAGGAATCCACCTGCAATGCCGGAGACCCCAGTTCAATTCCTGGGTTGGGAAGATCCGCTAGAGAAGAGACAGGCTACCCACTCCAATACTCTTGGGCTTCCCTGGTGGCTCAGCTCGTAAGGAAGCACCTGCAGCATGGGAGACTTGGGTTCGATCCCTGAATTGGGAAGATCCCCTGGAGAAGGGAATGGCTACCCCCTTCCAGTATTCTGGCCTGGAAAATTACATGGACTGTATAATCCCTGGGGTTGTAAAGAGTTGGACATGACTGAGCGACTTTCACTTTCTTCCCTGGCAAGGACTCAGCCAATGAAAAGCCATGGACTCTTTGCTTACTGTAACCCTCCCACTTCCCTTTTCCCCTCTATAAAAATATCCCCCTTGTCATGTGGGAATTTGCACACACTCGCCATGGTTGGAGACCCTGAATTGCAATTCTCTGCTAGTCCCAAATAAATCCAGCTTTTCTGGAGAAACAGCTGGCAGTCTGTTTCAGATCAGCACCGCAATTCAATACCTTGTGTTCCTTACAGCCCTGTTTTATCCCCATGATTCAGAAAGCAGTCATTATCTGTCAAAATTTTTCCCTTCAGGAGTGGGCCTAATACATCCTGAACTAACGAAACCAATTAAATGTCTAAACAGATTTGTCTAATGCCTCGAAGAAAAATAGTGTTGACGTTAGACTTTTAATTGCAAGAAAGGCCGTGTTAAAAAAAAAAAAAAAGAGTTTTCCTTGGAATTCCCCAACATGGATCTTTGACTATAAACAGCAGTCCTGGAAGATAGGAAGCAAAGAGTTTATATCAAGAGGCTAAAATTCACACTATGAAAAAAAGAGTCATTTTCTTACCTAGAAGGAAAAAGGGATTGCAATGTAAGCCCTGACAGTTGCCTTTCCTTTTTGTAATGCAAGTGTCTGGCTTTAAGCTTTGGTTGCTGAGGCTTCCACTTCAAAGATGTATCTGCTTCAACACATCTAGAAAGGCCATCTTGAATATCTGCTTTGCTCCCTACCCCACGAGGTTCCTTTGTTTTAGAGACACTGGTTTATGTGGCCATTTGGGTACCTTTTTCTTTCTTTCTTTCTCTCTTCCCTTGCTTTAAATTCCCACTCTTACATTTCTAATTCACTAGTAAAGAGCAATCCAGGGAAACCCTAGACCCCCACCCTCAACCTCAGTCAAAGCAGATTCCCAGGCCTGTGGTCAAGCGCTATCCGTGTGTCTCTACCAGAGGCTTCCTTGTGTGCCCCCTGGCATGCCTTATATACTCGCAGGCTTGTAAGTAGTAAACTCTTTCTGTCTTCAAAGTTCCCTAATGGTTATTGCTAGAGGGTATCTTGCCATAATAACAAGAACCACACGAGTCAGTCTAGTTACATTGGTTTGCAAAGAGGAGATGTCAGTGAGAAGGTCACTGGGCCCCTAGGCATTTCTAGGGAGAGCGTGACTATCAATAGGCTGAGAGCAGCAAAAAACAAAGATGCGCTCAGTAGGCAAGGGAGGACAAACTGCATAACCCTGATGAGACTGTAGATGCCGCCTGGCTCTCAAGAAGGACTCAGGGCCCCCGTTCCCCAGTACCCTCCAACCGCAGAGGAGTCCCAGAGAAGGTCAGTGTAGGTGCTAGAAAGACCCTGCCTCACTTTGTAGAGGAATCTGAAAGAGAAGATACCTGTGCCCCACTTCCTAGGGTCATGTCAAGCCTTCTAGGGGTTTTCTGCATCCAATACGGCAGCAAAACAATACGCCCGCAATGGATGATGAAGGGCCAAGAGTGACTTCACAGAACCCTGACACCTCAGAAGAAAACACCGATACGCTTCTGACCAGTTATGAAACAAATATTAGAAAACTGAAGGCGCCTCAGAACTGTACAAAGAGAATCCAGAGTATACACTTGTTTTTTTTTACTGTATTTTGCTTTACAATACTGTATTGGTTTTGCCATGCATTGACGCGAATCAGCCACGGGGGTACCTGAGTTCCCTTCTTAACAGAGAAGCCAAGACCTGGCTACAGGCAGCAGCGGTTATAAGCACGGGACAACAGGAACCAGGAAGTACCGGCTCCCTCCGCACAGAGCGAGTGAGAACAGAGGAGCTCATTGTACTAAATGTCCCAGACTTCATAATCCATCGTACTAAATGTCCTACCTGCAATGCCAGGACAATACAGAAACGTCCTGGGAGCTTGGACCCCTGCCAGGGGGAAGAAGGGAATAAAAAGGAGAGAGAATTTTGAACTGATTTGAGCTGTTTAAATCCTGAACGGGCCATGTTTACAACTGAAAGTGACTTAGTTGCCTTAGATTGGAAAAAATTCCTTTTTTTTTTTTTTCTGCCTTCAGTGGAAAAAATATTGAGTTCAGTTGTAATGAAATATTAAGAAGTTATTTTTGTTTCTCACTGGTGTTGAGACTGTAAATTATAAAATTATTAGAAATACCAGCAGCAGGGACGAGAATCATGAACCAAAGTTAAGAGACACAAGAAATAAATACCCGTTTAATAAAAGCTCAAGATGAATAAACAAGAGAATGATAAAATCGTTTAAACAACAGAAGGACATTTCTTTGGGCTTGAAAAAGTATCTTAAGTTTTCAGATCCAAACAGCTCGCCAAGGTCTTGCCAACAACACTGAAAATTAGACAAGCTTCTAGCCACAGGAGTAGAAGGAATACATCACACATTAACGGAAGATAAAAAAGGAAAAATACAAGTGATCTACATGTGACCAGAGGTAGACTGCCATCAGATTTTGCATCTACTTAAAGAATACCAAAAGTCAAAGGAGAGAAAAAATGCCCACAAGATCAAATCATTTTGAATCTAGAATTCAGTTTCCAACCAAACTATCATTCAGATATGACTAATTAGACAAGATACATTCTCTGAAAACAACGTAAGGACCACAGAAGTTAACAAAAGTCTAGTCAAAGAGAATATCAACCATTCTGGCATATTGAAAGAGCCTGTGTATTTATACTGGAGATAAAGTGAAGCTCATCCTCAAATTTCAATCTATTTAGAAGTAACTGACACTAAGTGTTCATCAGGATCTGTGAATGGTGGCAACAGTGGTAAAGGAGAAAAAGTATATTTGTAAATGCACGTATTAGGCTATGTGGACAACTAAAATAAATGGACACTTTGCAAGCAAATACCAACACGCACACAACCAAAAGAATCTAGAAAGAAATTAAAGATAAATACAGCAAAAGTAGAAAGTAACGATGTATAAGAAATTTTTTAATGGATCTGATAAATAAAACCAGGAACTGGATCTTTACAATGACCAATATAATAGAAGACATATTACCAGTCCTTTGGGTATAAAAGAGATGGAAAACAAAACAAATAAATGCCACTGGGACTGAGAAATGAAGGGGAAATTTCTTAGAGGTAATTTTAAATTATGAGAAAGAACAGTTCATTTGTATCTGATCAACAAAAAATTAAATATGACCGGGAGTTATATATATCAGTACAGATAAATCTTAGAACCATTATACTGAAAAATTGCCAGAGGTGTGAATGTTATGAACACTAGGACATCCTAGATGTGAAGCTTTAAAATAAATAAAAATAAACTGTGGGCTATAATGGAGACATAAATATGTAGTAAAAATAGAAAAGCAGATATGGGAATGTTAATGACAAATGTGAGATTGTGGTTATCTCAGGAGAGAAAGGAAATGAGATCAGAGATGGGCACACAAAAGCTTGGAGAGTATCATTATTGCTTTTTAAAATAAAACAGTCAAATGTTGATAGGTTCTGGGTGAGTGCGTGCCCATCAGATATTCTCTATGTTCTAGGGATGATTAAAATATTGTGTAATAGAAGCGACAAGAGAGTGTCCTACGTAATCTTAAACTTAAAAATCTAAACATCATGCTGTATTTCTCAGGAAAACATGCATTATTAAACTAACACATGGGCTTCCCAGGTGGCTCAGTGGAAAAGAACCTGCCCGCAACGCAGGAGACACAGGAGACGAGGTTCAACCCCTGGGTCAGCAAGATCCCCCGGAGGAGGAGAGGGCAACCCACTCCAGCACTCTTGCCGGGAAAAGCCCACGGACAGAGGAGCCTGGCGGGCTACAGTCNCATGCATTATTAAACTAACACATGGGCTTCCCAGGTGGCTCAGTGGAAAAGAACCTGCCCGCAACGCAGGAGACACAGGAGACGAGGTTCAACCCCTGGGTCAGCAAGATCCCCCGGAGGAGGAGAGGGCAACCCACTCCAGCACTCTTGCCGGGAAAAGCCCACGGACAGAGGAGCCTGGCGGGCTACAGTCCATGCCGCTGCAGAGTCAGACACGATTTAGCGACTGACACACTCACGCAAGCTTACACAGAAGAAAGAAAAAAAACGTAAATACACCGCTGCTGCTGCTAAGTCACCTCAGTCGTGTCCGACTCTGTGCAACCCCAGAGATGGCAGCCCACCAGGCTCCGCCGTCCCTGGGATTCTCCAGGCAAGAACACTGGAGTGGGCTGCCATGTCCTTCCCCAATGCGTGAAAGTGAAAAGTGAAAGTGAAGTCGTGCAGTCGTGTCCGACTCTTAGCGACCCCATGGACTGCAGCCCACCAGGTTCCTGCGTCTATCAGAGCTGAAAACTAGTCTGAGCTCCGTCACCATGGAAGACATCAGAATATTATGGTCTGTAGGTTAATGTGCTTTGGAACCTGCCAGGAACTGATCATTCCTGTGGTGTTTGAACTCTCTGAGTACACAATAGCTGTAACACTGGTATCAAAGGCAGAATCAGTAGCACATGTACACACTCCAAAATAAAACCACAAAAAACCCATTTAGTCAATTGCAAAGGCCTTGAAATAATCAGCCAAGTGAGTCTTTTTCATTGGTATAAAAAACTAAAGTTGGAATTCCTTCCAAGGTTAGAATATCTATTAATATGATTTATCTTATTATATATTAAAAGAGAAAATCATATGA